>JARQOD010000004.1:185934423-186044949 GCA_033576555.1 Oophaga sylvatica | reverse complement strand
TGCCCGGGCAGTCAAGGGGGCTCTGAAAAGGGACCAACTGATCTCTGCTTCTGTTCTCAGAATCTGTTGGCTTGCAAACAGGGGCCCAGCCAAGCAGCATTCTGGAATGTGAAGAAGAGGGAGTATGCAGTGATGCGCAACAGCTGTGTCTCTCTGAATCTGAAGAGGCGGGTGAGCCAGTGCCGATGGTAAGCACACCGCAGAACGAATCTGATGATGATGAGACTCAGGTGCCAGTTTCTGTTGAGCATGGTGCTGGCCAGACCACCCAACAGCAGCAGGTGTTGGAAGAGGGTAGTGGAGATGATGAGGTCCAAGACCCAACATGGCGTGAGGAACAGGAAGGTGGTGGGAGCAGCTCTGAGGAAGAGATTGCCCCAACGGTCCAAACAGTAGGGAGAGGTAGGCGGCAGACTCGGTTGCCTGTAGCCTCCAGTTTGGCACCCATTCGTAGCAGTTCTCTTACAACAGCCAAAACGGGCGCTCCCAGGACTTGCACTGCGTGGTCCTTTTTTGACACACTTGCAGATGATATTTGCTATGTCAAATGCAAGCTGTGTAATCAAAAAGTAAAAAGAGGTAAAAGTGTCAGTAACCTTAATACCACAAATATGTGGAAACATGTGCGGACAAAGCACATGGTTGAGTTACAAAGACACACTGGAGATGTAGGCCAACCTACAGCAGCACCTACATCTTCAGCTCGTGTTGGAGCCTCTTCCTCCAGCTCACATACAGCTGGTTCGGCTTCCTCACAGGATCGCCATGGAAGAACCTCTGTCACTGTTGTCCAGAGACCCAGTGTTATTCCACCCACAGCTGCAAGTTCCCTGTCATCCTCACACTCCCAGGCCACAAAACAGCCATCGGTAGCACAGGCATGGGATAAAAGACAGCCATACTCGGCAAACCATCCAAGAGCACAGGCTCTGAATGCTGGCATTGCAAAACTCCTGTCCCTTGAAATGCTGTCATTCAGGCTGGTGGAGACTGACAGTTTCCGTAACTTAATGGCATTGGCAGTCCCACAATACAATGTGCCCAGCCGATTTTATTTCAGCAGGCAAGCCGTCCCTGGTCTGCAAAAGCATGTTGAGGGAAAAATTAAACATGCGCTACTAAACGCCGTCAGTAGCAAGGTCCACCTGACCACCGATGCGTGGACCAGTACCCATGGCCAGGGACGATACCTTTCCCTCACTGCCCATTGGGTCAATGTTGTGGAGCCGGGTACAGATCTTGCGAGTGGCGCTGTACGAGTTCTGCCAACTCCAAGGATTGCAGGAATCCAGTCTGTCCACATTGACTCCTCCTCCTACTCCAGTTCCTCAGAATCATCGCTGCAGGAGCCGTCACGGTCTACCTCCACATGGACCCGTGAACGCTTACCTGTTGCGACCGATATGAGCACAGCCGTGGCCAAACGTCAACAGGCCGTCCTGAAATTAATTTCCATGGGGAATCGAAGCCACACAGCGCAGGAGGTCTGGAATGCCATCAAGCAGGAGAGCGACGTGTGGTTTTTGCCAGCGAATCTCCAGCCAGGCTTGGTAGTGTGTGACAATGGCCGAAATCTGGTGTCAGCTCTGGGCCTTGGCAACCTCACTCACATACCATGTCTGGCACATGTGCTCAACTTGGTCGTGCAGAGTTTTTTGAGGGACTATCCGGATCTTGATGCACTGCTGCACAAGGTCCGCCTAGAGTGCGCTCACTTGCGACGTTCCAGCATGGCCAGATCGCGCATTGCAGCTCTGCAACGCAGATTTCGCCTTCCTGAACATCGCATCATATGTGACGTACCCATCAGGTGGAATTCCACGTTACATATGTTGCAGCGGTTGTGTGAGCAGCAGCCAGCAGTAATGGAGCATCAGCTGCATCAGGCGCAATCAACTCGCAATTTGCGCCGTTCACACTTCACCACTACTGAGTGGGCCTCTATGAAGGACATCTGCCACATTTTGCGTGCGTTTGATGAGTCAACGCGGATGGCGAGTGCAGATGATGCACTAGTCAGCCTGACTGTCCCCCTTATCTGCCTGCTTCAAAAAACACTGCAAGCACTAAGGGATGAGGTTTTGGAAGAGGTGGAGGATGAGGAGTCACAAATTCCATCACCTTCTGGACAGTCAGCGCAACGTGGTTCCTCACAAAGAGCTGGGAAGGGCTCACTTTGTGAGGAGGATGAGGAGGAGTCAATGGAGGAGGAAGACATCACTCCAGAGGGAGGTACACAACGCTCTAGTCAGTATGTAGAGCGAGGGTGGGGTGATGCAGAGCAGGCAGAGATGACGCCTCTTGCAGGGGACAGCGTTTCTTGGCCAGTTGGGAGTCTGCAGCACATGGTTGATTTCATGCTGCAGTGCCTGAGAAACGACCGCCGCATCGCCCACATTCTCACCACGTCTGATTATTGGGTGTACACCCTCCTAGACCCTCGCTACCGGGACAACTTACAAAGCCTCATCACACCGTTGAACCGGGAGCGTAAAATGCGGGAGTACCAAGACACACTGGTGCAATCCATAATGTTCTCCATTCCAGCCGAGAGCACTGCTGCTGCTACTGCTTTACAAAGCAGCTCTGTGCGTCGAGGCAGTGGAGACAGCTCTGCAACAAGAGGGAGCACAAGCAGCGCCTCTGCACAGGGCAAGACCAGTATGTTCCAAATGTGGCGAAGTTTTGTGGCAGCGCCACAAATGTCTACACCATCCGAGACGGCTCCAGTCAGCAGGAGGCAACGTTTCCGTAAGATGGTGACAGACTACATGTCTTTCCCTCTCAGTGTACTCCCAGATGGCTCTTCCCCATTCAAGTTTTGGGTCCCTAAGCTGGATACATGGCCAGAGCTTTGCCAGTATGCATTGGAGGTGCTGGCTTGCCCTGCTGCCAGTGTATTATCGGAGCGCGTCTTTAGTGCCGCAGGTGGTGTACTAACAGACCGTCGCATGCGACTATCCTCCGATAATGTAGACCGGCTTACTTTTCTGAAAATGAACAAGGCATGGATCTCGCCTGAATTTGTCTGTCCGTTTTCAGATTAAATAACTGGTTCGCAACGTTATCCATGTCTCCTGTTATGTTCATCTTTCTACCACCTGAACTCTACTCCCTGGGCTACAACACTGCCAGTTGCTGCTCAGAAGTGTCGTGTCCACAGACCAATACACAAGCTATACTTTTAGTGGGGTTCAGTAACGCCAGCTGTTCCCCTGCTGTGTGTCCGGCAAGAAGTCTCCTGTTCCCTACACAATCACAGAAAAACCCATGTCGAACATGCTCCAAATAGGGAAGAGCCGTCACCCTGATTGTTATGCTTAAAACAGGAAATTGTGAAGGTTTCCAGGCCTAGAATGATAAATTTTTATAACAAATATGGACAAATAATTTGTCATCACAGCGCATATCTGCACATGTCTATTAGAAATGGTAACAAAAACTAAAACATAGTGTTCACTTTTTTAAATTAATCCATAAAAGTACATTTCATACTTATCAATTAATGCTTTTTAAGGAACTTTATCTGTACCTGTAAGATAATGCAGTCAATGGATGTACGAATCATAAACATCCTCATCATCATCATCACGAGTTATATTTATGACAGACATTATAAAATACACATACTGATGCCAACTGTAACTTCACACACCATATATGAAATGGCCAGCATCTAAACCTGGTAATAATGTGCAATAATAAATTATTACATCTACAAAGTGCATCATGCATACTGACAATAGGTAGTTATACCTGCAAGTGCTGTTGAAACAACCACAACAGATATAAATTAATAATGGTATATAGGTATCACAGTGCATAGTTACTCATGGACAATGTCGATGTAATACTGTACCTCAATAAAGTCAGCGTCAACCATTATGCTTGTTAGTCTTGTAGATTGTTAAACAGGGAACGTGCTTTTTTTGTTGGTCATAGGTGGAGTATTAGACAGTAGTGTTGAGCGATACTGCTCGATATCTAAAAATATCGGATCGGAATGGTATCGCCGATATCACTAACTATCGGCGATATCCGATTCCGATACTGGAAGTCCCATGTAAGTCTATGGGAACAAAATATCGCAACTAAAAAAACACTTTCTTTCCTTGTAAACACAAAATATACACACTTAGAATACATATATATATATATATATATATACATGTCATTGTGACATATATATATATACATATATTTATAGTTTATTCACTTCTACATAGTAAAATAGCCTCTGATTCAATTGCCGGGTAAAGCCGGCATTTGTGAAAAGACAGAAGCACCAGAGGGTCCAGTCGCCACAGAGATGTTGCATCGCACCCAGCGAACAGGATTCAGAAGCTCGCTATAAGCGAGTCCTGTGTGCCTTAATTGAACTGTTTTTTGCTTGAGAATTGCAAAAATCATCATAGACTGTATTTGCCATTTTTCCGTCATATCTGCGCCACGAGGCACAGGTGAAGAATAAGGGCGTGCTCTCGTGGGCGTACACTCACTCCGTGGCGCGAAAACGATGTCCGCACACTCTAAATGTTACTGCAATGTAAGATCGTGCCCCACAGCTCTGGAGTTCCGCCCCCTCATCCTCCTCAGTGGGCGTAAACGAACGCGAAGGTCCCGCCTCCCTACAAAAGATGTCGCCTCTCCTGATGCTAATGACACATGTGACTTTGCTGAGATGGCGAATGGACGTGAGCAGAAGTGGGAAGGGATGGAGGAGTCAGAGCTCTCCCCCCACGGAAGCGACCCGATCGCCACGGAGCCACCGTTTGGCACCTGGCCTGGAAACCCTCCTACGCTGGAAGAAGCGGAGGATACCCTGAGAGACCTGGCCCGGCACCTGGAGGAGGTCGCCAGGATGGAAGCGAGCTGGCGGGCCCTAAAACTACAATTGGAGCGGCGCCAATCCCTCTTACCCCTGAAGTGTCTGTACCGGAAGGTGAGGCACCCGTTCCAGTAGAGGAGGCCGTGCGGGCATCCCAGCCCTTGCAATCAGAACCGGTTGCCAGTATCTCAGTGGAGGCACCCGTTCCAGTAGAGGAGGCCGTGCGGGCATCCCAGCCCTTGCAATCTGAACTGGTTGCCAGTATCTCAGTGGAGGCACCCGTTCCAGTACAGGAGGCCGTGCGGGCATCCTAGCCCTTGCAATCTGAACCGGTTGCCAGTATCACAGTGGAGGCACCCGTTCCTGCAGAAAACGCCGCATCAGCACCCCAGATCCCGCTGTCTGCCCCGTCGCTGAGGCAGAAGAAGCGACACCCGTCCTCATGGAGGAGGCCGCGCAGGCACCAGAGCTCTACCTGCCTGTACCGGAGCCCCGACCGTCATCTGTTCCAGAGCCGGCTGCTTCCGCCGCAGGTGAGCGCTGCCAGGACTGGCGGGCGCCAGGAGAGCTGCCGCAAACCGTACATCGTAAGCTGGCGTTTGATGGTGGAGACATGGAGATGCTGGTGGAGGAGAATTACAACCGGCGTCAGGAGGAAGAGTGGAGACGTCGGGAGCGGGAAGCAGAGCGACAAAGGGAGCAGCGAGAATCCCAAAAGCTTCGGCAACTTCACCTGGAGAAGGACCTGGCAGAGAAGGCACGTATGAGAAAGGATAAAAGTACGCTGAGGGAGCCGCGGCGTAAGGGTGCAGTACGGAACTTTAAGTTAAAAGGTGGTTGGGGCTTCATCCAGGAGCCTGGACTTTATTTAGAAGTTTTTGTAACCCGGCGGGACGTGGAGGCTCACCTGCCAGAAGGACACCCGGGGAGGGACCTGTTGCCAGGAGACTTGGTGACTTACACCCGGCACTGGGGTTACAATGGATGGTACGCCCTAAATGTTACCAGGTGCGACCCCTACTCCCCAGAGTGTCAGGAAACTGACAGACCCTACGAGCCTTCAGCCTCCCCCAACCAGGCCTCTGCACAAGTGCCCACCCCACGCCGTAAATCTCCCCAGCCTCCCTCAGTGGTCTCCTCAGCAGCCCCAGCTATGGACATGATAATGATAGCTGGCCCGTACCCGGCGCCTGTTAGGCCCCCTGGGGTTCGTTCAGTCCGGGACATAGGGGTCCAGACCCGGAGGGAGATGAAAGACGTGGCCACACAGATCCATATAGCGGGTCACGACGTCACTGTACTGGTCACACGACGTCATCAGGTCTTGGTGGACCCTCCTGTCACGGATGTTTGGCAAGCTCCAGAAGAGTACCAGGTGGTACCTGGAAGAGGCCAGCCAAAGAAGTCTAAATAACCCGGACAGGGTCTCTGTATGTAAATAGTTAAATTATTGATGTACCCGGACGGGTGAATGTTCATAAAAAGAAGTTTATTGCCTTAATATACCCAGGTTGGGTAATGGTTTGATGTACCCGGATGGGTGAATGTTCATAAAAAGAAGTTTATTGCCTTAATATACCCAGGTTGGGTAATGGTTTGATGTACCCGGACGGGTGAATGTTCAGAAGAACAAGTTTATTGTTGCCTTAATATACCCAGGTTGGGTAATGGTGTTTCACTGTAATGAAAATGTTGAACTTTGAAGCCATGAACTGTACTGGCTCACAAACTTTTCTGTAAATAGTTGGCACTTCGGTGCTCCATCTTGGTTTTACAAAAAACTTTACTGTGCACTATTTTCAACTACCTCAGAAGCTAAAAACCCGTTTGGTGTGGCCGAAAGTGAGGTCTGCTCAAGGAAAGTCTTGCAGTCCACCCAAGACCACAGTTGGAGGTTTGGAGTGGGTCCTCCACAAGCACAAGTAAAGGACACTGTGAAGTTACCCCGGTGGGGTAGTCCTAAGAAGTCTCCACGAACTTTGGCACTAATGCTATTTGCACTTTTGTTGAATATGTATTTATTAACACACATGTATAACACATATCAAGGGTATGAACAGTAACAAAACATGTCACATAATATAAGCCATTTGCACTTTTGTAATGTTATTATTAAAAATTTTATTATGCAACGTTTAACTTGAAGTGTTTCCTGCTTTCTTACTACGTCGCATAGTCCACTCTGCTACATCACTTTGCACCATTGCTCTATCTCACATCTATCTGCCCTGGAAGGATAGCGTGTTACCTGTAGAAGACTTTTCACCTACCTGCACTACACCATCCCTTCCAGAGGACCTGCACAGCAGCGCTGGACACCCTGACCAGGTACTACAGGTGGCGTCACGACAAACTACACGAACATTCTATCATCCCCTGGAAATATCCCACATTCCAGTGATCACCCAGGTCACGGACCGAGCTGTGCTACTCGTGACATCCCCCATAGAAGTCGACGTGATCGGTGCCGAGTACCCCCAAAACCCCTGTCTCTGTGCGACTCAACTTCCCTCACTGTGCTGGCACTTTACATTTACAATGCCTCTGGGTTTTTTTTTTGGGGGGTGGGGAACATTCAGACTTTTGCTATGGGGCCCCATGATTTATATGTACGCCCCTGCTGCTGAGGCATGGTATTTAAGGCTGTTAAGGAGCCAACATACATGGACCTTGCCAGCAGCGTCGGACTGGAGTACCTTGGGCCCACCAGAGAAAATATATTCTTGGGCCCACCATCATACTTCCCAACCTTTGAATAAGGGAAAGAGGGACAAAGGCTGTTGCACGCTGTGCATGCTGCAGAAAATTTTAGGCCATGCCACGTTGCACCACAGACTGTCCAGGAGTTGGTGGATGCTTTAGTCCAGGTGTGGGAGGAGATCCCTCACGAGACCATCCGTCGCGCTCATCAGGAGCATGGCCAGAAGTTGTAGGGAGGTCATACAGCATACCTCCCAAATTTGGAAGACAGGAAAGAGGAGTAAAGGCTGCGGCGCGTGTTGCGCGCCGCTGAAAATTTTAGGCCACGCCCCGACAACACCCATTTCACAGCTAATCACACCCATATCCTCGCCCCAAGCGTAACCATTTAGCACTGCTGATCACACTGACTGGTAATGAGGGCACAGTGGCTGGTACTGAGGAAAAGAAAGAAAGAGCAGCGAGAGAGAAAGAAAAACAGAGAAAGAAAGAGAGGAAAGAAAGGAGAGAAAGAAAGAACAGAGAAAAAAGAACAGAGAGCGAGAAGGAAAGAACAGAGAGCGAGAAAGAAAGACTAGAGAGAGAGCCATAGGCGTAGCTAGGGTTTTGGTTTAGTGGGGGCAAAACTTCTGAGTGGGCCCATCATCAGAGAACCTCAGCAAATGACCGCGCTGTTGGCCAAAATAATCTATATATAAAAAGACCAATATTGATATTACCGCCATATAGTCTGTGTTAAATAATACCAGTCCTACAGAACATATAATAGATTACAGCACAGGTACAGATAATGACTTACCGCTGATGTTCTTTCTAATGGAATTGTTCACTTTTCATGTCTTTTCCATCTGGCCCACACCGACATGACGACTTCTCCAGCCAGGACTCAACTGCACCCCCATTAAAGAAAAAAAAAAAAAAAAAAACTCACCTCCCGGCTCCTGTGCTGCTCACTGTTCTCCCTCTCAGCGTCTGACAGCGGGCGCCGGCAGGTGATGTTATTGCGCCCGCTGTCATACGCTGAGAGGGGGATTATGGGAGAGTAGGAGCGCTCGCTCCTTCTCTCTCCATGCGGTCAGCTTTATCGGCTGGATGCCGATACAGCTGACCCTCCGATGACGGGTGGGGGGCCCACTGCTGGCACCGGGCCCCCCCAACGCCTGTTCAGGCCCCATAGCTTCCGGGCGGCAGAGCAGGGAGAGCGATTCTCCCTGCTCTGCCGCAGAATGTAACTGTATCGTAGCTCCGGGTGGGCCCCCTCAGAGCGTGGGCCCCGGGGCCACCACCCCCTCTGCCTCGCGACCTATCCTTTCAAATCAGGGCCCACCACGCAGGAGCTGGGGCCCACCGTAGGTTTCTCCGGTGTCCTGGTGCCTCAGTCCGACCCTGCTTGCCAGCCTAATAATACCAGGCCACAGCAGTCTGCATATCTTGGCTGGTTAACAAAAATAGGGGATCCCCTCGAAAAAAATTTGGCGTGGGGTCCCCCCTATTTTTGTTAACCAGCCAGATGAAGCAGACTGCTGAGGCCTGGTTTTTCAGGCTGGTAAGGATCCAATATCCATGGACCTTGCCAGCCTGATAATATCAGGCCACAGCAGTCTGCTTAGCTTGGCTGGTTAACAAAAATAGGGGATCCCCTCGAAAAAAAAACGGCGTAGGGGTCCCCCTATTTTTGTTAACCAGCCAAGTAAAATGCAGACTGCTGCGGCCTGGTATTAAAAGACTGTCAAGGCCCATGGATTTTGGCCCTCAACAGCCTGATAATACCAGGCTACAGCAGCCCCACATTTGGCGCATCAAAAGATGTGCCAATTGTGGCACTTTACCCGGCTCTTCCCACTGCCCTGTAGCTGTGGCAAGCGGGGTAATAAGGGGTTAATGTCACCGTTGATTGCACGGTGACAATAAGCCCGGTTAATAATGGAGAGGTGTCAATAAGACACCGATCCATTATTAATCCCAAAGTTTTTAAATGTATAAAAAAAAAGACACAGCAAGAAAAAAGTATTTTAATGAAATAAAAGAGACAACACAGTTTTCATTTCTTTTATTATACTCTCATTCCTGTGACGCCATCGATCTCCTGTAAAAAATATAAAAAACAAACCAACAGTATACCACCTGTCCGACGCAGTCCATAGTAACGAGGGTCCCACGACGATCCAGCTCTGCTACATCGCAATGACAGGCATAGCCTGTCATCTCGACGCAGCACAGCTGGATACCTGCTTCCCCGGCGGTGACGTCATCGGACTGACTGCTTTACGGCCGGGATTACCCAGCAGTCACTGCAGTTATCACGAGAAACTGCATGTGACCGCCGGGGAAAGATGATGGCGGCCATCAAGCAGTCCAGCCCGTGACCGCCGGAGATCTTCTGCCAGGTAAGTGCCGCTGACTCCTGACAGACCCGACCGACGGACACTGACAGTGACAGTGACAAATCCGATTCCGGTATCCGATAAGACGAAAATATCGGAACTAAGTATCGAAAGTCCGATAGAGCTAATATCGGCCGATACCCGATACTTGCGGTATCGTATCGCTCAACACTATTAGACAGTAAATGATTACTGCTGTCGTATTTTTGGCATCCCTAGGGCAGAATAACGCTGTGTAAGGTCACATTTTATAGAGAGTCATCTAATAGACACACGCTACCCTACCCTACGTGTGACAGTAGGAAGGTAGTGTTGACGGATAAAGCCTTGCGCAACCAGACATGCTTTTAGCCTCTTCAACACTGTACAAGCAAAAATGCATGATTGCAGCCGCAGACTTTATTGACGTACAGTATAACATCGCCATTACCCATCAGAGGCTGTCCACTGTCTGATACAGACATAGAATATACCTTTGCTATCCGTAGCCTTTGTTTCACCTACACTTGCAGGCACACACTTAAATTGTGACAATGCATAATGTTTTTTTAAATGGTTATTTTTTATCGTACATTATTGCGTCATCACATTGATGAGTCCATGCTGGACATGTCATACATGCTGTACAAAGTAACGATTTTATTAACTTAAATAATTGAAATGTCTGTGACTGTCACATATAAATTGCAATGATGATGATGAGTGACTATTACAAAATACATTGACTTCACTATGTTATGGTTTAACATAGCGTTCCTTAAGCATTATTCATAAATACAAAAATGGACTTTTATTCTTAAATTTACAACACTATATTTTGTAAACTAATTTTTGGGTGGTGTGTTGTTCCATTTCTTGTTGCCATGTGCATATATGCGTTTATATTTGCAGGGTCTTTATTTTTAGTCTTGAAATTAGGAAAGATGTGTATCTTCGTACCGTGTTAGCCAGTAGATAGAAAAATATTTAGACTTGAGAGTCCTCAGTGGTTGATACCTTTTAATGGATAACTGAAAAGATGGTAACAAATTGCAAGCTTTCGAGGCTACTCACGTCTCTTCATCAGGCAAAGACTAAAACAAAAAATGAAGAATCACATATTTCTATACACAACAGGACACAGGAATAGTGCAATAGGTAAGACAAGTGACGTGCAGCTGAACTGTCATTATGCCAGAGGGATGAACATAAATATTGGAACAGTTCCTAGATAAGGATAGAAAGTTTTATTGCCCTCTGATTGTGGTCTGGTTTTGTGTTTTCATGCCCCTGGAAGGGCAGAGACGCAGATTCCTTAATTGATATAGAATGACATGAATCCGTGTGATCTATTCATTCCAGCACTAAGAGTGTCAAAGGTCATGATGAGCTTATATTCCAAAACCTTTCTATCTTTCTCAGATTTGAAATTAGATTTTAATACCAGTAATTCCATATCCATCATGCTATGACCGGGCATACCAAAGTTTTTTGCCACAGGTAAATCCATTATTTTTTCTCTTATTGTGTGGCGATGATAATTCATCCTTGTTCTCATTTTTTGGCCGGTCTCCCCCACATACAGACCCCCATTTGGACATTTAGTACATATAATTAGGTACACCACATTAGATGTGATGCAGCTGAAAGTAGCTGGGATCTTGTAGTCGTGATGGGAGTTGGGGATCTTTATCTTGTCCGTGGTCATTATAGATGCACAGCTTTTACATTTCTTCTGGTTGCAAGGAAAGGTTCCTGCAGCTGTTGGGGAGGACAGGGAGCTTCTGACAATGATGCTTCTTAGATTTGGGGGCTGCCTAAAACACAGTAGTGGGGGTGTCTGGAAATATGGATTGTAATATCGGGCATCTTTTTGTAGTAAACGTTGTAGTTTCCGTGTAGCTCCCCTTAGCACCTCCAGATTTGGATTGTAGGTGACCACTAGAGGCACCCGGTTATTTTCTTCTTTACCTTTGTAATGTAGCAGGTGATTCCTTGATATTCTGTTGGCTCTTGAAATTTGGTTTTCAATTGTTCTTGGATGGTATCCCTGGTTCAAAAAAGTCTTTCTGAGGCGACCCTCACTACTGTGTTTTAGGCAGCCCCCAAATCTAATAAGCATCATTGTCAGAAGCTCCCTGTCCTCCCCAACAGCTGCAGGAACCTTTCCTTGCAACAAGAAGAAATGTAAAACCTGTGCATCTATAATGACCACGGACAAGATAAAGATCCCCTACTTCCATCAGGACTACAAGATCAAAGGTACTTTCAGCTGCATCACATCTAATGTGGTGTACCTAATTATATGTACAAAATGTCCAACTGGGGGTCTGTATGTGGGGGAGACCAGCCAAAAACTGAGAACAAGGATGAATTATCATCGCCACACAATAAGAGAAAAAATAATGGATTTACCTGTGGCAAAACACTTTTGTATGCCTGGTCATAGCATGATGGATATGGAATTACTGGTATTAAAATATAACTTCAAATCTGAGAAAGATAGAAAGGTTTGGGAATATAATCTCATGATGACCTTTGACACTCTTAGTGCTGGAATGAATAGATCACTCGGATTCATGTCATTCTATATCAATTAAGGAATCTGCGTCTCTGACCTTCTAGGGGCATCAAAACAGAACACCAGACCCCAATCAGAGGGCAATAAAACTTTCTCTCCTTATCTATGAACTGTTCCAATATTTTATGATCATCCCTCTGCCATAATGACAGTTCTGCTTCACGTCACTTGTCTTACCTATTGCACTATTCCTGTGTCCTGTTGTGTGTAGAAATATGTGATTCTTCATTTTTTGTTTTAGTCTTAGCCTGATGAAGAGACGTGAGTAGTCTCGAAAGCATTGAATTTGTTACCATCTTTTCAGTTAGCCATTAAAAGGTATCAACCACTGAGGACTCTCAAGTATAAATATTTTTCTATTCTTGGAATTGAAATTCATCATTTTATTGTCCTAGTAAAACTTCATTTACTCTTGTTTCAAGTACATACATTTGCAATGGCCACGTAACAAGGCAATAACTCAATATTTTATTTCAAAACCCTCCTTGACCCTGGGCTTCAACACCACCAGTTGCTGCTCAGAAGTGTTAGATGCACAGATGAAAACAATCGCTGATGTGTTTGTGGGGTTCAGTAACGCCTGCTGTTCCCCTGCTGTGTGTCTGGCAAAAATTACTGCTGCTAACTACAAATTCAACTTCAAACATCTCATACTAGGCCTCTGCCTACACCCTCCTTGACCCTGGGCTTCAACACCGCCAGTTGCTGCTCAGAAGTGTTAGATGCACAGATGAAAACAATCGCTGATGTGTTTGTGGGGTTCAGTAACGCCTGCTGTTCCCCTGCTGTGTGTCTGGCAAAAATTACTGCTTGTAACTACAAATTCAACTTCAAACATCTCATACTAGGCCTCTGCCTACACCCTCCTTGACCCTGGGCTTCAACACCGCCAGTTGCTGCTCAGAAGTGTTAGATGCACAGATGAAAACACAATCGCTGATGTGTTTGTGGGGTTTCAGTAACGCCTGCTGTTCCCCTGCTGTGTGTCTGGCAAAAATTACTGCTTGTAACTACAAATTCAACTGCAAACATCTCATACTAGGCCTCTGCCTACACCCTCCTTGACCCTGGGCTTCAACACCGCCAGTTGCTGCTCAGAAGTGTTAGATGCACAGATGAAAACAATCGCTGATGTGTTTGTGGGGTTCAGTAACGCCTGCTGTTCCCCTGCTGTGTGTCCGGCAAAAATTACTGCTAGCTACCTACACATGGTGAAAAAAACACGACATGTCAGAGTGTCTAGTGCTACACATACATATGAGGCTACACCCTGATTTCTAAGCTGTAAACAATTGAAACGTCAGCTTTAAAACCATAAAATGATTAGTCTTTGTCACAAATCTGTAACAAAATAATTGTGACATATTATTTCAGATATGCACATGTCGAAAACAAATGCTAACACAAAAGCCAAGTTATGCTATAGGATACTGATGGTCAACCTTGTCACTCCATAGCTTAGACAAATCCAACTCACATCATGACTCAAAATCTGCAATGTTGGAAGTGCATAATGTGGGTTGAACTTTGACAACAGCTGCAGTGCGAAGGTTAGACTTCAGTGTTCTTGGCTTTTAAATAAAAGCATACAAGTAAATATAATAATCCAATGTTGATTAAGGGACGTGATGTACACCTGTAATATTGTGCAAACAATGCATGTAGGAATAGTCCTCTTCAACATTACTTATATTTGTGTCATTTTAAAAAATACATATTTAATTAGAAAGTTAACAGCCCATATCATAAAGGTCCTTCATGTAAACATGATAATCGGTAACAAAAATCAGGCATTACCTTGTTAAAGTCAATAGTGCATAGTCACAATAGCAAAATATATACCTGTAAATGGTGCTGAAAGAACGACAACTGATAGAATAGGTGAATGATATCTATTTATCAGACTGAATATGGACACCTGTACAATGTCGATATAATACTGTACCTTAACAAAACAGCTGTGTCACACCTCACACGTGTTTTTCTTGTAGCTTGTTATGTAATAGGGCACATGCGTGTATGTTTCATCATAGGTGCATGTTTACTGAGTAAAGCAGTCATGACAACGCCTTTGTGTTGTCGGTACGCTTGCGATGATGAACGATGCGCACCGTGAATGTTAGTCTGCATCATAAGACGCACAGACGCTCCAATACCCAACGCGTCACAGCAGGAAGCCAGTCTGTGCATCCAAACAAAGGCGCAAGCATACATGCACGTAACCTTTTATAAAGCTATATAAAAAAAGGATGTAGTAGTAACGCACACTTTATTGAGGTACAGTATTACATCGCCATTCACCATCTGTGGCTATGCAGTCTCATCTATATATACCTTATCTATCCGTTGTCATGCTTGCAAGTCCACAGTCAGGCATAAATAGCTGTTTTCACTATGCACTATGCACTTTTTAAAGGTTTTGTTTGTTAATATAAATGATTGGCACATATTATCAGTATTACATGATGGAAATTTTAGATATTTTTAAAAACTTTTTAGTGATATTATTCAGCAAATGTAAAGTTTTATGAATGTCACAGATAACTTGTAATGCTGATTATGTTTTTAAGTCAGCCATTCATTGTCTATACAATATAAATGGTGTACATACTGTTACTTATCCATCATTAATGGATTCTGATATGTACTTGTATGCTTTTATTTAAAATCGTATAGCAGATTATTTAACCTATTTTTATTGTGGTTTGCATTGCTTTTCAACATGTTAATGTATGCATTTATGTTTGTCAATTATTAATTTACATTTATTTTTTAAATTAAAATCATCATCTTATGGTACTAAAGGTTATATTTCTCTTGTTTGGAGTATAGACATTTTTAATTGACACGTAACAAGGAAAATACTTGATCTAGTATTTAAACATCCTCCTTGACCCTGGGCTCCAACACCGCCAGTTGTTGCTCGGAAGTGCTGTTAGCACAGTCAACACTTGCTCCTGTGTTACTGGGGTTCAGTAATGTCAGCTGTTCCCTGCTGTGTGAACGGCAAAAAGTCCTGCTGCCTCCACCCTGTTCTCCTCTCATCCCTGGGCTCCAACACTGCCAGTTGTTGCTCGGAAGTGCTGTTAGCACAGTCAACACTTGCTTCTGTGTTACTGGGGTTCAGTAATGTCAGCTGTTCCCCTGCTGTGTGAACGGCAAAAAGTCCTGCTGCCTCCACCCTGTTCTCTTCTCATCCCTGGGCTCCAACACCGCCAGTTGTTGCTCGGAAGTGCTGTTAGCACAGTGAACACTTGCTCCTGTGTTACTGGGGTTCAGTAATGTCAGCTGTTCCCCTGCTGTGTGAACGGCAAAAAGTCCTGCTGCCTCCACCCTGTTCTCTTCTCATCCCTGGGCTCTAACACCGCCAGTTGTTGCTCGGAAGTGCTGTTAGCACAGTCAACACTTGCTCCTGTGTTACTGGGGTTCAGTAATGTCAGCTGTTCCCCTGCTGTGTGAACGGCAAAAAGTCCTGCTGCCTCTACCCTGTTCTCTTCTCATCCCTGGGCTCCAACACCGCCACACCGCCAGTTGTTGCTCGGAAGTGCTGTTAGCACAGTCAACACTTGCTCCTGTGTTACTGGGTTCAGTAATGTCAGCTGTTCCCCTGCTGCGTGAACGGCAAAAAGTCCTGCTGCCTCCACCCTGTTCTCTTCTCATCCCTGGGCTCCAACACCGCCAGTTGTTGCTCGGAAGTGCTGTTAGCACAGTCAACACTTGCTCCTGTGTTACTGGGGTTCAGTAATGTCAGCTGTTCCCCTGCTGTGTGAACGGCAAAAAGTCCTGCTGCCTCCACCCTGTTCTCTTCTCATCCCTGGGCTCCAACACCGCCAGTTGTTGCTCGGAAGTGCTGTTATCACAGTCAACACTTGCTCCTGTGTTACTGGGGTTCAGTAATGTCAGCTGTTCCCCTGCTGTGTGAACGGCAAAAAGTCCTGCTGCCTCCACCCTGTTCTCTTCTCATCCCTGGGCTCCAACACCGCCAGTTGTTGCTCGGAAGTGCTGTTAGCACAGTCAACACTTGCTCCTGTGTTACTGGGGTTCAGTAATGTCAGCTGTTCCCCTGCTGTGTGAACGGCAAAAAGTCCTGCTGCCTCCACCCTGTTCTCTTCTCATCCCTGAGCTCCAACACCGCCAGTTGTTGCTCGGAAGTGCTGTTAGCACAGTCAACACTTGCTCCTGTGTTACTGGGGTTCAGTAATGTCAGCTGTTCCCCTGCTGTGTGAACGGCAAAAAGTCCTGCTGCCTCCACCCTGTTCTCTTCTCATCCCTGGGCTCCAACACCGCCAGTTGTTGCTCGGAAGTGCTGTTAGCACAGTCAACACTTGCTCCTGTGTTACTGGGGTTCAGTAATGTCAGCTGTTCCCCTGCTGTGTGAACGGCAAAAAGTCCTGCTGCCTCCACCCTGTTCTCTTCTCATCCCTGGGCTACAACACCGCCAGTTGTTGCTCGGAAGTGCTGTTAGCAGAGTCAACACTTGCTCCTGTGTTACTGGGGTTCAGTAATGTCAGCTGTTCCCCTGCTGTGTGAATGGCAAAAAGTCCTGCTGCCTCCACCCTGTTCTCTTCTCATCCCTGGGCTACAACACCGCCAGTTGTTGCTCGGAAGTGCTGTTAGCACAGTCAACACTTGCTCCTGTGTTACTGGGGTTCAGTAATGTCAGCTGTACCCCTGCTGTGTGAACGGCAAAAAGTCCTGCTGCCTCCACCCTGTTCTCTTCTCATCCCTAGGCTCCAACACCGCCAGTTGTTGCTCGGAAGTGCTGTTAGCACAGTCAACACTTGCTCCTGTGTTACTGGGGTTTAGTAATGTCAGCTGTTCCCCTGCTGTGTGAACGGCAAAAAGTCCTGCTGCCTCCACCCTGTTCTCTTCTCATCCCTGGGCTCCAACACCGCCAGTTGTTGCTCGGAAGTGCTGTTAGCACAGTCAACACTTGCTCCTGTGTTACTGGGGTTCAGTAATGTCAGCTGTTCCCCTGCTGTGTGAACGGCAAAAAGTCCTGCTGCCTCCACCCTGTTCTCTTCTCATCCCTGGGCTACAACACCGCCAGTTGTTGCTCGAAGTGCTGTTAGCACAGTCAACACTTGCTCCTGTGTTACTGGGGTTCAGTAATGTCAGCTGTTCCCCTGCTGTGTGAATGGCAAAAAGTCCTGCTGCCTCCAACCGGTTTTCTTCTCATCCCTGGGCTCCAACACCGACAGTTGTTGCTCGGAAGTGTCATTGGCACGGGTACTCACTCCTGCCCAGACTGGTTACAGCACGCTATCTGTTTCCTGTCAGTGTAAACGTCACTTAGCCTCCAATAAGTTGTCCTGTCGTGTTGCGGTCGGGTTAGCCGACTCTATGGTGCCTGTAGTTTAGGTGCTTCCTATGTGTGCTGCGGGATATGCAAATAAAGGCTGTTTCCGTTGTGACAATAGGACAATCACCCACTGTAGTACTGTGGGATTCGGTAACTGCGGCCGGCTCGCGGCCTGTCAACTTAAATTTCCATGGGTACCTTCTGCTACCCGTCCGGGTTCCAGTACCGTCAGCTGTTTCTCCGCAGTGCCTTTGGCCTAGGTGCCTCCATCTCGGTATCCGAGTTCCAGCAACGTCTGCTGGTCCTTGGTAGTGCTTTGGAGCACAGGTACCTCCTGCTTAGTAACCATGTCCCAGTAACGTCAGCTGGTCCTCGGTTGTGCCATTGGCTCTTTTCCTTCTGCTGCCCCTCCGGGTTCCAGCACAGTCAGCTGGTCCTCGTTACTTGCATTGGCTCTTGTACCTTCTGCTACCCGTCCGGGTTCCAGTACCGTCAACTGTTTCTCCGCAGTGCCTTTGGCCTAGGTGCCTCCATCTCGGTATCCGAGTTCCAGCAACATCTGCTGGTCCTTGATAGTGCTTTGGAGCACAGGTACCTCCTGCTTAGTAACCGTGTCCCAGTAACGTCAGCTGGTCCTCGGTTGTGCCATTCGCTCTTTTCCTTCTGCTGCCCCTCCGGGTTCCAGCACAGTCAGCTGGTCCTCGTTACTTCCATTGTCTCTTGTACCATCTGATACCCGTCCGGGTTCCAGTAACGTCAGCTGGTTCGCGGAAGTTAGTCAGCTTTCTTGTACCTTCAGCTACATTTACAAATTGAAGATTTTTTAAATGTTTTTTTGGGTAATCACTCTGGATCTCCAACAATGAAGACGACGACCCTGATGACCACCCCGAAGAAGATGACGACCACAAGGACGACGAGCATCAAGCCAACCAGCCTGAACACCATCACAAAGAAGAAATAAAAGATTACCCAGAAGAAGATCACCAACAGGACAAAGAAGGTTAAGACAAACTACAAGATACAGAACAAGAGACAGAAGAACAATAAGCAGAAGATCAAAAAGCAGAAGAACATGAAGTATAAGACCAAAATGAAGAGCTAAATATATGCTCTAAATTATAAGCAGAAGAAGACTAAGCAGTGTATGGGGGTGAGTCCGTTCCTCCTCGTGGTGCCCCTGGAAAATGCCTGCTGCTGCAGGCTAAACTGAACACGGACAAATACTGTTGTAATTTAAATCTTTTGTGACAGCAAGAACGGAAGGATGAAAAATTCATACTTTGACAGATTCCAAGTACAGGAATCTCTGTCACAAATAAGAATATGATGAAGAAGATGAAGTACAATATGAAGAAGAATAATAGTTTAATAAGAAGAATATGAGTAATGTTAACAAAAAGATGAATAGCAAGAAGTTTAAGAAGAAGATAAAGAAGGGGAAGATGAAGAATAATTTGATGAAAAAGATGATGCTGCTGAAGATTATGAAGGAGAAAGTGTGTCAAAAGTTAAAAAGGTGAAGAGCATGGAAGTTGTGAAATATACATATTTGCCAAAATAGAAAAAACGTTAACAACATTGTCAATTTCTTCGTCAATCCGAACATCTTTAAAAAAAAAAATATTTATGCTATTCCATTTGATTGGGTTAAACATCTATGCCTTTAATGTCTCCTCAACCTTCCCCAATACTGTACATTGTACATTACTCTTTGTTGTTTTCCTTCATGTACAATTAACCAACAAGGCAAGAATGGTTTTTTTTAATTCCGATATTTTGTTCCCATAGACTTACATTGGATTTCCGGTATCGGTATCGGGTATCGCCGATATTTTTTGGGTATCGGCGATACCATTCCGATTCTGATACTTTTGGATATCGGAAAGTATCGCTCAACTCTACTTATGATACATTTTAAAGGATAAAAATGGATAATGCATAAAATTGAATTTTTCTTATTTCTTTCCAGTCTGAATTAAGTTGTGAATTATCTAAAGGGTTAATAAACATATCTAAATATTATCGTGAATAATATAGGGTGCACTTTTAAAATGGAATGCAATTTGTTTGGGCCTTCTAGTATTGTGACCTCTTAAAGGCCCATGTGAAATTAATTGACCCCTAAAGAATATTTTTTTAATGTCTTGAAAAAAATTGAATGACTGGTCCCAGTCCTGATGTTTTAATAAAGATATATGTTAGTGTTCGAGTTACTGCTGCTGCACAAGGGAAGTCTCAAACCAGTCCCGCTGCGGTCCCCCATCCATCTCCGGCCGCAGTGGAGCCTGCTCAGCAAAGACGTCGGTCCCAGCGTCTCGCCCGGTCTAATACTGTGCAGAGATTTGCTATTGCCTCTTCAGGTTCTGCTATTGTAGCCAGTACTTGTGAGCGGCGAGCAGACGTCTTTAGGACTAAGTCCTTTGTTGCTTCATCTGAGCATGCCCAGAGCAAGATCTCCCATTGGAGATCAGGGGTCACATGCTCAGATACAGCTGCCACTCCTATTGGTCCTTCAGGAAGGTCCTGTGGCTGTTGATGTTCTGAAGCAGCTTCCCATTGGTCCTTCCTGGAAGGTCTTTTTCTCGTGGCTGCTATAAAGTGCTGTCCTTACCGCATGGCCGTGCGCTAGTATCAAATCTGTTACGTGCTTGCGCCAGTGTGGTCATGTATGCATGTGGTTAGGTCTGGCTGAAATAAGCCCCTAGAATACCGGCACCTCCGGTGAGGAGATTGTATGCACGTGTTCAGGGCTCGGCTGAAAACACCATTAGAATACCGGCTACTCCGGTGAGGAGATTGCTGCTTTGGTTCTGATTGCATGACCACAGACTGCAATCCGCTTAGCAGTCATCTGTGTTCCCTGTGAGTCTAACAGGACACAGTCTTTGTTACAGCGGCTCTGTGAGTTAACAGAGAAAGCTTATTCCGCAATATAGTGCTATGGCGTTTACATCTGCGACTCTGCGGGATAACAGAGTTCGCTTATACTGCCTATTTACGCCATCTTTCTAGCAGCAGGCTCTGCCTGCACGGTGGACCCCGGGCTGCGAATGCACCTCTCCTTAATATCTATTAGGTGCGTTCCGCAGGCCCTTAACAATATATAATATGTAGTCATTGACCTTGGTGATTTGTGTTGACTGTGCACATCTGAAACTTCTTTTTAAGTCAGTGTGGTATATCTAATAATATTGTCTTGGTCATGCTTTTAGCCATGAATATCAATTTTTAATGTATATTTTTTAATTCATCTTGGCATCAAATTGCATGACAATGCCTACGTGTTGTCAGGCAGTGACAGGTGTCATATGTGAGGGTCACTGTGTGTCCCCCAGGATGCGCTCAGAAGCATATTAGATCCACTGGAGTGCCTTGGGGTCACAGCAGGTTGCCCGTGAGTCACAAAGCAGAATAAAAGTGAGTGTGTTAAGGGTCTGCGGAACGCACCAAATATATGATGTAGAGAGGTGCGTTCGCAGCCCGGGTCCACCGTGCAAGCGGTGCCTGCTGCTAGTAAAAATGGCGTAAGAAGCAAACTCTGTTATCCCGCAGAGTCGCCAACATAAACGCCGTAACGCGCTGTGGCAATAAGTGCGAACTCTGTTACTCCACAGAGCTGCTAGAAGGAGAGCCGCAGCGCTATATGGCGATGTGTGCAAACTCACTAAACACAACTGAGTCGCAAAGAAAACACGCTAGGGCGCTGTCTAGCGTTGCAAGCGAACCCTGTTACGTCACAGGGCCGCTGAGGAAAAGTGCTGTGTCCTGTCAGGCTCTCAGGTACACAGTTAAGTGCTAAGCGTACATAAAGCGTGATCATGTGCTAATGTCCTCGCGGGAGTCACCCGCAATCTATGGCGTCTGAATGCCAGACCCTGAATACGGCAATCAAAACTCCTCACCGGTTATGCCGGTAATCTAGGGCATCTAGGACGCCGACCCTGACCAGCTAGCACACCAAACTCCTCACCGATTAAGTCGGTATTCTAGTGGCTTATTTCAGCCGGGTCCCTAACCACACACACGCATGACCACACTGGCGCATAGCATAAAATGGTTGATATTAGCGCATGGCGGGCCAGCCATGCTACCCTTTTATAGCAACAGCTACAGGACCTGCCAGAAACAAGGACCAATGAAACCTGTTCCAGAACACCAGTAGTCACAGGGCCTTCCTGGCGGACCAATAGGAGCTGCTGCAGTACCTGAGCATGTGACCCCTGATCTCCAATGAGAGATCACACTCTGGGCATGCTCAAAAGGGAAAACGCAGGACTTTGTCCAAAGACGTCTGCTCCAGCACTGGCTATAATAGCAGATCCAGGAAAGGCAGCAGCAAGTCACTGCACAGTATTGGAGTGGGCAAGATGCTTGGACCGACGTCTCTGCTGAGCAGGCTCCACTGCGGCCGGAGATGAATGGGAGATCGCAGCAGGACTGGTTCGAGACTCCCCTTGTGCAGCAGCGGGAACTTGAACCCTAACATTACCCCTCCTCCTAGGGCCCCCCCTTCTCTGGGCCTCGCTGCGTTCAAAGGCAGCGATGAGCTGCGGAGCGTGAACATGCTCGGCAGGCTCCCAAGACCTATCCTCAGGCCCATAGCCCCTCCAGTCCACCAAATAAAACATTTTGCCCCGTACCACCTTACACCCTACGATGGCGTTCACCTCATGGTCATCCGTAGATGAACCCGATGTCCCGGCAGATGACTCAGAAAACCGGGACATGAGCACGGGTTTCAGGAGGGATACGTGAAAGGTGTCGGAGATACCCAGGCGTGGTGGAAGAGCCAAACGGTATACCACAGGGTTAACCTGCTCGAGGACCTTGAAAGGACCCAGGTAGCGGGTGCCAACTTAGTGGACTCAACTCGCAGCCTGATATTACGGGCGGAGAGCCACACCATGTCCCCAGGAGCAAATGTTGGAGCGGGGCGCCGATGTGCGTCGGCGTAGAACCTCATCCTCTCCTTGGATGCCTGAATGGCATCCTGGGTACGGTCCCAAATGTCCCGTGCCTCCACAGCCCAGTCTGCCACCCTGGAGTCGGCGGAAGACACAGGCATGGGCACCGGAACCCGCGGATGCTGACCGTAGTTTAGGAGGAATGGAGTCTGTCCGGTGGAATCAGCCACAGCATTGTTTAGTGCAAACTCAGCCCATGGTAGCAAGGATGCCCAGTAATCCTGCCTGGCCGAGACAAAATGTCGTAGATAGGTAACCAAGGTCTGGTTGGCCCTCTCTACCAACCCATTCGTCTCAGGATGGTACGCTGAAGAGAGATTTAACTCAATACTGAGTAGACGACAAAGCTCTCTCCAGAACCGAGACGCAAACTGGGGACCTCGGTCACTGACAATTTTGTCCGGCATGCCGTGTAGACGGAAGATGTGCCTAACGAACAACGCTGCCAGAGCCCGTGCAGAAGGTAACCGTGGTAGCGCACCAAATGCACCATTTGGAAAATGGTCGGTGATTACCCAAATGATGGTGCAACCCGAGACTTGGGCAAGCCCACCACAAAGTCCATTCCAACCATCTCCCAGGGCCTGTCTGCCACCGGCAAAGGGTAAAGTAACCAAGCTGGCCGTTGTCGTGGAGACTTATTCTTGACGCAGGAGACACACGCCCGAACATAGTCCCCAACGTCACGGACCATATGCGGCCACCAGTATGTCCTCGCCAGCAATTCAGATGTCCTCTTTGCCCCAAAGTGTCCACCCACCCTGGACGAATGTGCCCAAGAGAGTACCTCCGGTCGCAAGTTGGTAGGTACAAAAGTCTTGCCCGGGGGCACAGACTCAAGCGAAACCGGGGCCACTGTTCTCAGGCTCTCTGTGGGGACAATAAGCCGAGGCTCCTCCACCTCCTCCTCAGAGGACACCACAGAGCGAGAGAGAGCGTCGGCACGAATATTTTTCTCTCCCGAGAGGAAATGCAGTGTGAAATGAAACCGGGAGAAGAACAAGGACCATCTGGCCTGGCGAGAATTTAGCCGCTGGGCTGTCTGAAGATATACCAAATTTTTGTGGTCAGTGAAGACTTGGAAGGGAAAGCGAGCCCCCTCCAACAGATGTCTCCACTCAGAGAAAGCCAATTTCATTGCTAGCAACTCCCTGTCCCCAATGGAATAATTCTTCTCCGCTGGTGTGAAGGTCTTGGAGAAGAAGAAGCAAGGATGCTTTCAACCTTGAGCATCCTTTTGAAAGAGGACTGCTCCAGCACCAACGGATGAAGCATCCACCTCCAATATGAATGGCTTATCAACATCAGGGCGGCGTAGAATGGGAGCGCTAGCAAACTGAGACTTAATTGAGCTGAAAGCCTTGGAGACTTCCTCAGACCACAATTTGGGATTTGCTCCCTTCTTGGTGAGGGCTACCAAGGGAGCTACCAAAGTTGAGAAATGGGGAATGAACTGGTGATAATAATTAATGAACCCCATAAAGCGCTGCACCGCTTTAAGGGAATGAGGTTCTTGCCAGTCCATGACAGCTTGTAATTTGGCAGGATCCATAGCCAATCCCTGGGCGGAGATGATATAGCCCAAGAATGGTAAAGACTCCTGCTCAAACACGCATTTCTCCAACTTTGCATAAAAGGAATTTGCCCGCAAGAGGTCGAAGACCCTGCAGACATCTTTCCGGTGGGAGTCAATATCTGGAGAGAAGATGAGAATATCATCCAGATAGACCACGACCGAGGTGGAAAGCATATCCCGGAAGATGTCATTAACAAAGTCTTGGAAAATGGCTGGGGCGTTACAGAGCCCAAAGGGCATCACCAGATACTCATAGTGCCCATCCCTGGTATTAAAAGCCGTCTTCCACTCGTTCCCCTCGCGGATGCGAATCAGGTTGTAAGCACCCCGCAGATCTAATTTGGTAAATACCCTTGCTCCCCGAAGCCTATCAAAGAGCTCAGAAATTAAAGGCAGCGGGTATTTATTCTTAACGGTAATGGCGTTAAGACCCCTGTAATCTATGCAGGGACGTAATTCTCCGTTCTTCTTTTGCACAAGGAAGAACCCTGCCCCAGCAGGTGACACTGACTTCCTGATGAACCTTCTTGCCAGATTTTCCTGAATGTATTGGGACATAGCCTCCGTCTCCGGGAGAGAGAGAGGATAGACCCTTCCCCGGGGAGGTTCTGCTCCAGGCAAGAGGTCAATAGGACAGTCATAGGGGCGGTGAGGCGGAAGAGTCTCCGCAGCCTTTTTGGAGAACACGTCTACATAGGACCAATAGCACTTGGGCAGGGAAGTGAGATCTGCGGGTATCCCTGTAGTAGCAACCTGAACACACTCCCTCACACATTTACCTCTACAAGACTCACTCCAACCCCGTATCTTCCCAGAGGACCACTCAATATGTGGGGAGTGAAGACGAAGCCAGGGTACTCCCAGCAGAGCATCATCTATACCCTCAGGAAGGACAAGGAAAGAAATAATCTCCTGATGGGAAGGAGACATAGCTAATGTGAGAGGGATTGTCTGATGTGTGATCTGTGAGGGCAGTATGCAGCCATTCACCACTCGAACAGTAACCGGTTTGGTGAGCATCATCTGAGGTATTGTGTGACGGAGAGCAAAAGCAGAGGACATAAAGTTCCCCTCTGCTCCAGAATCTACACAAAGCTCAACTGTTAGAGTGGATTGACCAAAAGAGATTGTCCCTTTAAAGGACAGTTTGGAGGCGAATGCTGTAGACTCTAGTGAACCTCCTCCCATGGTCACTAGACGCGAACGTGTACGTGATCGCTGGGGACATCTATTGGCATAATGTCCTGGCTGCTGGCACACTCTACAGACCACGGATACTCGAGTGGTCCGAGACTTAGATTCCACTCGAGAAGTCTCCACGGTCTCTGGGGAGTCGGACGCCTGAACGGGAAATTCAAGAGGTTTGGCAAAGGTGGGTGCCAGCCGAAACCTCTGCCTACACTGGGTCCGCTCTAACCTCCGTTCGTGAAAACGGAGGTCGATGCGGGTAGATATAGAAATGAGTTTCTCCAGTGTGGCAGGAATCTCCCTGGTAGCCAAAGCGTCCTTTACATGATCTGCCAGTCCTCTCCAGAACACTGGAATAAGAACTTTATCTGGCCACTCTAATTCAGAGGCCAAAGTCCGAAATTGGACTGAGAACTGGCTGACCATGGACAAGCCCTGTGACATTGCCAGCAGTTGGAGCGCAGTATCGTGCGTGATCTGAGGTCCTAAAAAGACCTTTTTCAGAGCCTCTAAAAACCGAGAAGCACTCCGCACCACACGATTGTCTCGCTCCCACAGCGGCGTTGCCCATTCCAACGCTCTGCCCGAGAGTAGAGATAATACAAAACCCACTTGTGCCCGATCCGTGGGGAAACGTGAAACCAGAAGCTCGAGCTGTATTGAGCACTGACTCACGAATCCCCGACATTGCTTGCTGTCACCGGCAAACTTAACAGGAAGCGAGAGGTGGGATAACGTAGGGGCAGAGGTGGCAGAGGACAAACTGGCTGCAGCCACGCTAGCAGCCTGAACAGCGACTGCGGTAACATCCACAGCTGAGGTTGTGCGCTCAAGAGCCGCCAACCTACCCTCCAGCTGCTGGATGTACTGCCTTAGACGCTGGTCATCCGCCATTTTACTAGCCAGACCCTGGCGCTAATATTATGTTAAGGGTCTGCGGAACGCACCAAATATATGATGTAGAGAGGTGCGTTCGCAGCCCGGGGTCCACCGTGCAAGCGGTGCCTGCTGCTAGTAAAAATGGCGTAAGAAGCAAACTCTGTTATCCCGCAGAGTCGCCAACATAAACGCCGTAACGCGCTGTGGCAATAAGTGCGAACTCTTTTACTCCACAGAGCCGCTAGAAGGAGAGCCGCAGCGCTATATGGCGATGTGTGCGAACTCACTAAACACAACTGAGTCGCAAAGAAAACACGCTAAGGTGCTGTCTAGCGTTGCAAGCGAACTCTGTTATGTCACAGGGCCGCTGAGGAAAAGTGCTGTGTCCTGTCAGGCTCTCAGGTACACAGTTAAGTGCTAAGCGTACATAAAGCGTGATCATGTGCTAATGTCCTCGCGGGAGTCACCCGCAATCTATGGCGTCTGAATGCCAGACCCTGAATACGGCAATCAAAACTCCTCACGGTTATGCCGGTAATCTAGGGCATCTAGGACGCCGACCCTGACCAGCTAGCACACCAAACTCCTCACCGATTAAGTCGGTATTCTAGTGGCTTATTTCAGCCGGGTCCCTAACCACACATACGCATGACCACACTGGCGCATAGCATAAAATGGTTGATATTAGCGCATGGCGGGCCAGCCATGCTACCCTTTTATAGCAACAGCTACAGGACCTGCCAGAAACAAGGACCAATGAAACCTGTTCCAGAACACCAGTAGTCACAGGGCCTTCCTGGCGGACCAATAGGAGCTGCTGCAGTACCTGAGCATGTGACCCCTGATCTCCAATGAGAGATCACACTCTGGGCATGCTCAGAAGGGAAAACGCAGGACTTTGTCCCAAAGACGTCTGCTCCAGCACTGGCTAGAATAGCAGATCCAGGAAAGGCAGCAGCAAGTCACTGCACAGTATTGGAGTGGGCAAGACGCTTGGACAGACGTCTTTGCTGAGCAGGCTCCACTGCGGCCGGAGATGAATGGGAGACCGCAGCAGGACTGGTTCGAGACTCCCCTTGTGCAGCAGCGGGAACTCAAACCCTAACAGAGTGTGAACTTGGTTAAGTTATTTGACCAAGGAATTTTTTTTGGGCTTTTTCTTTTTGAAACTGGCTGCAGGAAGGTTGTGAGGCTGGTCCATTTCCTCCAGCCCAGATCTTATAAGTGGCCCATGGCCACAGAGTCTGGAGGAAAGGAAAAAAATAAACCTGCAAGAGGGTTGTGGGTGTGTCAGTTTAGGTCTTGCAAGCAGACAGAGCAGTTGATCTGCAGAGCATTCTCTGTGTGAGGCAACACAGGGCCAAGCAGAGCCAAAAGGTCTGACACCCCCTGCATTAAATTTGTTTTGAACTTGTTTGGGTCACTGCCTCATCACTGCACAGTGTGGTGGACACCGCTGCACTACATATGGTTGGAGAATGCAGAGCAGTGTGAACTGAGGCATACCCCAAAGAGTGTCATTTATTAAGCCTGCAACGCTGCAGCTCAAGCCGGCTGAGAAGATGGAGGAAATACTTAGACAGTTGGCAACCTCTCAAGTGCAACAGCAGAAGTTGCAAGAGTATCAGCAGCAGCAGCTCAGCAGCTACAGGAGCAGCAGCAATCCAATAATTTGATCCTGCAGCAGATTGCGGCTATGCCAGGCAAGTCCACCAGCGTCCACACACCAGTCGGAAGCCCGGTACAAAGTTCGGTCAGCACTGAGGAAGATGGCGCCTGAGGACGATATGGAGGCTTTTCTCACTATCTTTGAACACACTGCGGAGCAGGTGAGCTTGCCGGTGACTCAGTGGGCTGAAGTGGTGTCCAACTTCCTGAGGGGAGATGCCCATATGGCCCTCATAGACGTCAGTCAGAATGATTCCCTGGACTATGGGAAGCTGAAAGGTGAGATCCTTGCCAGGGGTTAATACGCATGTGTGGCCCAACGGATATTTCAGTGGACTTTTTTCTAGACTTGCCCTGCCAGGTCTCAGGCCTACGACTTGCAACTGGTTAAAAAATGGCTCCAGCCTGAGACCTTAACCCCATTACAGATGGTAGAGAGGGTGGTGGTCGACCAGCTGGTGAGGGCTCTGCCAGCAGCCATACAGCAGTGGGTGAGGCAATGAGACTCTGGACCAGGTAGTAGGTCTGATAGAGCAGTATACAGCCACTCAGGACTTTATACAGGACACTGCTTCACTTCGGCTGTCACATAAGTCCCCGCCGATCCAGGAGTCAGGGAAAAGTCCATGACCCTCCATCGGGGCCAATACGGATCGTGCCCGAACCGAGGGGATATCTCAGAAAGAGAGTAGCAACAGCCTTGTGTCCCCTAAATTGGCCCCAAGGTTCCCTTGTGCCACAGATGATAAGTGTTGGCAATGCTAAGGGCCCAGACATGTGGTTGCCAATTGCCCCATAACAACAGAACCCATGGACTGCGGGTATACCCTCCATGTATCTATGTATGCCCAGCCAATCTGCACTGCCATTACAGGCCCTGCCAGTATCACACCTCAGCTGTTCAACGTACTCATTAATTGGTACCAGACGGGCGCTCTCTTGGATTCGGGGAGCTTGGTGTTAGGGTTCGAGTTCCTGCTGCTGCACAAGGGGAGTCTCGAACCAGTCCCGCTGCGGTCTCTCATTCATCTCCAGCCGCAGTGGAGCCTGCTCAGCAGAGACGTCGGTCCAAGCGTCTTGCCCACTCCAATACTGTGCAGTGACTTGCTGCTGCCTTTCCTGGATCTGCTATTATAGCCAGTGTTGGAGCAGACGTCTTTGGGACAAAGTCCTGCGTTTTCCCTTCTGAGCATGCCCAGAGTGAGATCTTTTATTGGAGATCAGGGGTCACATGCTCAGGTACTGCAGCGGCTCCTATTGGTCCGCCAGGAAGGCCCTGCGATTACTGATGTTCTGGAACAAGTTTCATTGGTCCTGGTTTCTGGCAGGTCCTGTAGCAGTTGCTATAAAAGGGTAGCATGGCTGGGCCGCCATGCGCTAATATCAACCATTGTATGCTATGCGCCATTGTGATCATGCGTATGTGTGGTTAGGGACCCGGCTGAAATAAGCCACTTGAATACCGACTTAATCGGTGAGGAGTTTGGTATGGTCGCTGGTCAGGGTCGGTGTCCTAGATGCCCTAGATTACCGGCACAACCGGTGAGGAGTGTTGATTGCCGTATTCAGGGTCTGGCGTTCAGACGCCATAGATTGCGGGTTACTCCCGCGAGGACATTAGCACATGATCACGCTTTATGTACGCTTAGCACTTAACTGTGTACCTGAGAGCCTGACAGGACACAGTGCTTTTTCTCAGCGGCCCTGTGACGTAACAGGGTTCGCTTTCTACGCTAGACAGCGCCCTAGCGTGTTTTCTTTGCGACTCAGTTGTGTCTAGTGAGTGTGCACACATCGCCATATAGCGCTGCGGCTTTTTTTCTTGCGGCTCTGTGGATTAACAGAGTTTGCACTTATTGCCACAGCGCATTACGGCGTTTATGTTAGCGACTCTGCGGGATAACAGAGTTTGCTTCTCGCGCCATTTTTACTAGCAGCAGGCTCCGCTTGCACGGTGGACCCCGGGCTGCGAACGCACCTCTCTACATTATATATTTGGTGCGTTCCGCAGACCCTTAACACTTGGTGACTCTGGTACATGGGTCCCTGGTTGCTGGGGATAGTCCTAATGAATGGAAGGTGGGGGTGGTGTGTATACATGCGGACCTCCGAGAGTACCTGACCACAGAGGTCAACTTTTCCACCCCGTGTGGAGAGATAAAACATGTGGTGGGGGTAGTAAAGACTCCATATGGAACTGTATTAGGAAGAGACTTACCCCTGTTCTGGTCCCTGTGGGAGACCAGGGTTAACCCTCTTAGGGTAAATGGTATTCTGTGCGCAGAACCAGAAGATCCTGAGTCTGAGATACCTGCCGTAGGGGTCACCAACCTAGGGACAGAGTGTAACCCCAATAGGTTCCCCTTAGAGGTATTAGCAGGAAAGGTCGAAGAGACCCTATCGATTCCTGAGCTGGAAGTGTCCTCTGGTAAGTTCAGGACAGCTCAGCTCCAGGATTCCACTTTGACCCGAGCACGGCAAAGAGTAATCGAGGTAAATGGGGTGGCTCAGCAACTGGGTGCGGAGACGGAGTTCCCACGAATAGTAATCAACCAATAGTTACTGTAAAGGGTTGATAAAATCTGGGGTGAGGTGGTAGAACAACTATTAGTGCCTGAGTCCTACTGTCGGACGGGGCTCGACATGGCTCACACTCCCATGCTGGGAGGGCATTTGGGGGCCAAAAAGACGCAGGAGCGCATACTGCTGTGGTTTTTCTGGCCAGGTGTCTAGGCTGAGGTTCAAAGATACTGCGATACGTGTCCGGAGTGCAAACTGACCTCACCCACTACGAACTACCAGAGTCCATTGGTGCCTCTGTCCATTATAGAGGTACCTTTAGAGCGAATTGCGATGGATCTGGTAGGGCCAATAGAGAAATCCGCATGGGGTCACCAACACATATTGGTAGTCGTAGACTACGCCACCAATTACCCAGAGGCGATACCACTCCGCCACACCTCGTCTAAACTAATAGCCTGTGAACTATTTGCCATGTTTTGTCGCCTTGGGCTACTCAAGGAGATCTTTACAGATCAGGGAACTCCTTTTATGTCTAAGGTGACCAGGGAGCTATGCAGGCTGCTCTAGATTAAACAGCTACGGACATCGGTGTACCATCCACAAACTAATGGGTTGGTGGACAGATTTAATAAGACCCTCAAAGCCATGCTTTAAAAGGTGGTCACCAAGGATGGGAGGCATTAGGACATGTTACTGCCCTATCTAATGTTCGCCATCCACGAGGTACAGCAGGCGTCCCCGGGGTTCTCCCCGTTTGAGCTCTTGTATGGCAGGCACCCGAGAGGACTGCTGGATGTAGCCAAGGAGACGTTGGAACAGAAGCCCACTCCACATAAGAGTGTCATCGAGCATGTGCCAAATATGCAGGATTGGATTGCGGCCATGCAGCCGATAGTAAAGGAGCATCTGTTGGATGCCCACGCCGCTCAAAGCCGCACATATAATAAAAGGGCCACAGTCAGGACCTTTAAAGAAGGGGATCGCTAATTGGTCCTCGTGCCCACCCCAGAGAGTAAGCTCATGGCCAAGTGGCAGGGGCCCTTTGAGATACGGGGAAGGTAGACAAAGAAAATTATAGAGTGTACCAATCTGGGAAAAGAAAACCTCAGCAATTGTATCATGCTAACCTGCTAAAAGCCTGGAAGGACTGGGAGTGCTTAGTCAAGAAGGTGACTCCGGACGAACCAACAAGGAATCCTCTGGCCCCAGGCAGGGATACTGCCGGGTGTGAGGTAAAAATAAATGACGCCCTCACTAAACACCAGTGATGGGGCTCGAGCTTTGGTGCAGCGGAATAAGGATGTATTCTCAGAGCTGCTGGGGCAAACCTCGCTGATTCAGCATGACATTGTTACCGAGTCCCAGGAAAGGGTACGAATGAAACCATACCGGGTGCCAGAAGCCCGAAGGCAAGCCATAGCGGCTGAAGTGAAGCAAATGCTTCAATTGGGAGTCATTGAATAGTCCCAGAGTGAGTGGGCTAGTTCCATTGTGCTAGTACCTAAACCAGATCGGTCGTTATGCTTCTGTATTGATTTCAGAAAGTTAAATGAGGTGTCAAAATTTGACCTCTATCCAATGCCCCGAGTGGACGAGCTGATTTAAAGACTGCGGAAGGCCTCGTTACTGGCAGGTCCCCTTAACAGAGTCAGCGAAGGAAAAGACCACTTTTATAACCCCCGAGCGTCTCTATCAATATGTCGTCTTGCCTTTTGGGCTACATGGGGCTCCGGCTACATTCCAGAGGCTGATGGACATTGTGTTAGCGCCTAATCAGTATTACGCATCGGCCTATTTGGATGGCATAGTCATTTTTAATACCGACTGGCATTCCCATCTGTCCCTGGTACAAGCAGTGGTGGAGTCTCTTAGAATCACGGGGTTAACATCAAACTCATAGAAATGTGCGATAGGACTCACGGAGGCACGGTACTTAGGTTACGTGATCGGGTGTGGGGTTATAAAACCCCAAGTAAATATGATTGAGGCCATTCAAAACTGGCCAAAACCCTTAAACAGGTGAAAGCATTCCTTGGTATCATCGGGTACTACTGCCGGTTTATACCCAATTTTGCTGGGAAATCAGCACCTCTAGCGGACCTGTTAAAAGGTAAGCAGACCGTGATGGTCCGGTGGAATCCTCATGCAGAGGAAGCGTTCCAGTCTCTGAAGTCGGCAATGTGTCGACAGCCGCCGGTCCTCATCAGCCCCAACTTCAAGAAAACCTTTATTGTGCAAACTGATGCCTCAGAGGTGGGCCTAGGAGCGGTGCTGTTGCAAGAGGTGAACAGGGATGAGCATCCAGTCACCTATTTGAGCCAGAAACTGACACAGGCAGAGAAAAATTATAGAGTAGTGGAGAAGGAGTGCTAGGTGATTAAATGGGCCTTGGAGTCACTACGCTACTATTTGCTCGGGTGTCAGTTTCATTTGGTAACGGACCATTCACCCCTCGTCTGGATAAGAAATGCAAAAGAGAGGAATGCCTGAGTCATCAGATGGTTCCTGTCCCTATAAAACTTCAGTTTCTCAATGGAACATTGGGAGGGGAAATCACAGAGTAATGTGGATGCCCTGTCACGGGCCCCCTGTATGGTGACAAATGTTCAACCCCACAAGTTTAAACAAGGGGGGTATGTGAGGCAGTGATCGGTGTCATATGTGAGGTTCCATATGTGTCCCCCAGGATGCGCTCAGAAGCATATTGAATCCACTGGAGTGCCTTGTGGTCACAGTAGGTTTCCTGTGAGTCACAAGGCAGAGTAAAAGTGAGTGTGAACTTGGTCAAGTTATTTGACCAAGGAATTGTTCAGGAAAACCAGGTATGGACTTTTATTTATGAAATGGACTGCAGGAAGGTTGTGGGGTCGGACCGTTTCCTCCAGCCCAGACCTTATAAGTGGCACATGGCCACAGAGTTTGGAGGAAAGAAAAAAAATCCCTACAAGAGGGTTGTGGGTGTGTCAGTTTTGGACTTGCAAGCAGACAGAGCTGTTGGTCTTCAGAGCATTCTCTGTTACATAAAATAGTTACTAAATAATATTTCCCACTTGTCTACTTAACATCAGCACAATTTTGGAAACAAAATTTTTCATTTGTTAGGAAGTTATAAGAGTTAAAATTGACTAGCGATTTCTCATTTTTACAACAAAATTTACAAAACCATTTTTTCTAGGGACCACCTCACATTTGAAGTCACTTTGAGGCGTTTTTATGTCAGAAAATACCCCAAAGTAACATTATTCTAAAAACTGAACCCCTCAAGGTACTCAAAACCACATTCAAGAAGTTTATTAACCCTTCAGGTGCTTCACAAGAATTTTTAGAACGTGGAAGAAAAAAATGAACATTTAACTTTTTAGTCACAAAAATGATTTTTACAATTTCTTTATTTTCAAAAGGGTAAAAGGAGAAAATTGACATATATAATTATTGTGAAATTTCTCCTGAGTACGCCGATTTCTCATATGTGGGGGAAAACCACTGTTTGAGTTCAAGGCAGGGCTCAGAAGGGAAGGAGCGCCATTTGACTTTTTCAAACCAAAATTGTCTGGAATCGAGATCAGACGCCATGTTGCGTTTGGAGAGCCCCTGATGTGCCTAAACAGTGGAAAACACTGACAAGTGACACCATTTTGGAAACTAGACCCCAAGGAACTTATCTACAGTAGATGTGTGGTGAGCACTTTGAACTCCTAATTGCTTCACACAAGTTTATAACATAGAGCCGTGAAAAAAAATCATATTTTTTCCACAAACATGATCTTTTAGTCCCCAATTTTTTATTTTCCCAAGGGTAAGAGGAGATATTGGACCCAAAAGTTTTTGTCCAATTTGTCCTGAGTACGCTGATACCCCATATGTGGGGGGAACCATTGTTTGGGGGCATGGCAGAGCTCCTAAGGGAAGGAGCGCCATTTGACATTTTTAAATCAAAATTGGCTGGAATTGAGATCGGAAGGCATGTCGCATTTGGAGAACCCCTGATGTGCCTAAACAGTGGAAATCCCCCAATTCTAACTCCAACCCTAACCCCAACACACCCCTAACCCTAATCCTAACCCTAACCATAACCCCAACCCTTACACACCCCTAACACTAATTCCAACCCTAACCATATCCCTAACCACAAAACTAACCCTAACACACCCCTAACACTAATCTCAATCCTAACCCTAATCTCAACTCTATCTGCAATCCAAACTTTAACCCCAACTCTAGCCCCAACATTAACCCTACCTTTAGCCCCAACCCTAGCTCTAACTTTAACCCCAACCCTTACTTTAGCCCAACCCTAGCCCTAATCCTAACCCTAACCCTAATGGGAAAATGGAAACAGATAAAAAAATGTTTTATTAATTTTCCTTAACTAAGGGAGTGATAAAGGGGGGTTTGATTTACTATTTATGTCAGGTTTTTATAGCAGGTTTTTATGTTTGGCAGCTGTCATAAAAAGACGGTTTTTATTGCAAAAAAATAGTTTTTGCATCACCATATTTTGAAAGCTATAATTTTTCCATATTTTGGCCCACAGAGTCATGTGAGGTCTTGTTTTTTGCGGGATCATTTGACCTTTTTACCGGGATCATTTGACGTTTTTTGGGTACCATTTTTGGGCACATAACATTTTTTTATCGCTTTTTATACAGATTTTTGGGAGGCATAATGAACACAAACCAGCAATTCATGAATTTCTTTTGGGGGGGCGTTTACACCATTCCGCATGTGGTAAAATTGATAAGGCAGTTTTATTCTTCGGTTCAGTACAATTACAGCGATACCTCACTTATATCTTTTTTTATGTTTTGGCGCTTTTATACAATAAAAACTATTTTATAGAAAAAACAATTATTTTTGCATCGCTTCATCCTGACAGCTATAACTATTTTATTTTTTCGCTGATCACACTGTATCATGGCTTATTTTTAGCAGGACAAGATGACGTTTTCAGCGGTACCATGTTTATTTATATCCATTTTTTTGATTGCGTGTTATGACACTTTTTGCCCGGCTTTACGATGATAAAGCATTGTTTTTATGGTGTTCACTAAAGGGGTTAACTAATGGGACAGTTTTATAGGATGGGTCGTTATGGAAGCGGGGAGACCAAATATGTGTACTTTTATTGTTTAGATTTTTTTTTATTAAAATATTTATTTATTTATTGATATAATAAATATTGATTTTTTTTATTTTTTTTAAAAAAATTACAATTATTTAAAAAAAATTTTTTTATTTAATTCTTAGTTTTACACATTGTCCCACTATGGGACACTCATTTTGTGCAGGCTGATCGGTTCTATAGCATGCAGATCTGCATGCTATAGAAGCTGTCAGCGCTGCAGCCCCTATAAAACTGACCTGAGAAACTTCCTGGTCATCACTGCTCATGACAGGAAGTCCCTCAGGCCTGGAGACCCGGATGTCATCGTGACGACATCGTGTCTCCATGACAGCGATCGGGACCACACAGCAAGCCGCGGGATCTCTGATCCAAAAGCTGAGGGGCTATCAGCCCCTCTGCAGCCGCTAGAACACTGCGATCATATTTGATCGCAGTGTGCCTGGGGCTAAAGTGCCAGGAGCGGTCCGTGACCAATCCTGGCACTTAGTACCAGGTGTGAGCTGTGAGAATCAGCTGACACCCGGCTGCGATCGGCCGCGCTCCCCCTTGAGTGCGACCAATAGCCCATGACGTACTATTCCGTCCTTGGGAATTAAGTCCCAGGGCACATGGATGGAACAGTACGTCTGATGTCAGAAAGGGGTTAAATACGTTTTGTTTTGAACTTGCTTGGGTCACTGTCTCATCACTGCACAGTGTGGAAACCGCTGCACTACAGTGTATAAAGTGCTTAGTAGCAATTTTCGTCAACATACTAGATATCTAATTTCCGAAGATATATAGGTATGGAGGTATAATATCAATTTTTTTAATCTGTAATTTTGATTTTATTTTTACATGACAAAAGTATAATATTTTGTCTCTGCAGCTCCCCTATGGAGCATTTTATTTGTAGCTAAACTTTTAATGAGTGAATTTCTTGTTTTGTAACAGATCTTTCATGATTGTGCCATATTTCAGGAGTTATTCCATTATATGTTAGCTATTACCATAATCATTTTAATTAGGAGTTATAATTCTGTATGAATGAAATCCTTTGATTTGGAGCAGATATTGACCACCATACTAACTGGTGATATATTAATTCCTGTGTTCACTAATAGGTGACTTAACACCAGGGTTTTGATTGGATGAAGGAAAAAGGAACTTTTTTCGCTTTGTAAATGTACAGGTTTAAACTTTGTATGCAGTTTTTATAGTTATATTGAGTTTACACTACTTTCATAAGCTACAAGTGATTATTCATAATGAGCATCACGCTCCTTTGAAATAGAATTTTCTGAGATAACACAGGCTGCTTTTCATTTTAATAGTGCCTATGAAAATTAAACACCTCATTAATCAACCAGATTCCTATTAAATATCTCAGAATACTAGCACAATAAACAGATATCTGAGAAAAATCAGATATGGATAAAGTTCTTTGATTTAATTTCTTTGTAACAACTTTCAGGCTGAAATCCAACTATACACAAATTAACAAAGCAAATAGTATTATATATTAATATTTTGCTCAAAAAATTATTTGCTTTCACTTCCATTCAAATATAAAAAAACACATTTTTTTACTCCTTTTAACTTTTATTTTAGAAATATTTCATCTTTCATACTAAAACAGTTCATTAAATCCTTAATCATAGTACACCTTTGCATGTATTGGAGATTATAAAATCTTTTGAAAATTAATTTCTCCAGGTTCAAAAAAGTTTTTTTTTAAATCTTACTTGTAGTAAATAAGTCTCGAAATTGAAAATATCAGTGTTTTAGTTCCTTTTTTTTCTTATTTACAACATACAATTGTTATTCTCTGGGGTCTGGAGAACCATATTAGGGAACATTCAATTTGCTCAGAATAACTTCTCTGTAAATCAAATTTTGTGGGAAAATGTACACAAACAGGTAAATTTGATCTTTTTTTAGGCTCACTCATGTCCTAATGTAATTCAAATGCAGTACAATATATGCCAAAATTATACAGAATATCACTGATCAATCACACTGAAAGATTATAGTAAGCAAGTGTTCCTAGGGACCAGTGATGAGTGAGTATGCTCGTTGCTCGGGTTTACCTGAGCACGCCCGGGTGTTCTCCGAGTATTTGGAAGTGCTCGGAGATTCATTTTCTGTCGCCACAGCTGCATGATTTGCGGCTACTAGACAGCCTGAATACATGTGGGGATTGCTTGCTTATTAGGAAATCCCCACATGTATTCAGGCTGTCAAGCAGTTGCAAATCATGCAACTGCGGCGACAGAAAATGAATCTCCGTGTAAGGTTCTTTGTCTCTGTTGACATGTTCCTTGAAACTCAGTTTTCCTTCGGCCATTTTGCTTTCTGTTTTTCTGCAGCTCTTGCCCTCAGTTAATATGGAGTTTCCAGTTTTCATGTTCCCGCCCTGATTCTTCCCTCTTGCTTCTTAAGCAGCCTCAGCTGAACAATCAGTGCTCCTGAATCAAGCCTCAGTCAGTCTGTGACCTGACTCCTGCTAACCTTGGACTTGTACTCCAGCTATTCCCTACTGAGGAACCTTGGAACACTTTTGGACTCTGGAAACCTGCTGTTTGGTGAATCCATGTTTGCAGAGGAATTACGGTACAGAGAAGAGATCCTGAACCTGCTTTGGAGATTTATTGTAGTGCTTGAAGTTACTCTGGCCTGCTGTGTCTCCTGTCGCTGTTCCTGCAAACTGTGTGAACTTTTCAGCATGCTTGTATGAAGTAATACAAGTCATTTCATTTCAACCTATGTCTCCTGTGTTTTCCTCGCACCCAAGCACAAGACGCTATAGGAACTGTACACTATACATGACAAGATTCAGGAGCCAATGTTTAGTGTCTGCTGGGTCTGGGAAAGCCGTGTCTGCTGTGACTGTGGATATCAGATGTCCGTTTAATACCTTATGTGATGACAGTGGTTGTGACTTCTCACAACCATTCCAGGTGAGCGCATTCCCTTAAAATTTTACTCTGGAGTGTTACCACAGGTAAACACTATTGTTTTTTTTTTGTTTGTTTGTTTTTTCCTTTCCTCTTCTCCTTCCAGCACTTCTGCCTTAAAAGATCTGGAAGATGGAGGCCCGCATAAAGGAACTTTGCGGAGTGACTGATACAATCCTTTCAGATGTACAGACTTTAAAAACCCGTTTTGCAAGCCTACAGGACCTCACTAATCATAATTTGCAAGTGTTTGGACAGACTACCCAGGAATTGCGAGCCAGGATTGAGGCTCTAGAGGAACGAGCCCAGGCTCCTGCCATAACCCCGAGTTCTGGGATCCCCAAATTACCTCCTTTTCGTTTTGGCGGTGAACGTGAGAAATTCAGGGGATTTATTAATCAATGCAATTTATTTTCTCTGCACATGCTTCACAATTTCCCACTGAACGATCCAAAGTGCTTACTATAATCATGTTGCTTACCAATAAGGCTTTGATGTGGGCAAACCCTCTGATTGAGACTGAGGATGATTGTTTGAATCACCTTGATGCTTTTATTTCAGCCATGGGGCAGGTGTTTGATGACCCCAATTGAGGTGCAACAGCTGAAGCAGCCACGTTAACTTTGCGCCAAGGTAAGCGTTCAGTAGCCGAATATGCCCTGGATTTCAGGAGATGGGCTCTTGATACCACTTGGGACACTTCCGCTAAAAAATCTATTTTTCGGAAAGGGTTGTCTCCACTGATTAAGGATGAACTTGCTCGTGCCGACCCTCCCACTGCGTTAGGTGACTTTATTAACTATTGTATCCGTATTGATGCTCGTCTGACTGAACGCAGACAAGAGAGATGGTTCGAAAATAATCGCACTAACCTTTTACTACCTCCCTCCTCAGCTAAGGAACCTTTGAGTAGGATCACAAGGGAATCAGAACCTGAACCCATGCAGGTCGACTCTTTACAAAGACGGGTTAGTGATGCACGCAAAGAACATCGTATAAAGGAAAATCTATGTTTCTACTGTGGTAAGTCAGGGCACTTCATTATAAACTGCCCCAGCCGTTCTCGTAAGACTACTGCAGCAGTCATTCACTGTGAGTGTTGCGAGAGGAGCTCTGTCATGTCCGAGCCTCAGGCTCCAGAGAGATCTGCTGCAAGAGATCTTGATTTCTCGGACTTAAACTCTGTTAGTTCTGGGGACGATGACGGTATAAACGCTGCAATTTTTCAAGTTTCCTCAGCGTTGTCCCAGCTGAGTTGTAAAATAAACAATTCTCATTGCTTCCTTTCCATCAAACTCTGAGTTGACTCAGTCTGGGTGTCTAGCTCTGCTATGATCGACTCAGGAGCAAGTGGAAATTTTATGGATATCTCCTTTGCTCTGAAACAGGGGATACGTTCAGTGAAGAAGGCTACTCCAGTACAGATGGAGACTGTGGATGGCTCTCTACTGACTTCTGGACCAGTGGATCTAGAAACAGAGCCTTTGAGGGTCCTTATGGGTAAAGATCATCAGGAGAAAATGTCTTTTATACTTATCTCTTCTCCCCACTTTCCCATTATTCTAGGGCTACCATGGCTGCAGGCGCAGAATCCTACGATTAACTGGGAGACCAAGGAATTACACTTTCCGGAGAAACAGATGAGTCAAGGAGTTTCAGCTTGCTCTGTTCCTAAAGGAACCATGTCAGTCCCTGAACTACCAGCTGTATACCAGGACTATGTGGATTTATGTGACAAGAAGAACGCTGATCAGCTTCCTCCTCACCGTCCATATGATTGTCCAATTGAATTATTGCCTGGAGCCGAGATACCTTTTGGTAAGATCTACCCCCTAGCGGGGCCCGAGCTAAAAGCTTTGAAGGATTATATAGACGAAAATTTAGCCAAGGGCTTCATACGCCCCTCTTCATCTCCCGCAGGTGCACCCATCTTCTTTGTGAAGAAGAAAGATGGATCTCTGAGACCCTGCATAGACTATAGGGAACTCAATAAGGTTACTATTAGAAACCGTTATCCATTGCCTTTAATCCCTGAGTTGTTGGAGAGAGTGCGGCATGCCAAAATTTTCTCTAAACTGGATCTCCGTGGGGCCTATAACTTGGTCCGTATTAGACCTGGGGATGAATGGAAGACTGCTTTCAGGTCACGCTATGGACACTTTGAATATCTAGTTATGCCTTTTGGTCTGAGTACCGCCCCAGCCACTTTCCAACACTTCGTGAATGATATCTTCAGGGATCTCCTAGATACATTTGTGGTGATTTATCTGGATGATATTCTAATTTTTTCTAACTCCACAGAGGAACATCATGGACATGTGAGAATGGTCTTAGAACGCCTAAGACAAAACCATCTCTACATCAAACTTGAAAAATGTGAATTCCATAGGACCGAAATTCAATTTTTGGGGTATGTACTATCTACGCAAGGGATTAGTATGGATGGAAGCAAGACCCAAGCCATCAAGGATTGGCCAATTCCTAGAAATGTGAAGGAGGTGCAGCGTTTCATCGGGTTTGCCAACTTCTATAGACGTTTCATTAAGAATTTTTCTGAGGTAGTGTCACCTATCACCCAACTTACCCGGAAACAGTCTAGGTTCTCCTGGACCCCGCAAGCTCAGAAAGCATTTTCCTGTTTAAAGAATAAATTTACCACAGCACCTATCTTAGTACATCCCAACCCCGAGCTTGCCTTCATAATAGAGGTGGATGCTTCAGACTGTGCCGTTGGAGCTATACTCTCTCAGAGAACAGGTGAGAAGAATGTCTTGCATCCCTGTGCCTTCTTTTCCCAGCAGTTGTCTTCGGCTGAGAGGAACTACGATGTGGGCAATAGAGAATTGTTGGCCATTGTTGCCGCCTTCAAGGAATGGAGACACCTTCTTCAGGGAGCTGCACAGCAAATAGTCGTCCTGACAGACCATCGTAACCTTGAATTTATCAGGTCGGCTAAGTGCCTGACTCCTCGCCAGGCTCGCTGGAATCTTTTCCTAAACCAATTTAATTTTGTCATTTCTTATAGACCAGGATCGCGCAATGGAAAGGCTGATGCACTCTCTAGGATTCATTCAGCAGAGACACGTCCACTTACTCCTCCTAAGACTATTCTTCCTGACTCTAGATTCCTGGGAGTGATTCATAATCAAGACCTACTTAAGGACATCAAGGAAGCATACCATGCGGATTCTTTGTTGGCTCAACCCCCAAGGGACGTAAGTCTTGTCTTTAAGAATGATGTGTGGATTCAGGGACAACGTCTGTATATACCTGAAACAGTCAGATTAAGAGTATTGCAACTCATCCACGATTCCAAGATAGCCGGGCATAGGGGAATTCTAAAGACACAAGAATTTCTTTCTCGTTTCTTTTGGTGGCCAACTTACAGGAAAGATGTCTTAAACTATGTCACTTCATGTGAAGTCTGTGCAAGATGCAAAACACCTCACTCCTCACCAACTGGTCTGTTGCAACCTCTTCCCACCCCGTCCCGCCCGTGGGGATCCATTTCTATGGACTTCATTGTGGAGTTACCAACCTCTCAAGGGAAGAACACCATTCTAGTGGTGGTTGACCATCTAACAAAGGCAGCTCATTTTATCCCTTGTGTCGGCTTACCCACTGCAAAACAGACATCAGACTTGATGATTAAGAATGTGTTTCGCTTACATGGAGTACCGGATGAGGTCATTTCGGATCGAGGGGTGCAATTCACTTCAAGGTTTTGGCAAAATTTCTGTACAGCATTGGACATTAAAGTAAACCTTTCTTCTGCTTTTCATCCCCAGACTAATGGACAGACAGAATGAACCAATCAGACCCTGGAGCAGTATCTCCGCTGTTTTATCTGCCACCTACAGGATGATTGGGTGGATCTACTTCCACTGGCTGAGTTCTCTTATAACAACTCTCAGAGCGCCTCCACTAAGCAGTCTCCTTTTTACTCCAATCTAGGTTATCATCCTAACATTCTTCCTCGATTTCCCATAGATACGCCCTTGCCGGCAGTGGCTGAAAGAATCACTTCTTTACAAAAGAATATGGATCTTCTAAAGGAAAATCTAGAACTGGCTCAGGAAAGGTACAAGAAAGCAGCAGATAAATTTTGTAAACCTGCACCAGCTTTCAAGGTAGGAGATTTGATCTGGCTGTCAACCAGAAATCTTAAATTAAAGATTCCATCGTCTAAATTGGGACATAAGTACATTGGACCTTATAAGATCAATAAGATTATAAGTGCTGTTGCTTGTCGTCTTCAACTGCCCAGAACTATGAGAATCCACCCTGTCTTTCATGTATCCCTACTAAAGGCTGCAACACCCAATACGTTTCCTGGACGTTCTTCTCCTTGCCCTGACCCAGTGCTGGTCGATGGTCAGGAAGAATTTATGGTGGAAAGGATTCTAGATTCCAGGTTGTACAGAAATCAGTTGCAATATTTGATTAAATGGCAGGGCTACCCAGTGGAGGACAACTTATGGGAACCAGTCAATAATGTAAATGCTCCTCGCCTGCTCCGCCAGTTTCATCAGAGGTACCCTGACAAGCCTGGTCTGAGGTCATCCGGAGGTTGCCCCTAAGGGGGGAGTAATGTAAGGTTCTTTGTCTCTGTTGACATGTTCCTTGAAACTCAGTTTTCCGTCGGCCATTTTGCTTTCTGTCTTTCTGCAGCTCTTGCCCTCAGTTAATATGGAGTTTCCAGTTTTCATGTTCCCGCCCTGATTCTTCCCTCTTGCTTCTTAAGCAGCCTCAGCTGAACAATCAGTGCTCCTGAATCAAGCCTCAGTCAGTCTGTGACCTGACTCCTGCTAACCTTGGACTTGTACTCCAGCTATTCCCTACTGAGGAACCTTGGAACACTTTTGGACTCTGGAAACCTGCTGTTTGGTGAATCCATGTTTGCAGAGGAATTACGGTACAGAGAAGAGATCCTGAACCTGCTTTGGAGATTTATTGTAGTGCTTGAAGTTACTCTGGCCTGCTGTGTCTCCTGTCGCTGTTCCTGCAAACTGTATGAACTTTTCAGCATGCTTGTATGAAGTAATACAAGTCATTTCATTTCAACCTATGTCTCCTGTGTTTTCCTCGCACCCAAGCACAAGACGCTATAGGAACTGTACACTATACATGACACTCCGAGCACTTCCAAATACTCGGAGACCACCAGAGCACGCTCGGAAAAACTCGAGCAACGAGCATACTCTCTCATCACTACTAGGGACTCTTGTTTTAAGACAATCTGGTAATATAAAAAGACTGCCGATCACCAAATGAAGAGAAAAACACTTGTTCATTGGGAGAAATTATTTTTAGCAAATTTTAAAATTCATTGTTCTTGACATTGACCTATTTACACAGTACTCATGCTGCCAAGTATAATGGCAGCCTATGTACACTGAACAATCTGTTATAGATCGTTAAGTGTAAATCATGTAGTATGGTCTCCTTGTGTCTTTTAATTTACCATGATTGGTAAATATTCACCAATAGGTGGTCGTTTAGTACAGTTGGTACGTGTGAATGGACCCTAAATATGGCACTGCTTCAAGCACCTCTCCTATCTCTCTCCCCATCAATTAAATATCTGTATTATTTGCAGACTATTACATTCATATTCTTCAAAGCTGTCATTTTACAACACATTATTGTAAGGAGTATCTCTCCATTGCTTTGGCGTTTGTTTCCTAGCTATTACCTAGATGTGAGCTTTGACCTCCTTTCACTGCCCTTAATCACCTAAAATGGCAGCTGCATTCCTGCCTCAGATTTGTAAAGGCCAAGCTATTCTCTCCTCATCAGCTGCACTATATCAAGTAATGCTATAGCTTTATGGAGAAGTAGGTGTATTCATACCTGAGATCAAATAAGTATTCATATCCGTCCATTAACCTCTCAACTGGGTAACACATTTGTTTCACTTGAATTAGCTGGCACTATGCCTTAGTATATATGTGGTTGTCTCTTGGTGTTTTTTGTGAACATTTAATATTAGTTGCATGTTTTTATAGTGTTATTGCTGCTATGGGTCATAGTTTTACCTGCTGCTATTTATACCACTTAGCCATATAATGATAATTTTGCCTGTGGTTGGATGTCATTCTCTGTCCATTTTTTCTGGTTGACAAACTAGCATCCATTACTTTGACATGTGTTGTTGTTATATAAATTAATAAAAATTATTTTGATATATTATTATACATTCCCTGTATCTTTGTGTTTTATAAAGTGTAAGCTTTTCAGGGGATATAGCTCTGGGATCGCCGTCCGGGTAGACGGAGTGGCACGGAAACAGTTCATTCACAGACAGCAGTTCTGGTAAAAACTGGCCGCAACCAGTTTTATTAAAGTCCACAGCAAACAGAACATAATCAAAACCAAATCATAAACATAAGACCTGGGCTTGTCCAGCCACTTACTACACTTAGATAGATTTCCCTATCTATCCGGGACCAGACTCTAACAGCCTGGGCCAAAACAACACATATGTTCAGCATTTACCAGCATGGAGTTTCACAGAGTCTCCTCCTTGTGTCTGAAGGCACCTTCAACGTCCAGACTTGAGAGAGCTCCCCTCCTATTCAGCAGCGATCCGCATGGATTCTCACAGAGACTACTCCTGTGTCCGGGGTACATCGAGCACCCAGACTGAGACAGCTCATACTCCTGGAGACTCCTTCTTGTGCCTGGACTCCTTGTCCAGACTAAGCGAGCTCTCTGTCTGTGTTCGCAGACACCTACTTCTGGTCTCCTAATTAACAGCTGAGTGGTTTCAGGCCTGAGCTGCAAGTGTGTACTGAATGTAAGGTGTAGTGACCTTTCTCTACCACTAGGTTTACAAAGCCATACATTTCCCTTATACCAGTCAGCAAAGTATCTAGGTGAAATGTACACCCCATTCAACACACATACTCTCACTGTCTCACATATCCCCCCCCTCTTCTCCAAACCGGAGGGCTGGTCATCCAGACCGGAGGGCTGGTCAACAATCCAAAAGAGACAGTGAACTCTGGACCAGTCATGGCCCTCATCAGCTTCATCTTCACTACTGTCATCTGTATCTTCACCTGAGCCATAGCCAACATCAGCTTTCTCTTCATCTGAAGCATCCGCACTACCCTGTACCCTCCCAGGCCTATGCTCTCTGCGGGCCTCGGGTATCCTGCACGGTTTCATCTTGACCTTAGGCCGGGCTCAGTTTCGATATAGTGCCTGGCCAGAGAAGTACGACCCGGCACATCAGAACACTTCTGCTGACTCTTCCTCAGAAACTCACGTACCTCCTGTCCCTGGTGCACTGACCATGTGTCACCAACTATCACAGAAGGTATAGGGGTTTTTTCACTTTTCTCTAGTTCCCCTTGAACCCTCTTTAGCACATCTATTTTCTTGAATATCGGTTGACTCATAAAGTCTATTTCACAGACCTTAAGCTCCTCTGCCATGGTCTCTGACCATTTTAAGCTACACTGTTCAAATGATTGGGACTGTAGAAGGAGCTGATGTTTTTCTTTTGCAGTACACATAATTCATCCGCTAAGTCTCCAGCTGAATTGTAATGTTCTACCGTAACAACAGCATTCTTATATAGAGCCTTAGACTTATTGAGCAGCATTTGCTCTTGCAACAAAGAGATTCCCTGTATCCTTCCTTTTACTTCATTGACCTTCTCACTAAGATGCTCATGGCTTTCATCACACTCCTTCATCACAGTTTGGAGTTTTTTCTGAGAAGTCATCAATTCATCTGGTACCTGTTGGACGTCTTTTATGTCTTCGGCCCCTTCTTCAGGCTCTTCTGGTAGAACATGCTCAGAAGCCCTACCGTCAGTCTTACATTCTACCTCTTCAGTCACATCATTATGGTCTCCAATATTTCCATTTATTCCGGCTTTCAAGTTCTCCTTGATAGCTGCATCTGTATACTCAGAACCCGCCGGATTCTTCTCTTCCACCACGTTCTGCATCCCATCTGAGCTCCCGTGTGTCTGCAGCAGCAACGGAGTGACACACCGCTTTTCCCATTTGTTGGGACGTGGCTCCAATGTAGACTCCATGAAAGTGCGCTTGAGTTCACCAATGCCAGCCTGATGTCTCAAAATCTCATCTTGTGATTTATCCAGATCCTTGGTATCACTCGGGAACACTGCTGGGGCTCCGGGCGCCAAACTTCCAGCCTGAGCTTCACGAGTTGCAGCTACTGATCCGGACCGTAACCCGTCCACGCCGCTGTCTTCGGCAGAAACAGATTCCTGGACAGAGTCAGTCCCCATATCTTCAGTCTTGTTCCTCACAGCTTCACTTGAGACCTCAGCTTCTGATGAGGCATCTGGCTTGGTGACCACCACTTCCATGGCTTTTTCCACCTCTGCAGCATTACCTTCAGAGTCCTGGGCATGATGCAGCTCCATACCATACATTGATAACTTCTCATCTTCAACAGCATCCACTTGTGCTGTGTTCAGTTTCAGAGTCCTGCCTTTAAAGCTCAGCTCTCCTCCTTTCACCCTAGTCTTCGCCAGGGAACCGGCCAACTGTAAAACATCTTCAGATGCCATCTTCTGTCCGGCTGCAAGGTCAGCATCAGCCTTCCTCTCAGGACTCTCAACCTCCTCTGCTACCATGCCTTCCTCATTTGCACTGGTTGCTTGATTGTCAACAGATGATTCACTATCACTACCACTATCCCTGTCTGACCCCTTTTTCTCAGCCACATCCGGCTCACTTTCAGGGTTATACAATTCATTCTCATTCTCATCCTGCTCACTTTCAGGGTATACAATTCATTCTCATTCACATCCTGATCTGGAACCTTAGTTAACATGTCATCCACAACATTAACTTCACCATCTGGTCCCTCAAGTATGTGACTATGTGACAACCCCAGCACTATACTTCTATATAGCTCAGGTACTAGGAGCTGGCTCACGACCTCTCCCTGGACTTCAGTGTCCCTATACAACAGGTTAGTGTTTATGGCAACATGAGGAAACCTCTCCTCAGAGCCAGGCTCTTGGGAAACCTCATTTAGAACAATTATATTTTCCTGTGCCGTTTTAAGAGTGGGGTCTCGCCATTGTTCACTCTCAAAATTGTCACAGGACACAGGTAAGGCAGGGACACTCGGTTCCCGAGAACCACCATCCTCGTCTCCCACCATCACCTGCAAAGGAATTTCATCTCTATCACAGTCATCATCATTATCATTATCAGCATCAGCATCATTATCATGGTCATCATCATTATCATGATCATCATCATCATTATCATTATCATCATCATCATCATCATCATTATCACATAAGTTTAACGGCCCACTAGCATTGTGTTCCGCCCCTCGGGACTGCGCACCCTCAGTAGGAGCTTCATCACACTGTCCATCAGAAACATTTTTCCCCCAGAGATCCTTAGACCGGGGAAAGTCATTACCCAATATGACGGGGGCACCAGGTTCTTCACTACCCCCACTTCACATGAAACCTCCCCGCGTTTGGGGATCAAGTCCACAACAGTCTTTGGGTAGACTTTGGTGTCTCCATGGACACACAACACACTCAGGTGTTTATCAGGGATGAAGTCCCTATCAATCAGGCTGTCACACACGGAAGTCACTGGACTCTCTGAGTCCAAGAGGGCCTGTGCTGGGCAGTCATTTACAACCACCGGGGACCCCTGTGGTCCAGTCTCTTCGGCTGAGGTGGACACACACACAGGCTCTGCGCAGGGAGAGAGGGATCAGCCAACATCACAACACATAGGCTCCCCCTCTATTGGACAGTTGGCTGCAATTTCACGACATCTCCAACACTGTCCATCACACTCTCCCACCCACACGACCCCAACAGCTGGAACGCTCTTACCGGGAGAGTTCGGCGTCCAGGAACTCTGAAGTGACGACCTCTTAGACGGCTGGTCACGGAGGCAGTCTTTGGTGGCGAAGGCCCTCTCCATCAGGCTGACCAGACGATTGGCGTCCTGGTGGTCTCCTTGTCCGACCTCTGGCTGTACCTCAGGAGGACGTGCTTGGGTGTAGCGGTCCACTATCACCTTTTCAACTCCATAATCAGGTTTGCTGACTGCAGACTCCCAACTGCATCTCCAGTCATGAACTCCTCTGGCACGGGCTGTCACCGTAACACCCAGCCGGGTAAGAATCTCCGCTTTCAGCTTGGCATAGTCTTGGCTGTCCTGCTCGCTCAGGTCAGCATAGGCCCTTTGGGGTTCTCCAATCAGATAGGGTGCGACCATCATGGGCCATTCAGATAGGGGCAGATTCTCCTTCTCTGCCAGTCCCTCAAACCTAGTGAGATATACCTCCACATCATCACGAGGTGTCATCTTTTTCAGGGACCGTCTTACCGCCTTCTTTACAGCGGACAATGCAGGTGACTTTGCAACATTACTTTGGGACGATGCGCTGCAAGTCTTTTGTAGTGCTGCAACCTGCTCAAAAAACAACCGGTTATTCTCCTGCTGCTGCTGCAGGAATTGCTGCTGGGCCTGCTGCATGCGCTGCTGGTGCTGCAGGCGCTGCTGCTCCATGCTCTGCTGCATGCTTCGCTGGGCCTGGACCAGGTACTCAACGAGCTCCTCCATACTGCCGGACTCCTTTTATTGCTGTCTCTCGCCACTGTGCTGCACGCACATTCCAGCACCAATTATAAGCTTTTCAGGGGATATAGCTCTGGGATCGCCGTCCGGGTAGACGGAGTGGCACGGAAACAGTTCATTCACAGACAGCAGTTCTGGTAAAAACTGGCCGCAACCAGTTTTATTAAAGTCCACAGCAAACAGAACATAATCAAAACCAAATCATATACATAAGACTTGGGCTTGTCCAGCCACTTACTACACTTAGATAGATTTCCCTATCTATCCGGGACCAGACTCTAACAGCCTGGGCCAAAACAACACATATGTTCAGCATTTACCAGCATGGAGTTTCACAGAGTCTCCTCCTTGTGTCTGAAGGCACCTTCAACGTCCAGACTTGAGAGAGCTCCCCTCCTATTCAGCAGCGATCCGCATGGATTCTCACAGAGACTACTCCTGTGTCCGGGGTACATCGAGCACCCAGACTGAGACAGCTCATACTCCTGGAGACTCCTTCTTGTGCCTGGACTCCTTGTCCAGACTAAGCGAGCTCTCTGTCTGTGTTCGCAGACACCTACTTCTGGTCTCCTAATTAACAGCTGAGTGGTTTCAGGCCTGAGCTGCAAGTGTGTACTGAATGTAAGGTGTAGTGACCTTTCTCTACCACTAGGTTTACAAAGCCATACATTTCCCTTATACCAGTCAGCAAAGTATCTAGGTGAAATGTACACCCCATTCAACACACATACTCTCACTGTCTCACAAAAGGTATAATTGTTCTGAGATCAAATAAGCCTACTGTGGCTAATGCAATGTTCTGCAAAGTGCAAAACTGATACTGAGCATATTTTGGTGATTTGTTCAAACCAAATCATGATTTTGTCAGGAACTTAGAATATTATAAAATTTGACACAAATTCAATTACTATTGAATCTATTCTCTCATCTCTAATATAGAAGTATTACTGTATACTACATAAAATTATTCCTTTACCTCCCCAACCAAAAGAAAATATGAAATATATATATATATATTAATTACCATATATACTCATGTATAAGCCGACCCGTGTATAAGCCAACCCCCCTAATTTTGCCACAAAAAACTGGGAAAACTTATTGACTCGCGTATAAGCCTAGGGTGAAAAATGATTATGCCCCCATATGATGCTCCACAGATTAGGCCCCCATAAACTGCACAGATTATGCCCCGTATGATCCACAGATTATGCCCCCATATGCTGCACAGATTATACCCCATATGCTCCACAGATTATGCCCCCATATGCTCCACAGATTATGCCCCCATATGCTCCACAGATTATGCCCAATATGCTCCACAGATTATGCCCCCATATGCTCCACAGATTATGCCCCCATATGCTGCACAGATTATGCCCCCATATGCTCCAGATTATGCCCAATATGTTCCAGAGATTATGCCCCATATGCTCCACAGATTATGCCCCCATATGTTCCACAGATTATGCCCCCCATATGCTCCACAGATTATGCCCCCATATGTTCCACAGATTATGCCCCCATATGCTCCAGATTATGCCCCCATATGCTCCAGATTATGCCCCCATATGCTCCAGATTATGCCCCCATATGTTCCACAGATTATGCCCCCATATGCTGCACAGATTATGCCCCCGTATGATCCAGATTATGCCCCCATATGATGCACAGATTATGCCCTTGAATGATCCACAGATTATGCCCCATAGTATACGTCCCTTATGCTGCCACGCTGCTGCTGCAAAAAAAAAAAAAATGACATACTCACCTCTCGTCGCTGGGGGTCAGGTGCCGGTGTCCTGAGCAGGTGGTGACACCGGCGCGCTATGGGAGACAGGTGCCGGTGATACTTTATTGATAAAATACCTCAATGGGTAGCACCCAAACACAACCGTGATATAAAAAAACAAAAAACAAAGTGTATTCCTAACTTAAAAGCTATGGGGATAGCCTAGAGTCCCTGATGTAGGTCTGGGCTGTCACCTGCCTAACAGCGGAGGTTGGCACCCTAGGGGAAGCGTTGTGGTGCCCCCGCTCCACGATGGCTGACCCTAGGGTCCCTGTTAGGCCCTTACACCTTAGGGGATACCTCTACCCAGATAGTAGGGCGACCCCTAACATTAATACAGAGACCAGCTAACATTAAAGGTGACCCTAAGTCCCCAAAATATTAAAAACAGTTCACAACACACGGGGTGGTAGGAAGTATAATGGAGATTGGCACAGATCTGCTGTACAACACTGCTAGTATACAGCAGCCTCCTTTTATGAACAGGAGTTATGATAAAGCTGCCTTCTTGTGCCACAGCTTAATGAAAGTGAATGTGAGCAGTCTCATACTTGTTCACTCACTAGTCAAAGCTCCTCCAGTGTATGGGAAGTCTAAATGTGTGTGCATACCAGCCAGTCAAATGTAAGCTAAGATGCCATCTATAATTGTCAGCTATTGGACCAAAAGTCTAGTCTGAACTTATAAACAGAGGGGGCGGTGGCCCCAGGGCCCGCGCTCTGAGGGGGCCCACCCGGAGCTACGATACAGTTACATTCTGCGGCAGAGCAGGGAGAATCGCTCTCCCTGCTCTGCCGCCCGGAAGCTATGGGCCTGAACAGGCGTTGGGGGGGGCCCGGTGCCAGCAGTGGGCCCCCCACCCGTCATCGGAGGGTCAGCTATATCGGCATCCAGCCGATAAAGCTGACCGCATGGAGAGAGAAGGAGCGAGCGCTCCTTCTCTCCCATAATCCCCCTCTCAGCGTATGACAGTGGGCGCAATAACATCACCTGCCGGCGCCCGCTGTCAGACGCTGAGAGGAAGAACAGTCAGCAGCACAGGAGCCGGGAGGTGAGTTTTTTTTTTTATTTTTTTTTTAATGGGGGTGCAGTCGAGTCCTGGCTGGAGAAGTCGTCATGTCGGTGTGGGCCAGATGGAAAAGACATGAAAAGTGAACAATTCCATTAGAAAGAACATCAGCGGTAAGTCATTATCTGTACCTGTGCTGTAATCTATTATATGTTCTGTAGGACTGGTATTATTTAACACAGACCATATGGCGGTAATATCAATATTGGTCTTTTTATATATAGATTATTTTGGCCAACAGCGCGGTCATTTGCTGAGGTTCTCTGATGATGGGCCCACTCAGAAGTTTTGCCCCCACTAAACCAAAACCCTAGCTACGCCTATGGCTCTCTCTCTAGTCTTTCTTTCTCGCTCTCTGTTCTTTCCTTCTCGCTCTCTGTTCTTTTTTCTCTCTGTTCTTTCTTTCTCTCTTTTCTTTCTTTCCTCTCTTTCTTTCTCTGTTTGTTCTTTCTCTCTCGCTGCTCTTTCTTTCTTTCCTCAGTACCAGCCACTGTGCACTCATTACCAGTCAGTGTGATCAGCAGTGCTAAATGGTTACGCTTGGGGCGAGGATATGGGTGTGATTAGCTGTGAAATGGGTGTTGTCGGGGCGTGGCCTAAAATCTTCAGCGGCGCGCAACACGCGCCGCAGCCTTTAATCCTCTTCCCTGTCTTCCAAATTTGGGAGGCATGCTCTATGACCTCCCTACAACTTCTGGCCATGCTCCTGATGAGCGCGACGGATGGTCTCGTGAGGGATCTCCTCCCACACCTGGACTAAAGCATCCACCAACTCCTGGACAGTCTGTGGTGCAACGTGGCATGGCCTAAAATTTTCTGCAGCATGCACAGCGTGCCACAGCCTTTGTCCCTCTTTCCCTTATTCAAAGGTTGGGAAGTATGATGTTGGGCCGCAAGAATATATTTTCTCTGGTGGGCCCAAGGTACTCCAGTCCGACGCTGCTGGCAAGGTCCATGTATGTTGGCTCCTTAACAGCCTTAAATACCATGCCTCAGCAGCAGGGGCGTACATATAAATCATGGGGCCCCATAGCAAAAGTCTGAATGTTCCCAACCCCCCCAAAAAAAAAACCCAGATTCATTGTAAATGTAAAGTGCCAGCACAGTGAGGGAAGTTTAGTCGCACAGAGACAGGGGTTTTGAGGGTACTCGGCACCGATCACGTCGACTTCTATGGGGGATGTCACGAGTAGCACAGCTCGGTCCGTGACCTGGGCGATCACTGGAATGTGGGATATTTCCAGGGGATGATAGAATGTTCGTGTAGTTTGTCGTGACGCCACCTGTAGTACCTGGTCAGGGTGTCCAGCGCTGCTGTGCAGGTCCTCTGGAAGGGATGGTGTAGTGCAGGTAGGTGAAAAGTCTTCTACAGGTAACACGCTATCCTTCCAGGGCAGATAGATGTGAGATAGAGCAATGGTGCAAAGTGATGTAGCAGAGTGGACTATGCGACGTAGTAAGAAAGCAGGAAACACTTCAAGTTAAACGTTGCATAATAAAATTTTTAATAATAACATTACAAAAGTGCAAATGGCTTATATTATGTGACATGTTTTGTTACTGTTCATACCCTTGATATGTGTTATACATGTGTGTTAATAAATACATATTCAACAAAAGTGCAAATAGCATTAGTGCCGAAGTTCGTGGAGACTTCTTAGGACTACCCCCACCGGGGTAACTTCACAGTGTCCTTTACTTGTGCTTGTGGAGGACCCGCTCCAAACCTCCAACTGTGGTCTTGGGTGGGCTGCAAGACTTTCCTTGAGCAGACCTCACTTTCGGCCACACCAAACGGGTTTTTAGTTTCTGAGGTAGTTGAAAATAGTGCACAGTAAAGTTTTTTGTAAAACCAAGATGGAGCACCGAAGTGCCAATTATTTACAGAAAAGTTTGTGAGCCAGTACAGTTCATGGCTTCAAAGTTCAACATTTTGATTACAGTGAAACACCATTACCCAACCTGGGTATATTAAGGCAACAATAAACTTGTTCTTCTGAACATTCACCCGTCCGGGTACATCAAACCATTACCCAACCTGGGTATATTAAGGCAACAATAAACTTCTTTTTATGAACATTCACCCGTCCGGGTACATCAATAATTTAACTATTTACATACAGAGACCCTGTCCGGGTTATTTAGACTTCTTTGGCTGGCCTCTTACAGGTACCACCTGGTACTGTTCTGGAGCTTGCCAAACATCCGTGACAGGAGGTCCACCCAGACCTGATGACGTCGTGTGGCCTGTACAGTGACGTCGTGACCCGCTATCTGGGTCTGTGTGGCCACCTATTTCATCTCCCTCCGGGTCTGGACCCCTATGTCCCGGACTGAACGAACCCCAGGGGGCCTAACAGGCGCCGGGTACGGGCCAGCTATCATTATCATGTCCATAGCTGGGGCTGCTGAGGAGACCACTGAGGGAGGCTGGGGAGATTTACGGCGTGGGTGGGCACTTGTGCAGAGGCCTGGTTGGGGAGGCTGAAGGCTCGTAGGGTCTGTCAGTTTCCTGACACTCTGGGGAGTAGGGGTCGCACCTGGTAACATTTAGGGCGTACCATCCATTGTAACCCCAGTGTCGGGTGTAAGTCACCAAGTCTCCTGGCAACAGGTCCCTCCCCGGGTGTCCTTCTGGGAGGTGAGCCTCCACGTCCCGCCGGGTTACAAAAACTTCTAAATAAAGTCCAGGCTCCTGGATGAAGCCCCCAACCACCTTTTAACTTAAAGTTCCGTACTGCACCCTTACGCCGCGGCTCCCTCACCGTACTTTTATCCTTTCTCATACGTGCCTTCTCTGCCAGGTCCTTCTCCAGGTGACGTTGCCGAAGCTTTTGGGATTCTCGCTGCTCCCTTTGTCGCTCTGCTTCCCGCTCCCGACGTCTCCACTCTTCCAGCTTACGATGTACGGGTTGCGGCAGCTCTCCTGGCGCCCGCCAGTCCTGGCGGCGCTCACCTGTGGCGGAAGCAGCCGGCTCTGGAACAGATGACGGTCGGGGCTCCGGTACAGGCAGGTAGAGCTCTGGTGCCTGCGCGGCCTCCTCCATGAGGACGGGTGTCGCTTCTTCTGCCTCAGCGACGGGGGCAGACAGCGGGATCTGGGGTGCTGGTGCGGCGTTTTCTGCAGGAACGGGTGCCTCCACTGTGATACTGGCAACCGGTTCAGATTGCAAGGGCTGGGATGCCCGCACGGCCTCCTCTACTGGAACGGGTGCCTCCACTGAGATACTGGCAACCGGTTCAGATTGCAAGGGCTGGGATGCCCGCACGGCCTCCTGTACAATTAGAGATAGAGTGATTTTGTAGTATAGTAAAAGATAAATCCTTTTTGAATTATTAGGGATTTGTTTATCCATATCGTCATTAAAAGATCTAATCTAAAGAAGACAATTGATATTCATACATTCTACATTCTCTATTTTTTCACCCTTTTTTCATTTTTCTCACTCCTCAGCCATTGATAGAGATATATAGGGCAGATAGGGTGAGCCACCGACGAGTGGGGGCACCACTGCTCAGATTATAGGGTGCCAACCTCCGCTGTCGCGCAGGGCTGATTTTTAGGGACAGGCACCTAAACCTTGGTGTCTTTTGTGTTTGGTGTTGGTGTAGTATTCACTTTTTAGTATTTTTAATGTATCTAAATAAAATTTTGTTTTATATCTAATACATAAGAGTTTAATGTTTTTTCAAAAATACTTTTATTAACCCCTTAAAGACCAAGCCATTTTGTAGGTTAAAGACCAGGCCAATTTTTACAATTCTGACCACTGTCTCTTTATGAGGTTATAACTCTGGAACGCTTCAACGGATCTTGGCGATTCTGAGATTGTTTTCTCGAGACATATTGTACTTCATGATAGTGGTAAAATTTCTTCAATATAACTTGCGTTTATTTATGAAAAAAACGGAAATATGGCAAAAATTTTGAAAATTTTGCAATTTTCAAACTTTAATTTTTATGCCATTAAATCAGAGAGATATGTCACAAAAATTAGTTAATAAATAACATTTCCCACATGTCTACTTTACATCAGCACAATTTTGGAACCAAAATTTTTTTTTGTTAGGAAGTTATAAGTGTTAAAAGTTGACCAGCAATTTCTCATTTTTCCAACAAAATTTACAAAACCATTTTTTTTAGGGACCACCTCACATTTGAAGTGAATTTGAGGGGTCAATATGACAGAAAATACCCAAAAGTGACACCATTCTAAAAACTGCACCCCTCAACGTGTTCAAAGCCACATTCAAGAAGTTTATTAACCCTTAGGTACTTCACAAGAATTGAAGCAATGTGGAAGGAAAAAATTAACATTTAACTTTTTTTCCCAAAATTTTTCTTTCGACACAATTTTTTAAAATTTTGACAAGGGTATCAGTAGAAAATGAACCACAATATTTGTTGTACAATTTCTCCTGAGTACAGCAATACCCCATGTGTGGGGGTAAACCACTATTTGGGCGCATGGCAGAGCTCGGAAGGGAAGCAGCGCCATTTGACTTTTTTGGCTGGAATTGAGATTGGACGCCATGTCGCATTTGGAGAGTCCCTGTGTGCCTAAACAGTGGAAACCCCCCACAAGTGACCCCATTTTGGAAACTAGACCCCCCAAGTAACTTATCTAAATGTGTAGTGAGAGCTTTGAACCCCAAGGGCTTCACAGAAGGTTATAACGTAGAGCCGTAAAATTAAAAAATCATATTTTTTCCACAAAAATGATCTTTTCATCCCAATTTTTATTTTCCAAAGGATAAAAGGACCCAAAAGTTATTGTTCAATTAGTCCTGAGTACGCTGATACCCCATATGTGGGGGTAAACCACTATTTGGGTGCATGGCAGAGCTCGGAAGGGAAGCAGCGCCATTTGACTTTTTTGGCTGGAATTGAGATTGGACGCCATGTCGCATTTGGATTGCCCCTGTGTGCCTAAACAGTGGAAACCCCCCACAAGTAACCCCATTTTGGAAACTAGACCCCCCAATGAACTTATCTAGATGTGTAGTGAGAGCTTTGAACCCCCAAGGGCTTCACAGAAGGTTATAACGTAGAGCCGTAAAATTAAAAAATCATATTTTTTCCACAAAAATGATCTTTTCATCCCAATTTTTATTTTCCAAAGGATAAAAGGACCCCAAAAGTTATTGTGCAATTTGTCCTGAGTACGCTGATACCCCATATGTGGGGGTAAACCACTATTTGGGTGCATGGCAGAGCTCGGAAGGGAAGCAGCGCTATTTGACTTTTTTGGCTGGAATTGAGATTGGAAGCCATGTCGTATTTGGAGAGCCCCTGTGTGCCTAAACAGTGGAAACCACCCACAAGTAACCCCATTTTGGAAACTAGACCCCCCAAGGAACTTATCTAGATGTGTGGTGAGAGCTTTGAACCCCCAAGGGCTTCACAGAAGGTTATAACGTAGAGCTGTAAAATTAAAAAATCATATCTTTTCCACTAAAATGATCTTTCCACCCCCAATTTTTATTTTCCAAAGGGTAAAAGGACCCCAAAAGTTATTGTGCAATTTGTCCTGAGTATGCTTATACCCCATATGTGGGGGTAAACCACTATTTGGGCGCATGGCAGAGCTTGGAAGGGAAGCAGCGCCATTTGACTTTTTTGGCTGGAATTGAGATTGGACGCCATGTCGCATTTGGAGAGTCCCTGTGTGCCTAAACAGTGGAAACCCCCCACAAGTGACCCCATTTTGGAAACTAGACCCCCCAAGGAACTTATCTAGATGTGTGGTGAAAGCTTTGAACCCCGAAGGGCTTCACAGAAGGTTATAACGTAGAGCAGTAAAATTAAAAAATCATATCTTTTCCACAAAAATGATCTTTCCACCCCCAATTGTTATTTTCCAAAGGGTAACAGGACCCCAAAAGTTATTGTGCAATTTGTCCTGAGTACGCTGATACCCCATATGTGGGGGTAAACCACTATTTTGACGCATGGCAGAGCTGGAAAGGGAAGGAGCGCCTTTTTCAAATGCAGATTTTGATGGAATGGTCTGCGGGTGTCATGTCACGTTTGGAAAGCCCCTGATGTGCCTAAACAGTAGAAACCCCCCACAAGTGACTCCATTTTGGAAACTAGACCCCCCAAGGAACTTATCTAGATGTGTGGTGAGCACTTTGAACCCCCAAGTGCTTCACAGAAGTTTATAACGTAGAGCCGTGAAAATAAAAATATATTTTTTTCCACAAAAATAATCTTTTTGCCCCCAAATTTTTATTTTTATAAGGGTAACAGGAGAAATAGGACCCCAAAAGCTATTGTGCAATTTGTCCTGAGTACGCTGATATCCCATATGTGGGGGGGAACCACTATTTTGACGCATGGCAGAGCTGGAAAGGGAAGGAGCGCCTTTTTCAAATGCAGATTTTGATGGAATGGTCTGCGGGTGTCATGTCACGTTTGGAAAGCCCCTGATGTGCCTAAACAGTAGAAACCCCCCACAAGTGACTCCATTTTGGAAACTAGACCCCCCAAGGAACTTATCTAGATGTGTGGTGAGCACTTTGAACCCCCAAGTGCTTCACAGAAGTTTATAACGTAGAGCCGTGAAAATAAAAATATCATATTTTTTTCCACAAAAATAATCTTTTTGCCCCCAAATTTTTATTTTTATAAGGGTAACAGGAGAAATAGGACCCCAAAAGCTATTGTGCAATTTGTCCTGAGTACGCTGATATTCCATATGTGGGGGGGAACCACTATTTTGACGCATGGCAGAGCTCGGAAGGGAAGGAGCACCGTTTTTAAATGCAGACTTTGATGAATGGTCTGCTGGTGTCATGTCACGTTTGGAAAGCCCCTGATGTGCCTAAACAGTAGAAACCCCCCACAAGTGACTCCATTTTGGAAACTAGACCCCCCCAAGGAACTTATCTAGATGTGTGGTGAGCACTTTGAACCCCCAAGTGCTTCACAGAAGTTTATAACGTAGAGCCGTGAAAATAAAAATATCATATTTTTTTCCACAAAAATAATCTTTTTGCCCCAAATTTTTATTTTTCTAAGGGTAACAGGAGAAATAGGACCCCAAAAGCTATTGTGCATTTTGTCCGTGTGTGGTAAAATTGATAAAGCAGCTTTATTCTTCGGGTCACTACGGTTACGGCGATTCCTCATTTATATATTTATATATTTATTTATATATTTTTTTTTATGTTTTGGCGTTTTTTACACAATAAAAAATTTTATAGAAAAATAATTATTTTTGCATCAGTTTATTCCGCGAGCTATAACTTTTTTATTTTTTCGCTGATGATGCTGTATAGCGGCTTGTTTTTTGCGGGATAAGATGACGTTTTCAGCGGTACCATGATTATTTATATCTGACTTTTTGATCGCGTGTTATTGCACTTTTTCCAAGAGGTATAATGATACCGCTTGGAAAAAGTATAATTTACTACTTTTTTGTGTTTTTTTTTTACGGCTTTCACTGAAGGGGTTAACTAGGGTTACGCTTTTATAGATGGGATTTTTACGGACGTGGCGATACCAAACATGTGTATGTTTTTTGTTTTTTATTTTTTTTTTATTACATAAAAATGTGTATTTTTTAGGGGATTTTTTTTAAATTATTTTTTAATATTTTTTTTACAATTTTTTTTAAAAAATGATTTTTTTTAACTTGTCCCTTTTTGGGACTTTCACTTTTTTTACTTTTGATTGCAGTTGCAATGCATTGCAATGCTCTGGCATTGCAATGCATTGCAACTATAGTGGAAGCTGCTGTGACATGATCACAGCAGCTTTCCGTAGCTAGATGACCCGGAGGTTGTCATGACAACCCCTGGGTCATCAAGGCAGAGATCGGCCCCTGCAAATACATTGCAGGGTGCTGATCTGAGGCAGAGGGAGCTCCCGACCCTCTGCCTCCCCCCCTGAGCTCTGAGATCGCACTCGATCGCAGCAGTCAGGGGGTTAACAGCCAGGGGCAGTGGGGGCTCCGCTCCTGGCTGTCAGTGCAGGAAGCCTGGCCACTGCAGCGCCGGCTCCTGCACTGATCGCGCTGGGAAAGCTGAAATTTCAGCTTCTCCTGTGCGATCTCTGCTGTGTTTGGTCAGTCAGATTGCCTGACCAAGCACAGCGCTGTAGGTGCGGGGACTGACGGCAAAGGTCCCCGCACCGCTTGCCGTGCCTGTCAGCTGTCTGTGACAGCTGTCGGCACTGATCTACCACTGTGTGTTTACACGCAGTGGTAGATCAAAGCCATGACGTGCAGAGTCCGTCCTGGTGCCGGAACTGGCACCTTGCCATGACGGACTCTGCACGTCAGTGGACATTAAGGGGTTAACTCATTTTTTGAGACACTGTGAAAACATCCTTGAATGTTTCTAACATTTTCCCATAATAAATGTGCTACCTATTAAGCTCTCACCTTCCTTTATTTCTTCAGTTGAACAGGTAATGTCTCAGTACATCTGGAATTATAAAAAACCAAGGCTGCACACAAATTCCTATCCCAACCATAACACAAAGGAGGCATTGGACTCCCTGATATCCAGGTTTATTATAATTAGAGATGAGCGACTTTGCCTCCGGGAGGGTCGAGTCGGGTTTCGGACCACCCGACTTTCTCAAAAGTTGAGTCGGACGAAATCGGCCAACTATCGGCAAAAGTCGGAGGTCCGACTGAAACCCGACCCGACCCCAATGCAAGTCAATGGGGAATAAAAGTCAGCAGGGAGTGGAGGACAGTAAACACACCTACAGTGCCCATTTCAATGCCAACAACATCAATTCTTATTACTTAAACTAGTCAACCTTAATTTACTTTATAATAATAGTAACACATTGAAAACTGGGGGTTATTTGGCTGCGAGAGCAATGTAGTGCTCTGGGTGAATGTACCAGCAGAATCATATAGCAGTGGCTGTGCATCAGTGCACTCCATGTCATATTCATCTTGGACTGGGGAATTCAGGATTTGACTTGATAAGTTAGGCATGGTATGTGAAAAGAGCTCGAGGGAGTAATCTGAAGTGTGGCCTGCCGCATCCTTCACTATTAGTGGGGGTGAAGGACACTATTAAAGGTGTTGTTCCTGACCAGGAGCCTGCACTGAATACTCAGTGCTTGCAGTTTTTGAAACTTCAGAAGAGGAGGCGATAGAGCTGGAGGCTGTTTCGGCAATGTAAGCCAAAACCTATTCCTGATGCTCTGGCTTTTAAAGTGGTTTAAATACTCCCAGAAAAGGAAGCCTTCCAGGCCTTCTGGAGCCAGACATTGACGCAGGCTTAACACCTCCTGCCTTAGGTGCTATTGTGCTTTTGGCACTACCAGCAGTTGCACCACCACCACCATCAGTACAAGCTGGCCCCCCCGCCCACATCCGCGGCCTCTTCCACCATGCTTCCTCATGTTTGGGAAAATGTACCAAAAATACCAGAAGATATATGGTACTTTATGAAGAGTGTACAGCTGTATACGTTGTAGGGGAAAATTTAATTCTCTGTGTATATTTTCAGAGTCACACACAGACGCTCACTCAGTATGGATTTGACCGTAATACAAAAGGCAGAAAAACTGTACTGTATCAGAAGCATACAGCTGTATACGGTGAAGGGAAAAATTTAAATCTCCGTATATATTTCCGGAGTCACACACAGACGCTCACTCAGTATGGATTTGACCGTAATACAAAAGGAAGAAAAACTGTACTGTATCAGAAGCGTACAGCTGTATAATGTGAAGGGAAAAATTTAAATCTCCGTATATATTTCTGGAGTCACACACAGACGCTCACTCAGTATGGATTTGACCGTAATACAAAAAGCAGAAAAATGGTACTGTATCAAAAGCGTACAGCTGTATACAGTGTAGGGGAAAATTTAAATCTCCGTATATATTTCCGGAGTCACACACAGACGCTCACTCAGTATAGATTTGACCGTATTACAAAAGGCAGAAAAACTGTACTGTATCAGAAGCGTACAGCTGTATACGGTGAAGGGGAAAATTTAAATCTCCGTATATATTTCCGGAGTCACACACAGACGCTTACTCAGTATGGATTTGACCAAAATACAAAAAGCAGAAAAACGGTACTGTATCAGAAGTGTACAGCTGTATACAGTGTAGGGGAAAATTTAAGTCTCCGTATATATTTCCGGAGTCACACACAGACGCTCACTCAGTATGGATTTGACTGTAATACAAAATGCAGAAAAATGATACTGTATCAGAAGCGTACAGCTGTATACCGTGAAGGGGAAAATGTAAATCTCCGTATATATTCTGGAGTCACATACAGACGTTCTCTCAGTATGGATTTGACCTTCATACAAAAAGCAGAAAAACGGTACTGTATCAGAAGCGTACAGCTGTATACTGTGTAGGGGAAAATTTAAATCTCCGTATATATTTCCGGAGTCACACACAGACGCTCACTCAGTATGGATTTAACCGTAATACAAAATGCAGAAAAACGGTACTGTATCAGAAGCGTACATCTGTATATGGTGAAGGGGAAAATTTAAATCTCCGTATATATTTCCGGAGTCACACACAGATGCTCTCTCAGTATGGATTTGACCATAATACAAACAGCAGATATACGGTACTATATCAGAAGCGTACAGCTGTATACAGTGTAGGGAAAAATTTAAATCTCTGTATATATTTCCAGAGTCACACACAGATATTCAGCATGTATTTGTCCGTGATACTAGCCGGTACACGGTAATGTGTGAGGAGTAGAGTTGAGCGATACTTTCCGATATCCAAAAGTATCGGAATCGGAATGGTATCGCCGATACACAAAAAATATCGGAGATACCCGATACCGATACCGGAAGTCCCATGTAAGTCTATGGGAACAAAATATCGAAATAAAAAAAACCCATTCTTGCCTTGTAGGTTAATTGTACATGAAGGAAAACAACAAAGAGTAATGTAGAATGTATTGGGGGAGGTTGAGGAGACATTAAAGGCATAGATGTTTAACCCAATCCAATGGAATAGCATTAATTTTTTTTTTTAGGAAATACGTTCGGATTGACGAAGAAATTCACAATGTTGTTAACCTTTTTTCTATTTTGTCAAATATGTCTGTTTCACAACTTCCATGGTCTTCACCTTTTTAACTTTTCACACACTTTCTCCTTCATAATCTTCAGCAGCATCATCTTTCTCATCAAATTATTCTTCATCTTCACCTTCTTAATCTTCTAAAACTTCTTGCTATTCATCTTTTTGTTAACATTACTTATATTGTTCTTATTAAACAGTTATTATTCTTCATATTCTACTTCTTCATCTTCTTCCTATTCATCCTTTTCATCATATTCTTATTTGTGACAGACATTCCTGTACTTGTAATCTGTAAAACTCTGAATTTTCATCCTTCCGTTCTTGCTGTCACGAAAGATTTTAATTACAACAGTATTTGTCCGCGTTCAGTTTAGCCTGCAGCAGCATCAGGCATTTTCCAGGGGCACCACGAGGAGGAACGGACTCACCCCCATACACTGCTTAGTCTTCTTCTGCTTAGAATTTAGAGCATATATTTTGCTCTTCATTTTGGTCTTATACTTAATGTTCTTCTGCTTTTTGATCTTCTGCTTATTGTTCTTCTGTCTCTTGTTCTGTATCTTGTAGTTTGTCTTAACCTTCTTTGTCCTGTTGGTGATGGTACAAAAGCCAATGGAAGTAACGAGGACCAGCTGACTGTGCTGGAACCCGGAGGGTCAGCAGAAGGAAAAGAGCCAATGGCACAACCGAGGACCAGCTGACGTTACTGGGACACGGTTACTAAGCAGGAGGTACCTGTGCTCCAAAGCACTACCAAGGACCAGCAGACGTTGCTGGAACTCGGATACCGACATGGAGGCACCTAGGCCAAAGGCACTGCGGAGAACCAGCTGACGGTACTGGAACCTGGATGGGTAGCAGAAGGTACAAGAGCCAATGAAAGTAACGAGGACCAGCTGACTGTGCTGGAACCCGGAGGGTCAGCAGAAGGAAAAGAGCCAATGGCACAACCGAGGACCAGCTGACGTTACTGGGACACGGTTACTAAGCAGGAGGTACCTGTGCTCCAAAGCACTACCAAGGACCAGCAGACGTTGCTGGAACTCGGATACCGACATGGAGGCACCTAGGCCAAAGGCACTGCGGAGAACCAGCTGACGGTACTGGAACCCGGATGGGTAGCAGAAGGTACCCATGGAAATTAAAGTGGAGGCAGCAGGACTTTTTGCCGTTCACACAGCAGGGGAACAGCTGACATTACTGAACCCCAGTAACACAGGAGCAAGTGTAGACTGTGCTAACAGCACTTCCGAGAAACAACTGGCGGTGTTGTAACCCAGGGATGAGAAGAGAACAGGGTGGAGGCAGCAGGACTTTTTGCCGTTCACACAGCAGGGGAACAGCTGACATTACTGAACCCCAGTAACACAGGAGCAAGTGTAGACTGTGCTAACAGCACTTCCGAGAAACAACTGGCGGTGTTGTAACCCAGGGATGAGAAGAGAACAGGGTGGAGGCAGCAGGACTTTTTGCCGTTCACACAGCAGGGGAACAGCTGACATTACTGAACCCCAGTAACACGGAGCAAGTGTAGACTGTGCTAACAGCACTTCCGAGAAACAACTGGCGGTGTTGTAACCCAGGGATGAGAAGAGAACAGGGTGGAGGCAGCAGGACTTTTTGCCGTTCACACAGCAGGGGAACAGCTGACATTACTGAACCCCAGTAACACGGAGCAAGTGTAGACTGTGCTAACAGCACTTCCGAGAAACAACTGGCGGTGTTGTAACCCAGGGATGAGAAGAGAACAGGGTGGAGGCAGCAGGACTTTTTGCCGTTCACACAGCAGGGGAACAGCTGACATTACTGAACCCCAGTAACACAGGAGCAAGTGTAGACTGTGCTAACAGCACTTCCGAGAAACAACTGGCGGTGTTGTAACCCAGGGATGAGAAGAGAACAGGGTGGAGGCAGCAGGACTTTTTGCCGTTCACACAGCAGGGGAACAGCTGACATTACTGAACCCCAGTAACACGGAGCAAGTGTAGACTGTGCTAACAGCACTTCCGAGAAACAACTGGCGGTGTTGTAACCCAGGGATGAGAAGAGAACAGGGTGGAGGCAGCAGGACTTTTTGCCGTTCACACAGCAGGGGAACAGCTGACATTACTGAACCCCAGTAACACGGGAGCAAGTGTAGACTGTGCTAACAGCACTTCCGAGAAACAACTGGCGGTGTTGTAACCCAGGGATGAGAAGAGAACAGGGTGGAGGCAGCAGGACTTTTGCCGTTCACACAGCAGGGGAACAGCTGACATTACTGAACCCCAGTAACACAGGAGCAAGTGTAGACTGTGCTAACAGCACTTCCGAGAAACAACTGGCGGTGTTGTAACCCAGGGATGAGAAGAGAACAGGGTGGAGGCAGCAGGACTTTTTGCCGTTCACACAGCAGGGGAACAGCTGACATTACTGAACCCCAGTAACACAGGAGCAAGTGTAGACTGTGCTAACAGCACTTCCGAGAAACAACTGGCGGTGTTGTAACCCAGGGATGAGAAGAGAACAGGGTGGAGGCAGCAGGACTTTTTGCCGTTCACACAGCAGGGGAACAGCTGACATTACTGAACCCCAGTAACACGGGAGCAAGTGTAGACTGTGCTAACAGCACTTCCGAGAAACAACTGGCGGTGTTGTAACCCAGGGATGAGAAGAGAACAGGGTGGAGGCAGCAGGACTTTTTGCCGTTCACACAGCAGGGGAACAGCTGACATTACTGAACCCCAGTAACACAGGAGCAAGTGTAGACTGTGCTAACAGCACTTCCGAGAAACAACTGGCGGTGTTGTAACCCAGGGATGAGAAGAGAACAGGGTGGAGGCAGCAGGACTTTTTGCCGTTCACACAGCAGGGGAACAGCTGACATTACTGAACCCCAGTAACACGGGAGCAAGTGTAGACTGTGCTAACAGCACTTCCAAGCAACAACTGGCGGTGTTGGAGCCCAGGGTCAAGGAGGATGTTTAAATACTAGATCAAGTATTTTCCTTGTTACGTGTCAATTAAAAATGTCTATACTCCAAACAAGAGAAATATAACCTTTAGTACCATAAGATGATGATTTTACTTTAAAAAATATATGTAAATTAATAATTGACAAACATAAACGCATACATTAACATGTTGAAAAGCAATGCAAACCACAATAAAAATCGGTTAAATAATCTGCTATACGGTTTTAAATAAAAGCATACAAGTACATATCAGAATCCATTAATGATGGATAAGTAACAGTATGTACACCATTTTCATTTGCTGAATAATATCACTAAAAAGTTTTTAAAAATATCTAAAATTTCCATCATGTAATACTGATAATATGTGCCAATCATTTATATTAACAAAAAAAACCTTTAAAAAGTGCATAGTGAAAACAGCTATTTATGCCTGACTGTGGACTTGCAAGCATGACAACGGATAGATAAGGTATATATAGATGACACTGCATAGCCACAGATGGTGAATGGCGATGTAATACTGTACCTCAATAAAGTGTGCGTTACTACTACATCCTTTTTTTTATATAGCTTTATAAAAGGGTACGTGCATGTATGCTTGCGCCTTTGTTTGGACGCACAGACTGGCTTCCTGCTGTGACGCGTTGGGTATTGGAGCGTCTGTGCGTCTTATGACGCAGACTAACATTCACGGTGCGCATCGTTCATCATCGCAAGCGTACCGACAACACAAAGGCGTTGTCATGACTGCTTTACTCAGTAAACATGCACCTATGATGAAACATACACGCATGTGCCCTATTACATAACAAGCTACAAGAAAAATGCGTGTGAGGTGTGACACAGCTGTTTTGTTAAGGTACAGTATTATATCGACATTGTACAGGTGTCGCTATTCAGTCTGATAAATAGATATCATTCACCTATTCTATCAGTTGTCGTTCTTTCAGCACCACTTACAGGTATATATTTTGCTATTGTGACTATGCACTATTGACTTTACCAAGGTAATGCATGATTTTTGTTAGCGATTATCATGTTTACATGAAGGACCTTTATGATATGGGCTGTTAACTTTCTAATCAAATATGTATTTTTTAAAATGACACAAATATAAGTAATGTTGAAGAGGACTATTCCTACATGCATTGTTTGCACAATATTACAGGTGTACATCACGTCCCTTAATCAACATTGGATATTATATTTACTTGTATGCTTTTATTTCAAAGGCAAGAACACTGAAGTATAACCTTCGCACTGCAGCAGTTGTCAAAGTTCAACCCACATTATGCACTTCCAACATTGCAGTATTTGAGTCATCATGATGTGAGTTGGATTTGTCTAAGCTATGGAGTGACAAGGTTGACCATCAGTATCCTATAGCATAAGTAGGCTTTTGTGTTTGCATTTGTTTTCGACATGTGCATATCTGTAATAATATGTCACAATTATTTTGTTACAGATTTGTGACAAAGACAAATCATTTTATGGTTTGAAAGTTGACGTTTCAAATGTTTACAGCTTAGAAATCATGGTGTAGCCTCATATCTATGTGTAGCACTAGACACTTTGAGATGTCATGTTTTTTTCACCATGATTAGGTAGCTAGCAGTAATTTTTGCCGGACACACAGCAGGGGAACAGCAGGCGTTACTGAACCCCACAAACACATCAGCGATTGTTTTCATCTGTGCATCTAACACTTCTGAGCAGCAACTGGCGCTGTTGAAGCCCAGGGTCAAGGAGGGTGTAGGCAGAGGCCTAGTATGAGACGTTTGAAGTTGAAGTTGTAGTTAGCAGCAGTAATTTTTGCCAGACACACAGCAGGGGAACAGCAGGCGTTACTGAACCCCACAAACACATCAGCGATTGTTTTCATCTGTGCATCTAACACTTCTGAGCAGCAACTGGCGCTGTTGAAGCCCAGGGTCAAGGAGGGTGTAGGCAGAGGCCTAGTATGAGACGTTTGAAGTTGAAGTTGTAGTTAGCAGCAGTAATTTTTGCCAGACACACAGCAGGGGAACAGCAGGCGTTACTGAACCCCACAAACACATCAGCGATTGTTTTCATCTGTGCATCTAACACTTCTGAGCAGCAACTGGCGCTGTTGAAGCCCAGGGTCAAGGAGGGTGTAGGCAGAGGCCTAGTATGAGACGTTTGAAGTTGAAGTTGTAGTTAGCAGCAGTAATTTTTGCCAGACACACAGCAGGGGAACAGCAGGCGTTACTGAACCCCACAAACACATCAGCGATTGTTTTCATCTGTGCATCTAACACTTCTGAGCAGCAACTGGCGCTGTTGAAGCCCAGGGTCAAGGAGGGTGTAGGCCAAAAATATTGATTATTGCCTTGTTACGTGGCCATTGCAAATGTATGTACTTCAAACAAGAATAAATGAATTTTACTACAACAATAAAATGATAAATTTCAATTACAAGAATAGAAAAATATTTATACTTGACAGTCCTCTGTGGTTGATAACGTTTAATGGCTAACTGAAAATATGGTAACAAATTCAAAGCTTTCGAGACTACTCAGGTGTCTTCATCAGGCTAAGAGTAAAGCCAAAAATGAAGAATCACATATTTCTACACACAACAGGACACAGGAATAGCTAAGACAAGTGAGGGAGGGACAAGTGAGGGGAGACCGGCAACAAAAAGGAGAACAAGGATGAATTATCAGCGCCACACAATCACAGATAAATTAATGAATTTACCTGTGGCAAAAGACTTTTGTATGCCCGGTCATAGCATCATGGATATGGAATTACTGGTATTAAAATATAACTTCAAATATGAGAAACGTACAAAGGTTTCAGAATATAAGCTCATCATGACCTTTGACACTGTTAGTGATGGAATGAATAGATCACATGGATTTATGTCATTCTATATCAATTAAGGAATCTGCGTCTATGCCCTTCCAGGGTCATGAAAACCCAAAAAAATACGCCAATGAGAGGGCAATCAAACTTTCTATCCTTATCTAGGAACTGTTCCAATATTTATGTTCATCCCTGTGAGATAATGACAGTTCTGATACACGTCACTTACTTGTCTTACCTATTGCACTATTCCTGTGTCCTGTTGTGTATAGAAATATGTGATGCTTAATTTTTTTAGTTAGTCTTTCCCTGATGAAGAGACGTGAGTAGCCTTGAAAGCTTGCAATTTGTTTCCATCTTTTCAGTTATCCATTAAAAGGTATCAACCACTGCTGACTCTGAAGTCTAAATATTTTTCTATCTACTGGCTAACACGGTACAAAGATACACATGTTTTCTAATTTCAAGAAGGAAAAATAAAGAAAATACAAATATAAACGCATATATGCACATGCCAAAAATAAATGGAACAACACAACACCCAAAAAATTGGTAACAAAATATAGTGTTGTAAATTTAAGAATAAAAGTCCATTTTTTTTTTTATGAATAATGCTTAAGGAACGCTATGTTAAACCATAACATAGTGAAGACAATGGATTTTGTAATAGTCACTCATCATCATCATCGCAAATTTTATGTGACAGTCACAGACATTTCAATTATTTAAGTTCATAAAATCGTAACTTTCTATAGCATGTATGACATGTCCAGCATGGACTCATCAATGTGATTGATGACACAATAATGTACAATAAAAAATAACCATTTAAAAAAACATTAGGCATTGTTTGTCACAATTTAAGTGTGTGCCTGCAAGTGTAGGTGAAACAAAGGCTACGGATAGCAAAGGTATATTCTATGTCTGTATCAGACAGTGGACAGCCTCTGATGGGTAATGCCGATGTTATACTGTACGTCAATAAAGTCTGCGGCTGAAATCATGCATTTTTTGCTTGTAGAGTGTTGAAGAGGGTAAAAGAATGTCTGGTTGCGCAAAGCTTTATCCGTCAACACTACCTTCCTACTGTCACGCGTAGGGTAGGGTAGCGTGTGGCAATTAGCTGACTATCAAATGTGAGGTTAGGCTGCGTTATTGCGCACTAGGGACGCAAAAAAAAATACAGCAGTAATAATTTAATGTGTAATACTCCACCTATGACAAACAAAAAAATTACGTTCCCTCTTTAACAATGTACAAGACTAACAAGCCTAATGGTTGACGCTGACTTAATTGAGATACAGTATTACATCAACATTGTCCATGAGTAACTATGCACTGTGATACCTATATACCAGTATTAATTTATATCTCTTGTGGTTGTTTCAACAGCACTTGCAGGTATAACTACCTATTGTCAGTATGCATGATGCACTTTCTAGATGTAATAATTTATTATTGGACATTATTACCATGTTTACATGCTGGCCATTTCATATATGGTGTTTGAAGTTACAGTTGGCATCAGTATGTGTATTTTATAATGTCTGTCATAAATAAAACTCGTGATGATGATGATGAGGATTTAATGATTCGTACATCCATTGACTGCATTATCTTACAGGTACAGATAAAGTTCCTTAAAAAGCATTAATTCATAAGTCTGAAATGTACTTTTATGCATTAATTTCAAAATGTGAAGAGTAGACTATGTTTTATTTTTTGTTACCATTTCTAATAGACATGTGCAGATATGCGCTGTGATGACAAATTATTATTTGTCCATATTTGTCATAAAAATTTATCATTCTAGGCCTGCAAAACTTCACAATTTCATGTTTTCAGCATAACAAGCAGGGTGACGGCTCTTCCCTATTTGGAGCATGTTGGTCATGTGTTTTTCTGTCCATGTGTCGGGAACAGGAGACTTCTTGCCGTTGACACAGCAGGGGAACAGCTGGCGTTACTGAACCCCACTAACAGTAGAGCTTGTGTTTTGTTCTGTGGACACGACACTTCTGAGCAGCAACTGGCAGTGTTGGAGCCCAGGGAGTAGAGTTCAGGTGGTAGAAAGATGAACATAACAGGAGACATGGATAACGTTGCGAACCAGTTATTTAATCTGAAAACGGACAGACAAATTCTGGCGAGATCCATGCCTTGTTCATTTTCAGAAAAGTAAGCCGGTCTACATTATCGGAGGATAGTCGCATGCGACGGTCTGTTAGTACACCACCTGCAGCACTAAAGACGCGCTCCGATAATACACTGGCAGCAGGGCAAGCCAGCACCTCCAATGCATACTGGCTAAGCTCTGGCCATGTATCCAGCTTAGAGACCCAAAACTTGAATGGGGAAGAGCCATCTGGGAGTACACTGAGAGGCAAAGCCAAGTAGTCTGTCACCATCTGACGGATACGTTGCCTCCCGCTGACTGGAGCCCTCTCGGATGGTGTAGACATTTGTGGCGCTGCCACAAAACTTTGCCACATTTTTAACATACTGGTCTTTCCCTGTGCAGAGGCACTGCGTGTGCTCCCTCTTGTTGCAGAGCTCTCTACACTGCCTCGACGCACAGAGCTGCTTTGTAAAGCAGTAGCAGCAGCAGTGCTCTCGGCAGTAAGGTAGAACATTAGGGATTGCACCAGTGTGTCTTGGTACTCCCGCATTTTACGCTCCCGGTTCAACGGTGTGATGAGGCTTTTGACGTTGTCCCGGTAGCGAGGGTCTAGGAGGGTGTACACCCAATAATCAGACGTCGTGAGAATGTGGGCGATGCGGCGGTCGTTTCTTAGGCACTGCAGCATGAAATCAACCATGTGCTGCAGACTCCCAACTGGCAAAGAAACGCTGTCCTCTGCAAGAGGCGTTATCTCTGCCTGCTCTGCATCACCCACCCTCGCTCTACATACTGACTAGAGCGTTGTGTACCTCCCTCTGGAGCGATGTCTTCCTCCTCCATTGACTCCTCCTCCTCATCCTCCTCACAAAGTGAGCCCTGCCCAGCCCTTTGTGAGGAACCACGTTGCGCTGACTTTCCAGAAGGTGATGGAATTTGTGACTCCTCATCCTCCACCTCTTCCAAAACCTCATCCCTTATTGCTTGCAGTGTTTTTTGAAGCAGGCAGATAAGGGGGACAGTCAGGCTGACTAGTGCATCATCTGCACTCGCCATCCGCGTTGACTCATCAAACGCACGCAAAACGTGGCACATGTCCTTCATAGTGGCCCACTCATTAATGGTGAAGTGTGGACGGCGCAAATTGCGTGTTGATTGCGCCTGATGCAGCTGATACTCCATAACTGCTGGCTGCTGCTCACACAACCGCTCCAACATATGTAACGTTGAATTCCACCTGGTGGATACGTCACATATGATGCGATGTTCAGGAAGGCGCAATCTGCGTTGCAGAGCTGCAATGCGCGATCTGGCCATGCTGGAACGTCGCAAGTGAGCGCACTCTAGGCGGACCTTGTGCAGCAGTGCATCAAGATCCGGATAGTCCCTCAAAAAACTCTGCACGACCAAGTTGAGCACATGTGCCAGACATGGTATGTGAGTGAGGTTGCCAAGGCCCAGAGCTGCCACCAGATTTCGGCCATTGTCACACACTACCAAGCCTGGCTGGAGATTCGCTGGCAAAAACCACACGTCGCTCTCCTGCTTGATGGCATTCCAGACCTCCTGCGCTGTGTGGCTTCGATTCCCCATGGGAATTAATTTCAGAACGGCCTGTTGCCGTTTGGCCACGGCTGTGCTCATATCGGTCGCATCAGGTAAGCGTCCACGGGTCCATGTGGAGGTAGACCGTGACGGCTCCTGCAGCGATGATTCTGAGGAACTGGAGTAGGAGGAGGAGTCAATGTGGACAGACTTGATTCCGGCAATCCTTGGAGTTGGCAGAACACGTACAGCGCCACTCGCAAGATCTGTACCCGGCTCCACAACATTCACCCAATGGGCAGTGAGTGAAAGGTATCGTCCCTGGCCATGGGTACTGGTCCACGCATCGTGGTCAGGTGGACCTTGCTACTGACGGCGTTTAGTAGCGCATGTTTAATTTTTGCCTCAACATGCTTTTGCAGACCAGGGACGGCTTGCCTGCTGAAATAAAATCGGCTGGGCACATTGTATTGTGGGACTGCCAATGCCATTAATTCACGGAAACTGTCAGTCTCCACCAGCCTGAATGACAGCATTTCAAGGGACAGGAGTTTTGCAATGCCAGCATTCAGAGCCTGTGCTCGTGGATGGTTTGCCGAGTATGGCCGTCTTTTATCCCATGCCTGTGCTACCGATGGCTGTTTTGTGGCCTGGGTGTGTGAGGATGACAGGGAACTTGCAGCTGTGGGTGGAATAACACTGTGTCTCTGGACAACAGTGACAGAGGTTCTTCCATGGCGATCCTTTGAGGAAGCCGAACCAGCTGTGTGTGAACTGGAGGAAGAGGCTCCAACACGAGCTGAAGATGTAGGTGCTGCTGTAGGTTGGCCTACATCTCCAGTGTGTCTTTGTAACTCAACAAAGTGCTTTGACCGCACATGTTTCCACATATTTGTTGTATTAAGGTTACTGACACTTTTACCTCTTTTAATTTTTTGATTACACAGCTTGCATTTGACATAGCAAATATCATCTGCAACTGTATCAAAAAAGGACCACGCAGAGCAAGTCCTGGGAGCGCCCGGTTTGGCTGTTGGAAGAGAACTGCTCCGAACGGGTGCCAAACTGGAGGCTACAGGCAAGCGAGTCTGCAGCCTACCTCTCCCTACTGTTTGGACCGTTGGTGCAATCTCTTCCTCAGAGCTGCTCCCACCACCTTCCTGTTCCTCACGCCATGTTGGGTCTTGGACCTCATCATCTCCACCACTACCCTCTTCCAACACCTGCTGTTGTTGGGTGGTCTGGCCAGCACCATGCTCAACAGAAACTGGCAACTGAGTCTCATCATCATCAGATGCGTTCTGCGGTGTGCTGACCATCGGCACTGGCTCACCCGCCTCTTCAGATTCAGAGAGACACAGCTGTTGCGCATCACTGCATACTGCCTCTTCTTCACATTCCAGAATGCTGCTTGGCTGGGCCCCTGTTTCCAAGCCAACAGATTCTGAGAACAGAAGCAGAGACTCAGCTGGCTCCTGTACAGAGCTCTCTGACTGCCTGGGCAATTTGGCAGGCGGTGAAGAGACTGATGGTTGTTCAACAGTGCTGTGGTCCTGAGAGGAGGTGGAAGCTATTGAAGTCGATGCATTGGCTGCCATCCAACCAACAACGGCTTCAATTTGTTCTTCACGCAGCAGGGGGGTACGCTGAGCTCCTACAAAAGTGCGCATAAAGGAACGCTCACGGGGAAAACTGGTGGATGCTGTGTCACTGGGTGCGGCAGCAGCCACAGAATCCCCACGTCCTCTCCCTGCTGCAAATCCACGGCCTCGACCACGACCACGTGCCTTACTCACTGACTTCTTCATCTTGGTAGATTGATAAAGAAAGTCAGAAAAGTTAAGGAATAAGTGTGGTTATTCCTCACAGACTACAGTGAACCCTGCAGACAACTGTTCAGTATCTGTGAAAGGCCCCTTTGTGTACTTCTATAGTGTTTGCAACCAATGTATTGTATACGGATGGAAGCGCGTCACACTAATAGATTAGATTTTTTTCCACTAAAATGGAGCAGCACCAATTAGAGAAAAATGTGAAGGATGAGGCAGTGACACACGCTCAGCAGACTACAACCGGCAGTGGTTGAAGAACAAACTGGAGCGTAATCTGCACTCACAAAATGAAAAGCTCACAGACTACAGTGAACACTGAAACACAACTGTTCTGTAGCTGTTAAAGGCCCCTTTGTGTACTTCTATAGTGTTTGCAACCAATGTATTGTATACGGATGGAAGCGCGTCACACTAATAGATTAGATTTTTTTCCACTAAAATGGAGCAGCACCAATTAGAGAAAAATGTGAAGGATGAGGCAGTGACACACGCTCAGCAGACTACAACCGGCAGTGGTTGAAGAACAAACTGGAGCGTAATCTGCACTCACAAAATGAAAAGCTCACAGACTACAGTGAACACTGAAACACAACTGTTCTGTAGCTGTTAAAGGCCCCTTTGTGTACTTCTATAGTGTTTGCAACCAATGTATTGTATACGGATGGAAGCGCGTCACACTAATAGATTAGATTTTTTTCCACTAAAATGGAGCAGCACCAATTAGAGAAAAATGTGAAGGATGAGGCAGTGACACACGCTCAGCAGACTACAACCGGCAGTGGTTGAAGAACAAACTGGAGCGTAATCTGCACTCACAAAATGAAAAGCTCACAGACTACAGTGAACACTGAAACACAACTGTTCTGTAGCTGTTAAAGGCCCCTTTGTGTACTTCTATAGTGTTTGCAACCAATGTATTGTATACGGATGGAAGCGCGTCACACTAATAGATTAGATTTTTTTCCACTAAAATGGAGCAGCACCAATTAGAGAAAAATGTGAAGGATGAGGCAGTGACACACGCTCAGCAGACTACAACCGGCAGTGGTTGAAGAACAAACTGGAGCGTAATCTGCACTCACAAAATGAAAAGCTCACAGACTACAGTGAACACTGAAACACAACTGTTCTGTAGCTGTTAAAGGCCCCTTTGTGTACTTCTATAGTGTTTGCAACCAATGTATTGTATACGGATGGAAGCGCGTCACACTAATAGATTAGATTTTTTTCCACTAAAATGGAGCAGCACCAATTAGAGAAAAATGTGAAGGATGAGGCAGTGACACACGCTCAGCAGACTACAACCGGCAGTGGTTGAAGAACAAACTGGAGCGTAATCTGCACTCACAAAATGAAAAGCTCACAGACTACAGTGAACACTGAAACACAACTGTTCTGTAGCTGTTAAAGGCCCCTTTGTGTACTTCTATAGTGTTTGCAACCAATGTATTGTATACGGATGGAAGCGCGTCACACTAATAGATTAGATTTTTTTCCACTAAAATGGAGCAGCACCAATTAGAGAAAAATGTGAAGGATGAGGCAGTGACACACGCTCAGCAGACTACAACCAGCAGTGGTTGAAGAACTAACTGGAGCGTGATCTGCACTCAAAAAATCAAAACCTCACAGACTGCAGTGAACACTGAAACACAACTATTCACTATCTGTGAAAAGCTCCTTTCTGTACTTCTATAGTGTTTGCAACCAATGTATTGTATACGGATGGAAGCACGTCACACTAATAAATTTGATTTTTTTCTAATATAATGGAGCTGCACCAATTCCACTAAATAAAATAAAAAAAAAAGAGTCAGTGACACGTGCAGATGCCTACAAACAGCGGTGGATGCAGAGCAAACTGCAGCGTCACCTGCACTGTCACACACACACCTTGCACAGAGCTGTTAAAACAACACTGGCAAAATGAAGCTTTACACAGCGGTTGGTAAACTAGCCTGCCTCAAGCACAGTAGTACACAAAATCGCAATATCTAACTGTCCCTCAGAGTCAGCACAGCAGCGTTCTGTCCCTTACTGAGTTCACAGCACAGTGACGCTAAAATGGCTGCGGCGCCTTTTATAGTGCATTCTGACATCATTTCAGCAGCCAATCACAGCCATGCCATTAGTTAAGATGACCGCAGCATTACAGGATGTGCCCACACTTCGTAGGATTCCTCATTGGCTGACTAAAATCACATTGCCTCTCAAAGAATTATGGGAACTTCCGATTCCGGTATACGATATTGAAAAAGTATCGGAATTAAGTATCGGAATTCCGATAACGCGAATATCGGCCGATACCCGATACTTGCGGTATCGGAATGCTCAACACTAGTGAGGAGCGTACAGCTCTATACGGTGTGGGAAAAAATGAACGCTCGGTAACTGTGCAGAAAAATAGAATAAAAGTATTAGTGCTGTGTAAAAAGCAGTATGCACAGCAGTGTACACACAGCAATACAGCTAGCAGGCAGCCTAATAACCAGCGCTGCTGCACACAAGAAAATCCTTCCCTGTCACTGCACACTAACTGTACAGCACCACTGCTATCAGCACAAGCACATAAGAACTTCTCTTTCCAGCCTGAACTCTCTCCCTACTGATAACCAGCAAGCAACCTCTCCCTACTGTTAAGATCGGCAGAAGTAAAATGGAGGTCTGCGGTCAGGGCTTTTATAGACACTATGACACCCCCCAAAGCAAACCAATCACTGCAATGCCCTTCTCTAAGATGGTGGTGGACGCTGCACATGTCATCTCGTTGCCCACGGTGTACAACCTTGCTCATTGGCTGAAAAAAGGCACCTGCATGAATTCTGGGAAATCTGACTTTGCCGCTCGTTTTGCCAACCGCATGGCTGACCTCACGCTATTGTCGGGTTTCGGTCAGCGAAACCCGACTGGCGAAAGTCGGCGACTTATGAATCTGACCGACCTGTTTCGCTCAGCTCTAATTATAATGCAATTCATATGAATAGATGTCTTAAATTGGTGAACTCTGATTTAGAATACTTACTTTTAGGTAAAAATCCTCATAAATACATGTGGACTGGAGTGACCCTACCACCTGAAACATTTGGCAATGTCACTACCTCCACAATTTTTGCCATTAAGTGAACCTTAGAAAAGGAACTGTCCTCTAAACTTGCACCCTTAACCTAAACTTTTATATCCATTATCCCTTTCCTGTTGGATCCTGAATATTCAGACTCTTATAATCTATGGTCAGATTTACCGTATTATCCCATCACTCAGCTCTTGGCAAAATAAAATCCCCATGCTGGACTCATGGAGGATTGGGACTTCTGCCTGTCCTTATAATTTTTTTATAGTAAAATCATATAACTCAAGTCTTTTCAACATTAAAGTAAAAACTCTCTACTACTAGTAAATGGACCAGGCTAGATATGTTAAGTAAGCTTTATTATTCCATTCCTAGAGGGATTTCAAAGATCTATAACCATCTGATCTCACCTCAATCCCCCTGTAAACCAACCTTTATATATTCCTGGAAAAAATAATTAAATATTTTCTTATCTGAAGATGAACTTGACGCTATCTTATCCAACACTCATTGTTTCTCCGTATGTTCACTGTTGCAGGAAAACTCGTATAAAATTTTTACCCGGAGTTACAGGACCCCTGTACTCCTGTACCATTTTGGTTTAACAGATTCAGACCTGTGTTGGAGATGTAAAGGGTATAAAGGAGACTTGTACCGTATACTTACAGCAATTTTTGTATATTGATAATCATTATTGAAGCAGGTTATATAAGCCTATGTATTCTTTGTGAGCATTATCCCCACCTTGTATTATTATATTACTCTATTTAGGACTGCAACATTATATACGATTATATACGTTTGTCTTTTCCCTTATTCGTGCCTCATAGGCATTTTTTGTATTTATATTTTTTGTACTTATATATTTCTAAAAATCTTCTTGATATCAATAAAATTTATATTTTATTATATTGGTGGTGTATCTACACTTTGTTTCTCTTGTTTATAGCATTCTCTCTAAGAGTCTTTTATTTAATCTGACGATTCCCGAGAGGGAGGCCTTAAAGGAATACCTACAGACTAGTTTGGCTGCAGGTCATATAAGACCATCTAAGTCTCCTGTGGTGGTAGGATTTTTTTTGGTCAAATAGAAGGATGGGGGCTTTAGACCGTGTCTGGATTTTCGGGGATTAATAAGATCACTGTGCGCAATCCTTACCCGTTGCCGCTAGTTCCCGATTTGTTTAACCAACTAACCGGAGCTAAGTGGTTCTCTAAAATTGACCTTCGTGGGGCATATAATTTGCTGCGAGTAAAGGAGGGCGATGAATGGAAGACATCCTTTAATTCCCCGGAAGGTCATTTTGAGTGTCTGATGACGCCTTTTGGCCTTACTAATTCGCCTGCATTTTTCAAAAGTTCATTAATGACATTCTGAGGCCATTGATCGGTAGGAGTGTCATTGTTTCTTTGGACGATATTTTGATCTATTCACCTCATCTGGAGTTGCATTGGCAGAGAGTCCACAAAGTTCTTCAGATTTTGAGCGAAAACCTCTTTGCTAAATTAGAGAAGTGCGAGATTGCGGTACAGAAAATAATTTTTTTTTGGGTACTTTGTCTCCAGGGATGGGTTTGAGATGGACCCGGTGAAGGTTGGCCTAGGCCTATATGTTTGAAATCTGTCCAAAGATTTTTAGGGTTTGCCAATTATTATAGAAAATTCTTAAAAAAAATTTCTGTTATCGCTAAACCCATAACTGATCTCATCAAGAAGGGTTCTAATACTGTCCAATGGTCCAATGAGGCAGTGGAGGCTTTTGAGCATCTCAAGGAGAGGTTTAGCTCTGCTCCTGTTTTGATCCAGACAGATGAGACCAAGCCTTTTCTGGTAGAGGTTGATGCCTCATCAGTAGGGGTGGGGGCAGTTCTGTCCCAGCAGGGAGAGGATGGGGTGCATCCGTGTGCTTTCTCTTCTAAAAAATTTTCGGAGACTGAGCTCAACTATGATGTTGGGAATCGAGAGTTACTGGCTATTAAGCACGTGTTTGAGCATTGGGGACACTTTTGGAGGGGGCTAGAGGAATGTATTTTGCAGAGAGGGGTGGTGGTGGCAGCATTGGGTTCTGAGTTGGAGAATAGCATCCTAGAAGCCCAGAATTCTGCACCAACAAACACTCCGTATGGTAAATTATTTGTGACCAAAGCCTTGAGGAGAGCTTTGTTTGCTGAATGTCATGTGCAGTTCTGGGATCTCTAGTTCTGCTTGCTTAGTCTTTTTGTTTTTTCCTTTTGTTTCTGCAGCTTCCTCTATTTCCCTGCTAGGAGGTTACCAGTGTTTTTTTCCCAGTCCCTAGATCTTTCAGGGATCCCCTTCAGGTCTTTGCTTGAGTCTAGACAAGGATCGTCAGTGGGTCTATTTGCAAGGAATAGGTCGCCCGCTCCATCTTAGGGATCGAGTCTAGTCCTAGTGCAGGGTCAGATTCCCCCCACTCTATTCCTGAGTTGCAGACCCATAACACCTACGAGACCACCCATCTCCTATGCTACAGTTAGCAAACTGCTTGCCGAATTTCTTGAAACAGGTTCAGTGTTGGTTTTGCCAAAATGTGGATGCAAGAAAACTGGCACTAATGAAGAAACATCAGTCGCTGTCCTAGCTTCATTCAGTAACAGCCCACAGTGTAGCACTCGACGCATGTCACTAGAGAGTGGCATCAGTCGAACATCCCTTCGGCGGATTTTAGCAACTCACAAATGGCACCTTTACAAAATCCAGCTGCTGCAGCATCTCATCGAGGATGACCCAAATCGGCGCGCTGAATTTGCAGAATGGGAAAAACAGGACCCTCAGTTTACACAGAACATTATGTTCAGTGATGAGGCAAACTTTTTTGTAAATGGTGAAGTTAACAAATAAAAAACTACTGCTGTTTGTCTGACACTAACCCACAGTAGATAGATTCCTCCAAGACTGTTGGAACATAAAAATTGATGGTATGGTGTGGTATATGGGGTACAAAGATAGTGGGACCATTCTTCATCAATGGACACCTCAATGCCACTGGATATCTGAAATTGCTACATGATGATGTGTTGCCCTCTTTAGGCACTGAAGATGGCACGTTCCCTGAGTTTTTCCAGCAAGATGGTGCCCACCAAAGTTATGGGTGCCAGGTCTGAGCATTCCTACATGAACAGTTTTCTGGAAAGTGGATTGGTCGTCGTGGGCCAGTTGAATGGCCACCAAGGTCTCCTGATCTGACCCATTAGACTTTTATCTTTGCGTCATCTGAAGGCAATTGTCTATGCTGTGAATATACGAGATGTGCAGCATCTGAAACTGGAAGCCTGTGCTAGCATTTCTTCTCCGGAGTTGATATCAGTGTGTCAAGAGTGGGAGAAGAGGGTTGCATTGACAATCCAACACAATGAGCAGCACTTTGAACACATTTTATAACTGGTCATAAACTTGTAAATAACTCATGAAAGAATAAATTTACGTGAAAACTAAGCACACCATTGATTTTCTTTGAAATTCTCAATAAATTGATGTGTCACATGACCCTCATCCCATTGAAAAAATATAGTTGGATCCAAAATAGCCAGCTTCAAAATGGCCACCATGGTCACCACCCATCATGAAAAGTTTTCCCCCTCCCATATACTAATGTGCCACAAACATTTTATTTAGGTGTATCAATATATATGGCCCACCCTGTACTTTTCTGCTGCACTAATACCCTATTGAGACACAGCCTAATACATCCTAATTATAATTAGGTTCCTTTTTTCTAGGTACTAAGTTTTTTTCCTTGTAATTTTATTCGTTTAGTATTAGTATGGTTTACTGTTATGTTTCGGTAGCTGAGGAGTGCAGGTAAAAAAGGCAATACACCAGAGCAGTTGGAATCTATGAGATTGCAGTACCCTGACTAACCACCACAACTAGAGGCAGCCGTGGAGCGTTCCTACGTTGGTCCTAGACGCCTCGTCACAGCCTGAGAAACTAACTACACCTAAAGATAGAAATAGGAAAGCTATCTGCCCCGGAGCAGAACCCCAAAGATAATAGAAAGCCCCCAAACAAGTAATGGCGGTTAGACAAGAAGAAATACTGACACAGAAAGAAAATAGTATGAGCAAACGCTGGGGCCCAAACTAACTAAATAGAAAAGGATAGGAAGGGTACTTACTGCAATCCCAGAAAACCCTGAAAAGCACCAACTCTACTAATTTCAAAATCACCTGAGATCACACGACCTCTACCACCTAAATTAGTTCTCTGGTGTAACAAAATCAAAACAGCAGCCACTGAAAAAACTGGAAAAAGCAAAAGTACAAACATCAGTGGCTGAACTAAACTGAGAGGGCAAAAGCCCCCGGAGGGGACCCTGAAGGCCCCCACAGAAGTGCAGGACAAAATGCAAAAATATAGTACAAAAACAAAAAGAAGAAAATGTCTTATCTGTTAGCAGGAGATGCAGACACGACACAGCAGGCTACAAGGGAAACAGGAATGAAGGATTCAGACCAGAACAATTGATCACCGGCAACCCTGATGGGAAGGTGACTCCCTTATATAAGACCAGTCAGTAACACCTGATTCCCAGTCCTCACAATCTTCACTGAACAGACCAGTACCGCTTGTAACCACCAGAGGGAGTCTCTGCTCAGAACTCATCTCAAACCCATTCACAACAGTACCCCCCCCCTTGAGGAGGGGTCACCGAACCCTCATTTGAGCAACCAGGTCGGTCAGGATGAGTTCTATGATACGCACGGATGAGTCTCCTAGCATGGATGTCCGAAGCAAACACCCAAGAATTGTCTTCCTGACCATAACCTCTCCACTTAACCAAATACTGGAGTTTCCGTCTAGAAAAACGAGAATCTAATATTTTCTCAACCACATACTCCAGATTGCCCTCAACCAAAACAGGGTCAGGAGCACAGCAGCAGGAACCACTGGCTCAACAAACCTCTTCAACAAGGACTTGTGGAACACGTTATGGATCTTAAATGTCCCTGGAAGAAGCAAACGAAAAGAAATAGGATTAAGAATCTCAATGATCTTATAAGGTCCAATGAACCTAGGCTTAAATTTAGGAGATGCTACTCTCATAGGAATATTCTTTGAGGACAACCAGACCAAGTCCCCCACTTTAAACCGAGGACCATCAGTCCTATGCCGGTTAGCAAACCGCTGGGCCTTCTCCTGAGAGAGGGACAACCTCTCCACTACCTGGTCCCAAATCTGTTGCATACGCTCCACAACAGAGTCAACACCTGGACAGACAGAAGCCTCCGTCTGTCCTGAAGAAAATCGAGGGTGAAACCCAGAATTACAGAAAAACGGAGACATCAAAGTGGCAGAGCTAGCCCTATTATTAAGAGCAAACTCAGCCAAAGGTAAAAAAGAGACCCAGTCATCCTGATCAGCAGACACAAAGCATCTAAGATTAGTCTCCAATGTCTGGTTTGTTCTCTCAGTTTGACCATTGGTCTGAGGATGAAATGCCGAGGAGAAAGACAATTTGAACACCCAGTTTAGAACAAAAAGTCCTCCAAAATCTGTAAACAAACTGGACTCCTCTGTCAGACACAATGTTCTCAGGAATGCCGTGTAAACGAACCACGTGCTGAAGGAACAACGGCACCAATTCAGAGGAGGAAGGCAACTTAGGTAATGGCACAAGATGTATCATTTTGGAAAACCTATCACAAAATTACCCAGATGGTGGTCATTCTCTGAGAAACAGGAAGGTCGGAAATGAAATCCATAGAGATATGGGTCCATGGTCTCTTGGGCACAGGCAATGGCATCAACAAACCACTAGAGCGAGAGCAAGGCTTGGAGCGAGAGCAAGTCCCGCAGGACTGCACAAATTCCCTGACATCACGAGACAAGGTAGGCCACCAAAAGGACCGACTAACCAAGTCTCTGGTACCAAAAATTCCGGGATGCCCAGCCAATGCGGAACAATGAATCTCAGACATCACACTCTTTTTCCACTGGTCCGGGACAAACAATTTTCCAACAGGGCAGCACTCGGGCCTATCCTCCTGACACCCCTCCAGAGCAAGTCTCAAATTGGGCGAGATGGCGGAAAGAACTACACCCTCTTTCAAAATAACAGAAGGATCAGATAACTCAGGAGAGTCCGCAAGGAAACTCCTCGAGAGGGCATCCGCCTTAACATTCTTAGTGCCAGGAAGAAAGGAAACCACAACATTAAAACGTGTGAAAAACAAGGCCCACCTGGCCTGTCTAGGATTGAGTCGCTTGGCAGATTCCAGATAGACCAGGGGTATTGAATGCCGTCTTCCATTCATCCCCGTGCTTAATGCGAATAAGGTTATACGCCCCCCTGAGGTCAAGCTTGGTAAACCAAGTAGCGTTTTTCACCCTGGAAAACAGGTCAGAAATCAAGGGTAACGGGTATTGATATTTCACAGTAATATTGTTCAAGAGACGATAATCAATACACGGCCTTAATGAACCATCTTTTTTGGCCACAAAGAAAAAACCGGCACCTAAGGGTGAAGAGGATGGTCTGATATGACCCTTCTCCAATGATTCCTTGATATAAGACCGCATAGCATCATGTTCAGGTACAGACAAGTTAAAAAGGCGACCTTTAGGGAATTTACTACCAGGCACTAATTCAATAGCGCAGTCATAGCTCCTATGGGGAGGCAAGGATGCAGATTTACTTTCGCTAAACACATCAGAAAAATCAATCAAAAAGTCAGGAACATCCTGAGCCTGGGGGAGGCAGAAAAAACAGGAGTGTTGGTATTAACACATTGGCAGCCCCAACTGGTTACAGACACAGATTTCCAATCCAAAACAGGATTATGAGACTGTAACCAAGGGAAACCCAGCACGATAATGTCATGCAGATTATACAGAACCAAAAATTTGCAGCACTCCTGGTGATCAGGTTCAACCCTCATTATTACCTGAGTAGAAAACTGGGGTTTATTCTCAGCCAAAGGGGTAGAATCGATCCCCAGTAGGGGAATAGACTTCTGTAGGGGTATCAAGGGAAACCCACAACGTTTAGCAAAATCATAATCCATCAGGTTAATAGCTGCTCCAGAATCAACGAAAGCCTGAGCAGAAAATGAGGACAGAGAGCATATCAGAGTGATAGTTAATAAAAACTTAGTCTGAACACTACCCAAGACAACTAAGCGTGCAAAACGTCTTCCCCTCTTAGGGCAGAATGAAATAGCATGAGAGGCATCACCACAGTAGAAACATAACCCATTGCGCTTTCGAAACTCATGACGCTGTGCCCCAGACACCACTCTATCACACTGCATGGGTTCAGAAGCTGGTTCACAAGGCAACACCATTCCACGCATACTTCTCCGCTCACGCAAACGTCTGTCAATTTGAATCGCTAATGACATAGAATCATTGAGACCAGAGGGGACAGGGAATCCCACCATAACATCCTTTACATTATCTGACAGACCCTTCCTGGAAAAGGGCTGCCAAAGCGTCGTCATTCCATTTGGTCAGGACTGCCCACCTACGGAATCTCTGACAGTATAACTCAGCGTCATAAGGCCCCTGATTTAATGCCAACAAGGCTTTTTCAGCTTGATCAGTGACATTAGGCTCATCGTACAATAACCCCAAAGCCTGAAAAAATGCATCAACATCACTCAAAACAGGATCCCCAGGTGTCAGGGAAAAAGCCCAATCCTGAGGATCGCCGGCAGGAGAGAGATGACAATTTGAACCTGCTGCGCTGCGTTCCCTGAGGACTTAGATTTTAAGGCAAAAAACAATTTACAATTATTTTTGAAATTCTGAAAGTTAGCTCGATCCCCTAAAAACAAATCTGGCATGGGATTCCTAGATTCCACAACAGGCAACCTAGCAAGATATGCAGCAATACTCTGAACCTCAGTGGCAAGCTGATCCACACAGCCAGACAACTGTGCAAACTCCATTGAGAGAAAAAATCCTCCCCAGCACCCAGAGATACAGGGGGAAAAAAAAAAATGCAACAAAGAGAAAAATATCTCTGACAACTCTGACAACCTTTTTTCTTTCACAAATTTTTTCCCTTCTGTGAGTACCATACAATTTTAAATTTTAGGCCGGTGATACTGTTATGTTTCGGTAGCTGAGGAGTGCAGGCAAAAAAGGCAATACACCAGAGCAGTTGGAATCTATGAGATTGCAGTACCCTGACTAACCACAACAACTAGAGGCAGCTGTGGAGCGTTCCTACGTTGGTCCTAGACGCCTCGTCACAGCCTGAGAAACTAACTACACCTAAAGATAGAAATAGGAAAGCTTCTGCCCCGGAGCAGAACCCCAAAGATAATAGAAAGCCCCCAAACATGTAATGGCGGTTAGACAAGAAGAAATACAGACACAGACAGAAAATAGTATGAGCAAACGTTGGGCCCAAACTAACTAAATAGAAAAGGATAGGAAGGTCACTTACTGCAATCCCAGAAAACCCGAAAAGCACCAACTCCACAATTTCAAAATCACCTGAGATCACACGACCTCTACCACCTAAATTAGTTCTCTGGTGTAACAAAATCAAAACAGCAGCCACTGAAAAAACTGGAAAAAGCAAAAGTACAAACATCAGTGGCTGAACTAAACTGAGAGGGCAAAAGCCCCCGGAGGGGACCCTGAAGGCCCCCACAGAAATGCAGGACAAAATTCAAAAATATAGTACAAAAACAAAAAGAAGAAAATGTCTTATCTGTTAGCAGGAGATGCAGACACGACACAGCAGGCTACAAGGGAAACAGGAATGAAGGATTCAGACCAGAACAATTGATCACCGGCAACCCTGATGGGAAGGTGACTCCCTTATATAAGACCAGTCAGTAACACCTGATTCCCAGTCCTCACAATCTTCACTGAACAGACCAGTACCGCTTGTAACCACCAGAGGGAGTCTCTGCTCAGAACTCATCTCAAACCCATTCACAACAGTTTACAATTTTGTCTGCATTCTTCTCAAAATGTTTTAAGCACCTTAGAGTGCCTCTTGTGGCATCACGTAATTATTCTATTACATCTCATGACTTGTCACAGTTGGGAAATTTTGCTTACTAAAATGTTTAAACAGTTAATTATTAAAAAAAAAATCTAACATTAGAGGTCTACCAAGCTGATATTTGTGCCACCTAAGTGTAGCTGAGCAGAAAAGCAGTTTGATCTGTTGCATGAGATATCAATGCTCCCAACACACCGGTCCCTCACCCACCTCGCCTTAATTTAATGTTAAACTCCAAGCTGTAGATGCTAGCCCAGACCCTGATACCTCATGCATAGCCAATGGCTGACTGCTTCTGTGCCATTATAAAAGGTTCTACTATGGGTGAATTGATGCCACTTTTCCTTGTGTCTGCCTCTAATTTGAATTGTTTTGGTGGATTTTGCCCACCTGAAAGTATTTTGCCTCCCACTGAATTCAATGGTGTTCGGATATGTTCGATGAACTGTTCAGCGAACACAGGGATGGTCGCTGAATCCGAACCGAACCTTGAAGATTCGTTCATCTCTAGTTATGGCTCTTGAAAGAAGGGTAGGAAAAAACAAACCTCCAAAAATATAAATTGGCTATGGCATGAAAGTGATAAAAATGTTTTGACATATTCCATTTAGCAGTTATTATGGCAAATTATTTAGTATATCTTAATACAGTGACTCATAAGTGAACAGTAATTTTCCACAATCCACTAAAAAGGTCCAAAAATGTCCCAAATTTCTCAACAAGGACTGAAATCTTTGCTGTGGAAATGACATTGGGGTACCTTTTTTTCATGAAACATAACAAGGCTTGAAAGCATTTTATGAAAGCTAAAAAAAAAAGTAAGAAAAAACTGCATTACCCAGATACTTTCTTCTTGGCTCTAGATATTTTGAAATGAGTCAAAAGAGATGAATTGCTCTAAAAATAAAAATGTGCATTACATGTCTTTGTGAGATTCTATTCAGTTTACATAATGTGATGGTTTGTTAATAAATAATGTTTTCTTGTCATTTAGTGGGTTCAGAAAGTTTTCAGACCACTTTAAATTTTTACTCTGTTTCATTGCAGCCATTTGGTAAATACAAAAAAGTTTATTTTTTTCTCATTAATGTACACTCCCTCATCTTTAGTGAAAAAAACAGAAATGTAGATATTTTTGCAAATTTACTAAAAAAGAAAAACTGAAATATCACATGGTCATAAGTATTCAGACCCTTTCCTCAATATTGAGTAGAAGCACGCTTTTGAGCTAGTACAGCCATGAGTCTTCTTGGGAATGATGCAATAAGTTTTTCACACCTGCATTTGGGGATCCTCTGCTGTTCTTCCTTGCAGATCCTCTCCAGTTTTGTCAGGTTGGATGGTGAACGTTGGTAAACAGCCATTTTCTGGTCTCTCCAGAGATGCTCAATTGGTTTAGGTCAGGGCTTTGGCTGGGCCAGTCAAGAATGGTCACAAAGTTGTTCTAAAGACACTTCTTTGTTATTTTAGCTGTGTGCTTAGGGTCATTGTCTTGTTGGAAGGTGAACCTTTGGCCAAGTCTGAGCTCCAGAGCACTCTGGAAGGGGTTTTCATCCAAGATATCTCTGTACTTGGCCGCATTCATGTTAACTTCAATTGTAATCAGTCGTCCTGTCCTTGCAGCTGAAAAACACCCCCATAGCATAATGCTGCTACCACCATGTTTCACTGCTGGGATTGTATTGGGCATGTGATGAGCAGTGCCTGGTTTTCTCCACACATACCGCTTAGTATTATCACCAAAAAGTTCTATCTTCATCTCATCAGACCAGAGATTCTTATTTCTCATAGTCTGGGAGTCCTTCATTTGTTTTTTAGTAAACTCTATGCAGGCTTTCATATGTCTGGCACTGAGGAGAGGCTTCCATTGGGCTACTCTGCCATAAAGGACCAACTTGTGGAGGGCTGCAGTGATAGTTGACTTTGTGGAACTCTCTCCCATCTCTCTAATGCATCTGTGGAGCTCAGCCACAGTGATTTTGGGGTTCTTCTTTACCTCTCTTACCAAGGCTCTTCTCCCACGATTGCTCAGTTTGGCTAGACGGCCAGATCTAGGAGGACTTCTGGGGGTCCCAAACTTCTTCCATTTAAGGATTATGGAGGTCACTATGCTCTTAGGAACCTTGAGTACTGAAGAAATTCTTTTGTAACCTTGGCCAGATCTATGCCTTGCCACAATTCTGTCTCTGAGCTCCTTGGCCAGTTCTTTTGACCTCATGATTCTCATTTGGCCTGACATACACTGTGAGCTGTGAGGTCTTGTATAGACAGGTGTGTGCCTTTGAAAATTAAGTCCTATCAGTTTAATAAAACACAGCTGGACTCCAATGAAGGAGTAGAACCATCTCAAGGAGGATCACAAGGAAATGGACAGCATGTAACTTTAATATGAGTGTCTGAGCAAAGGCTCTGAATACTTATGACCATGTGATATTTCAGTTTTTCTTTTTTAATAAATTTGCAAACATTTCTACATTTCTGGTTTTTTTTCAGTCAAGATGGGGTGCAGAGTTTACATTAGATGAACTTTTTTGCATTTACCAAATGGATGCAATGAAACAAAGAGTGAAAAATGTAAAGGGGTCTGAATATTTTCCGAACTCACTGTAGCTAGTGGGATCACATGAATTGGACAACTTATGCACTTACTACCTAATTTTTAAGTGTATTCCCTATGGCAAAAATGCAGTATAAATTTCATATATTTAATGCTTGTACATGTGTTGTTGTACACAAAGTGCTAACTTCTGCACTTTCTAGTTTGTATTTAATGCAGTCAAAGCAGCTTGTACCTGTTTATACTTGCTTTATTTTGTTAGGAGGTACTGGTCAGTTTTTGCTTCTCTCTAGTACTTTATCAGCCATAGGAAATGCATAAACAGCTGCAAAGTCTGTTGGCAAAGACAGTTTCTCAATCGCAATAAACAGAAATTGATTCTCTGGGCAGTTGCAATGTGCTGACAGAACTTGCTTGCTCGATGGTTAGTAGTAGAGTTCTTATGTAATGTTTTGCCTATGTTATTATAATGTTAATAAAGAGAAAGCACAATTTCCCTAGGAAGAAATCTAAATAAATTTCGCAAGTAAAGTAAGTGAAGACTGACAATTACAAATATATTTCTAGTGGAATAAAATTTGCTGTGCCACCAGCACCAATGGTAAAGAAGGTTTCAAGACTTCTATGCTTACCATTTGAACATATAGCAAAACAGATTACTCATTTATTTAGTTAAGATTAATAGGCCATGTACACCTTTGTACAGATTATTTGAATTGTTCATTTGTTAACTGAAATTCAAAGTGGGACAACTTTCTAGCAAATGTTTGCCTTAAATTTTTCTTATCATTTTGATGCTGTGTCTGTTAGTTCTTTATGTACAGTAGCTGCCTACTTTTACAAGAATGTTACAAATCCATCACAGCTCTTGCTCCTGGTTCTGTAAACTCTATCTGCTCTGCTCTGCCCTTCTTTGTCTAAGTGTTAGAGATAGCAGAAATGTGGTGGTTGTGCATAGATTTCTATTACATTCAGAAGGGAGAAAGTATCTCAATCAGGAAAGACAAAATATGCTGTAAAAAAAGAATTGTGTATGCAGAGTAAATAAGTTCAGGGTATAAGCTATGTAGATATATGGACAATGAAAGCATCAGCACTCTGGATATACTTAGCCCTTACACAAGCTTATAATACCTAATTACTACTTCTTGGAGAGACACTGTTAGGGTTGGCGGATCACACTTTATTTATTACTTATTAAGGGTGATCGCAACCCGGGGTCCACAGTGCAGAGATGTTAACCAGCTGGTAGTGAGTAATGGCTGAGAGGTGCGGCGAGCGACCACCAAGAGCACATGGGGTTAAATGTCACTCTGTGTGGGTGGAGCACAGGTCACTCCACTCTGATAACTTCTCAGAGGGATGAGCACTGGCCGCGAAGCACCAACTCAGTTAACCGTCGAGTGGCAGCAAAATAAACTAACTAAATGAGCTCCACTGAGTGGCGCCAAAAATAGGAGTACCAAGCTCAGCTGACCGCAGAGCAGTACCAAAAGTGTGTGTTAAAGCAGGTGGTTTGACTGTGCCCAGTAAAGAGCCCATGCTAAGCTCCACACGTGGTCGAGACAGACGCTAGGTCAAGCCAAGGATAAACCTGCCTCTCTAAGGAACACTAAACGTTCACACACACCGCAGAGTGGCAGAGTCTCGGCTCACACACACACGAGCGAAAATGATCCTAGTGCACGGCCGGGTGAACCTGAGAACCTTTTATATGTTCCAGTCAGATAGGACCTTGCTTGAGGACCAATCTGGATCTGCCATAGGACCTGAGCAGCTGACGACCAACCACCAATGAGAGGTCGCCACCTCGCGAGCATGCGGAGTAGGGCAGATCCTGGACTCAGTCACAGGAATGACTGCTCGCTGCTGTCTATTGCTATTTACTATAGCTGAACCTGGAGAGGCAGCAGTAACAAAGCGCACAGCATGAGTCTGAGCAAGACACTGTGACTGATGTCTTTGCTGAGCAGCATCCACTGCGGTTGAGACTGAATAGGAGACTGCAGAAGAAGATAAGGCCTGGGATCTAGCCTGTGCGGAGGGAGAATCCCAATGCCTAACAGATACTTTCATGAAAGAAAATACTGAAGCTTCGATCAAGTTGTAAAATGCATATTAGGGAGAAAGATATAACATGAAGGAATGACGATCGCAGATTGAATTGAATCATAGTGGAGATTTCTTAACTAAAGGTACCAACTAACATGTGTTGACAGGTACTTTTTCATGTAAAATGTATCCATAGCTGATTACAGTGAACATTAGAATAAACACATTTGTGTACATGTAACTTATAATTTTTTAGACATAGGCAGCGATTTTCGAAGGACCAGAAAATCTGTCCAATCGCAAATCTGATCTATTAATTATTCATCGTTTATACTGTATTTGTCATCTACACGAAGTTTACAAATTGATTTGTAACTTTTTTTTCTATTACAGCTCGAGATGTTGTTTCCAGTTTGAACAAACGTGGAATCTCTAACATTTCAGATTTCAGCTGGATTGCACAAATGAGATATTACTGGGAAAAAGACAATGTTGTAGTCAAAATGGTCACCACAAGTGTCCCATATGGATATGAATATTTGGGAAACTCTAGCAGACTTGTTCTTACACCACTCACAGATAGATGTTTCAGGTAAAATCTGTTTGCATATAAATCTCCTATGAATTTACTTTCTTTTCTGCCTTTCGTTCACCTTTCTTCAGCTCTCTAAAAAAAATGTTATGACCCAGTTCACCAAAATTGTGCTGCATATTTAACCCCTTCATGACTTTTGACATATTTTCCTGCACTAGATGGCTGATTTAATTGTTCAAGTGCCTTTAACAGCCACATGTGAAGCGCTCCATCTGAGGCTGTTAACCTGTTAACTCTCTCTGTCAATAACACGTGACAGCCGAAACCGCGTCATGAATGCCACCCATCGGCGCCCCTATTATCTGATTGTGGGGCATCGATGGGTTGTCATGACAGCCGGGGTCTGCTATTCATTTTGAATATCCTGTGACTATGGGGAATTTTCTGGAATGATGTCAATTACTAGTAGCTCGTCAAGCTAAGTACCTTTTTAGTCAGGCTATACTGGCTCTATTAGAACTCATCCTCATTGTATATATGTTCTATAATCATTATTGTCCGCCATCAAGGACACACGCAGTTTGTGTAGGATGGAACTTTATTGTCGTTTATTGTTATTTGATAGGGTTAACCTCTGCGGACATGAAGGGAATAGGTTAAGGCGAAACAGTCCCCAAATCTCCTATTTAGTTTTTTGACTAAGGGGGTTTGTTTCTGTTGTTTGTACCTAAGGGACCCCAGATTATATAATTTTTTGGTGGTTCTAACAGTGGTTAAAAATTCACAGCATCTATTCACTATATTTTTCATCATGGTATATTTCACAATGTTACTAAACTTATTTGAATGAAATTATGAATATTTCCAGGTGTGTTACAGAATATGTTGTCTAATTTCTAGGAGTTATTTTTAAGCCTAAAACTTCAGCAGGTTTCTCCAAAATATAATTTAATATGGCTAATGCTGTGATGGGATTTGCTAACATAAGCTAAAGGTTGTCTTCAAACAGGGTTAACTTACTGTGAAGACTACCTATATTGACACCCCTAATATCCTAGTTCTCACATATAGCTAGCACCAGGGGATTCATTGATAGTACAAAAAATGCAGGGGATAAAGGACACCTTTTATGTGTTCCAATATCAATACATGAAAATACATGAAAATTTAGCAGATGGAATTTTCAGATAAGCCATGGGGTTGAAGTGAAGAACCTTAACACCTCAATGGCAGTACGATTTTTCAGTTTTTTAAATTTTTGATTTTTTGCTCCCATTTTTCCCAGAGCCATCACTTTTTTATTTTTCTGTCACTATAGCCATGTGAGGGCTTGTTTTTTGTGAGATGAGTTGTACTTTTGAATGACATTATTGATTTTGCCATTTAGTGTACTGAAAAATGTAAAAAAAATTACAACTGAGGTGAAATTGCCAGTATGATTCTCCACTTGAATGAGAGTTTGCAGACACGAAACATGTATAGGTTATCCAAAGTCTCTAAGAAAAAAAATATTGCCATTTTCCGTGGCCCATAGCATCTCCATTTTTCATGATCTGAGGCTGGGTAAGGGTTTATTTTTTTCCGCACCGAGATTTTTCGTACGTTTTCATTCATACCAACTAGGGTTAGATACCATGCTTTGATTGCCTGTTATTGCAATTTATTGCAATATTGTGACCACCAAAAAAATGTAATTCTGGCATTTTGATTTTTTTCTCAATAAGCCGTTTATCAATCAGATTAATTGCTTTTATATTTTAATAGATCAGACATTTCTGAATACAGTGATACCAAATATTTGCATTTTTAAATGTGTTTATTGTTTTATTTTGAATAGGGTAGAAGGGGGTGATTTAAACCGATTTTTTTATATTATTTAAAACATTTTTTTCTACTTTTTACTTGCTTCAATAGTCCTCTTAGGAGACTTGAAGCTGCAATCATCCGAGATCTTCACTGCTCTCTTTGGATTCTTAAACCTACGATCATCCAATTGCTTGTGCTACACATAGCAGGGCTTCAACCCTGCTATGTGTAGCAAAAATCATCATCTCTTATGAAATCCGGCCACAGGCTGGCATTCACAGGAGATCTGCAATGACAAACATGGGGGTCTTCTGCAGACCCTCTGCTGTCATGCCATCCCACCAACACCATGCCATCCCATCAACACCATCATGTAACAGGGGTGCTGATGGACGGGTTTTGTGACGGGCATCCGGTTTTCGCGAGTTAAATGTCGCTGTCAATCTCTAAAACATGTGGACAGAGACATGGGTGGATTTTACCATGGCTGTTAGGGGCACATGACACATGATCAAATCAGCTGTCATATGCAGGGAAAGATGCAGGCTCAACGCCAAAGCTCACATCAAAAGGAGGGTCACAAACTATGATGTACCTATACATCATAGATTGTGAAGGAGTTAATATTTATGAAGGGACCAATAACTTCAATTTTTAAGAGAACAGCCTGTAAAAAGGGTCAATATAGACTATCAAAGGCCTTTTCATAGGCCTTTTAAATATCTAAGGTCAGAACTGTTAAGGGGTTATTGTCCTTATTGGCTTCATGGATATAATTTAGAATGGTGCAAATACTTTCAGGGGCTTGACTTCCTAGAATAAAGCCTACCTGGATCAGGTAGATGAGAGAGGGAAGGAAACTACTAAATCTGCTGGCAAGAATATGCACAAATATTTTTAAATCAATTTATAGTCCTTGCCTAATTTTAGAATAGTTCTGTGCAGAGTTGAGAGATAGTCTGGATTTAGTTTATCACTCTTCAAGATATAGCTGTATAATTTTGCTAAATGTAGAAGCAGAAGCGATAAGAATTTTTTTAAATATCAAAGGACGGGCACATGACTTATTCCTTCCAAAAACCTTAAAAACGACTGTGAGGAACGTGCACACGGACCGCCACACGGTAGCCCGGGGTATCACGGCTTGTGATCCCTCCGTTGCCACAAATGTGACGAAAACGCGGCACACACACGACGGCTGCTGCCGTCCGACCCAATGTGTCAGGAATAATCTGCAGGGATTTATAATTATCCCACTTCCACTTAGGAACTTGCAGCTCTCTGGCGCCCCCTTACCCTCAGGTCAGTCAGGGAACTGCACCTAGGATGATTAGTCGCCAGACGGGCCGCTTGGATGTGTGCTGGCTATTGGGCACGCTGCAGTGAGGGAATTATAATTACTCCGGGCCGCAGCCAGGCAATACACTTATAAAACCCGCTCCGTCACTGCCAACGCCACCCCACAGTTCAACACTTCACACCCCTTCTTTTTAGCTGCCACCAGCTACGATTTACTTAATGAACAATTTATCAAGAGGGTCCGTAGCAACCCCAAATCAGTAGCGTAGTACTTCAGGCATGTGCAAAATCGTTTATAGAGCAGGAGAAGTAAACTAATAAATTTTATAGGTTTATTCCTAAAATTGCAGGCAGTGTTTATACAGTTTAAAAAGATGTAACAAGGTGAGAAAATACCAGTATGTACAATACAGTGAAAACAAAACAGAATTAAAGGTGAAAAACTTACATGGTATTTAGGTCATGGCAAGACAAGCTGGGGGGGAGGAGCCACACGTCATAGTTCATTTGCAGATCTGTTAGTCACGTCATCACAGCCTGGAATGACCAGGGGGGCCTAGCTGCTAGACTTATACATGTGGGCTGGTGACCTCACCAAAAGGGGATGGTTTTCTGGCCACCTCCCAGGGATAGAAGTTATGGTTTGAAGCTCTGGAAAGTCATAAGGACCATAACTCAGCGGGGGACTCTAGCAGAATAATGGCAGACCTATCAGTGATCTTATTTTGAAATGACTGTTCAAATGGTCCCAAACTTGGGTGAGATAGTTCATGGTGCATCCGAGAATTCCATTTCTCGGGTTCTGTTGGAGTTACGGGCTCACCAGTACCACGGGAACGACGCCTGATGGGGCACGTTACAGAACAGCAGGTGCCGTGTTTCTATCATAAGCTCACGGCATATTATAGACAAATGATTAGATTACCACTTTATAGAATGGGAGAAGAGAAAGCTGAAGCTTGAAGACAAAGGAAATTCCTGAGGAATTCCTGAGGTGGGGGCGAACGGAAGGAGTGCTGTACGTTCAAACAGTGACTTGCAGCGAGCTGCAGGGACAAGGGGAAGAGGGGGGCGGTTTTGCTCTGTTCTGGCAAAACGATGGGGGTCGTAGTTCTATGTGGAAAGTTCTAGAACAGCACAAGAAAGGGAGCTTCCAGTCCAGGGTTTCGTCACACCTCCCCCTCTTAGAGTGCGCTAAGGAGGCATGACCTGTCGGTAATCCGCCATGCGCACCTCAGCGGGTTCGCGACGCCGTGACAACCCATCAGCATTCCCATGATCGCTGTCTTTCTTGTGTTGTACGGCAAAATCATACTGCTGTAGGGCAAGGCTCCAGCGTAGCAACCTACCATTGGTTCCGGACACTGTGTGCAGCCAGCTCAGAGGGTTGTGGTCGGTGACCACCTTGAAGGTGCGCCCGTACAGGTAGGGCTGCAAACGATGCAGTGCCCAGACCATGGCCAGGCACTCCTTCTCGATGGTGGAGTTTGCCACTTCCCTCGGCAGAAATTTCCGGCTTGGGTACAACACGGGGTGCTCCTGGTTCCCCGAATCAACCTGGCTGAGTACAGCACTGAGGCCAAATTCGCTGGCGTCGGTCTGTACCATGAATGGCCGACTGCTGTCGACGGCTTTCAACACTGGAGAGCTGCACAGGGCTGTTTTCAAAGCTCGGAATGCCGCCTCACAGCCATCTGTCCAGTTGACTGTTTGGGGTAGACCGCCCTTGGTGAAGTCTGTCAAGGGTTTTGCAATGGCACTATAGTTCTGTACGAAACGCCTATAGTACTCTGCAGTGCCCAGGAAGGACTTCACCTGCTTTTTGGTCCTGGGGGTGGGCCAGGACACGATCGCTTCCACTTTCTCTGGCTCCGGACTCATGGAACCCCCGCCTACCCGGTGCCCCAGGTAGTGGACCTCCCTCATGCCTCATGGCATTTTCCCGGCTTGATGGTCAGACATGCCTGATGAAAACACTTGAGCACCTCCTGGAGATGCTGAAGGTGTTCCTCCCAGGTGGAACTGAAGACGGCAATATCGTCTAGGTACGCCACAGCGTACTCCTCCAGTCCCTGAAGCAGATGGTTGACCATCCACTGAAAAGTGGCATGGGCATTCTTCATGCCAAAAGGCATGACCGTGGACTCGTACAGTCCAAAAGGGGTGATAAAGGCGGACTTCTCCTGCGCCTCAGGGCTCAGGGGAATCTGCCAGTATCCCCGGCTTAAATCCATGATGGATATGTACTTGGCATTCGCCAACCGCTCCAGCAGATCCTCGATGCGTGGCATTGGGTGCGCATCAGAGGTAGTGATGGCGTTGAGCCCCCTGTAGTCCACGCAGAATCGGGTGGTCCGATCCTTTTTAGGCACGAGAACTACAGGTGAGGCCCACGCGCTTTTGGACCATCGGTTCACCCCCAGCTGCAACATCTCATTGATCTCCTGGCGCATAATCTGCTGCACCTCCTCAGAGATCCGATAAGGTGTCCGCCGTAATGGGGCATGATTCCCGGTGTACCTCGTGGACTGCCAACTTGGTCCTTCCGGGTCGGTTAGTGAACACGGCCCGGAAGGGTTCCAGTGTGGCCAGCAACTGAGACTGCTGGGGAACGGTTAGCGAGGCATTTAACTCCATGTCCTCGATGGACCCATTGGCCTTGGCTTGGGCCAGCATGTCCAGGAGGGGGTCTTCCTCCCCGTCCTCGGGCAGGTTGCAGACTGGTAGGAAGCAGGCTTCACGTTCATGATGGGCCTTCATCATGTTGACGTGAAAGGCCTTGCGCCTACCCTGAGTGTGGTTAAGCGTGACCACGTAGGTGACTGGGTTGAGCTGTTGGTGTACGACGTACGGGCCTTCCCAGGCTGCCTGAAGCTTATCCTTTGGTACGGGGACCAGCACCCACACCTTTTGACCCACCTGGTAGGTCCGCTCCCGGGTGTTCTGGTCATACCAGTGCTTCTGGTCAGCCTGAGCCTGCGTCATGTTGTCATGCACCAACTGCGTCAAGGTCTGCATCTTGTCGCGGAAGCGCATGACATAATCCACGATGGACACTTCCTTGGGGTTTGGCTCATCTTCCCAGGATTCTCTTATCAACCCAAGGGGTCCCCGGACTCGCCGGCCGTACAGGAGTTCGAAGGGGGAGAACCCCGTCGAGGCCTGCTGGACTTCTCTGTAGGCAAACAGCAGGTGTGGGAGGTACCGCTCCCAATCGCATCCCTGGGTCTCAACCAGCATGCGGAGCATCTGTTTGAGGGTACCGTTAAAGCGCTCATACAAACCATTGGTCTGTGGGTGATATGCACTCGATACTATACTCGTCACCTGCATTTTCCTGCAGAGAGCCTCCATTAGGCGAGACATAAATTGGGTCCCTCGATCGGTAAGCATCTCCCTGGAAAATCCTACCCGTGAAAAGATGGTCACCAGTGCATCCGCCACCTAATCTACCTTAGCTGAGGACAGAGCTACTGCCTCCGGGTACCGGGTAGCGTAGTCTACCACAGTAAGAATGTATCGTTTTCCAGAGCTGCTGGGGACGGCCAGAGGGCCCACAATGTCCACCGCGATCCTCTGGAAAGGCTCCTCTATCACTGGCAACGGGATCAGGGAGCCTTAAGAGCAGGCCCCGACTTCTCCACTCTTTGACAGGTGATACAGGAGCGGCAGTAGTTAGTCACATCTGTCCCCATCTTGGGCCAATAGAAGTGTTGAGACAGCCGTGCCTTAGTTTTGCTGATCCCCAAGTGTCCAGCAAATGGAATCTCATGGGCAATCTGCAACAACTCACCTCGGAACTGGTGAGGGATGACCAGCTGTTTTTCCCTCAACCACTCCTTTTGGTAATCTCCGGGTACTGTTTCCCGGTACAGCCTTCCTCGTTCCCAGAACACCCTCTCCTTATCAGTCACGGAGGTGGGCGTCTCGGCGAGGTGCCTCAAGTTCTCCAGGCTCGCATCTGAGTGCAGAGCAGACTGGAACTCCTGGCTGGAGGCAGCCAGAAGTGATGTCAGGGTTCCTTCCTCACTGGGACCCTCTGGGACCGGCTCTGGGTCCACCTCTGGTTCAGTCTCTCCTGTAGCGGAGGAGGGTCCAGATGGCAGGGCGCTACCTGTGATCCGGGCACTCTGACTGCGGGTGACAGCAGCTACATATGCAGTCTCCCCAGGGATTTCTACAGACCCATCAGCCTGCGCTGCTATGGGCTCTACCTCTCCATCCACCCCCAACACTTCAGGAGCAGTGCTACTTCTGGGCCAGTTACCTTCCTCGGTGGCACTGGTCAGTGTCATGGCGTTACCTTCCTCACGGTTCCCATGCAGCTCCCCATTTCCTTGAGCACTGTCGCTTGCTCCTGCTAGGGGTTCCTCAGCCGTCTCACTCCGCAGAGTGACGTGACTGAACGTTCCTGTACCTGTGGACTCATCTACCACTTCAGAAAAAGGGTTAACAGGTTCAGATGGCACAGATACATCACTATCAGCATCATTCCTAGGGAAAGAAAGGTTATCAGTTGCATAATCACTTCGCAAAGCATTGGCAGGTAACACATTCAGTTTCCCATCATCATCAACATCATCATGGTTAACGTTAACCTTATTATCAGATTGGGGAGGGGTCAGGGACATAGTACGCCACCATCCTCCCCAGATCTGTCCCCAATAAAACATCAGTGGGCAGGTTTTCGGACACCCCCACTTCCTTCACCCCGCTCCCGGCACCCCAGTCAATGAAAACCCGGGCCATCGGCAAGGGGCAGCGGAAGCCCCCAATCCCGGTGACAGTTAGGGTTTTCCCCGGAATCAACTCTTCAGGGGCCGCCAGTTCGAGTCGGATGAGGGTTTGTTCAGTCCCGGTGTCCTTGAAGCCTCTAGCAAGACGGGCCCCCACGTGGACAGGCTGCACGTTGTCATCAACCCTCCCCACCACACCACCCACCAAAAGAACAGAGGCGTTGGGCCCGGAGGCCTTGGCTGGGGGGTTCTTCTGCCTCTCCGGACAGGTGGCGCTGATGTGTCCAGTCCATTTACAGGAGAAACACTGGCGGGGGTCTGATGTAGGCCTGGCGCTGGCAAAGGGGATAGTGCCTCCAGAGGGACGGCTGGCAGGGGCACTGGGGTTGGTTGCAGGCTTACCCACTCCCCAGCGGGTGGTGACTGGCCTCCGCACCTCGGGTTTTCGGTTGGCCTCAATGCTGTCGGTGATCCGTGCTGTTTTGACTGCATCCTCTGGTTCTCGGTCCAGGATGAACTGTCGGACCTCAGCTGGGCACAAATGCAGGAACTGGTCTTTGATCATCAGGTCCCTCAGGTTCTCAAAGGTGTTAACTGACAGTCCATGGATCCACTGGTCAAAGTGGGTCCTGAGTCCTTGCACCACATCGCTATAACTGTCGTGTGGGCCACGTTGGAGGTTCCGGAACTTCTTTCGGTATACCTCAGGGGTTAGCAGATACTTGGCGATCAGGGCCTGCTTGATGGCCACATATTCACCATCTTGGCCTGGTGGAAGGGAAGCAAACGCCTCCAGAGCTTTGCCCTTTAGCCCGGGGCTCAAGTACCTGGCCCATTGGTCCTCAGGCAGCTGGTACTGTCAGCAGACTTTCTCAAAGGCCCGCAGAAAAATGTCCAAGTCTCTGTCCTTTTCCATCACGGGAAAGTGCTCTAGCCGGGGTTCACCAGTACCACGGGAACGACGCCTGATGGGGCACGTTACAGAACAGCAGGTGCCGTGTTTCTATCATAAGCTCACGGCATATTATAGACAGATGATTAGATTACCTCTTTATAGAATGGGAGAAGAGAAAGCTGAAGCTTGAAGACAAAGGAAATTCCTGAGGAATTCCTGAGGTGGGGGCGAACGGAAGGAGTGCTGTACGTTCAAACTGTGACTTGCAGCGAGCTGCAGGGACAAGGGGAAGAGGTGGGTAGTTTTGCTCTGTTCTGGCAAAACGATGGGGGTCGTAGTTCTATGTGGAAAGTTCTAGAGCAGCACAAGAAAGGGAGCTTCCAGTCCAGGGTTTCGTCACAACGACAAGGTGACATTAATTGCGGGAAGAGGAAAGGAGAGTTCTACAGCTTATTGGGAAACGGGTCTTTACTGTTAGAGCAGTCAGACTGTGGCATGCCCTACCACAACAGTTAGTAATGGCAGACACTCTAACAGCTTTTAAAAAAAGGACTGCATTTTTTTTTCACAACAAATAACATTGTAGGTTTTAAATAGTCATATTATAAGGAATGTAAAACTGATGGAGGAAGGTTGAACTTGATTGACCTAAGTCTTTTTTCAGCCTATTTATCCTTAAAACTGTGTGCATTTCTTTCCAATCTCAGTCTGATTTATAAGGCCATCTGACTGCACGCTTAGGAGCTGAACAGGATTTGTCACGCTACAATTACAATCCAAAATGTTTTTTTTTACAGCATGTATGTAGCATTGGCATATGAAGAGGTGAAATGATTATCATTTTTGCAGCTGTCTGCCTTACTATGAGCTGGCAGGATTGGCAGGATCTAACCTATCAATAGCTCAAGTTTGTTCTGTCCATTTTATACAAAGTTTATCACTATTACATGGACATTAAACTTTGTGTTCTAACAAAGTTTTAATTTTACTTTTTATTTTTCAGTTCAATTATCTTTTATATGAAGCATTTACAATGCAGCGGATATTCTGTTTGAACATTTTGTCTGTGGCCTAATATAATGTTTCATGTCTTTGTATCATGGCAACGTAGGAAGAAACTTTGTTTAATATATATACCTTCCAACTAACACATTTAGTTTGTACAAAGTGAGCATAATGATTCACCATAGGAACTTTAGAAAAATGCCCTCCTGCCAGATAACGTTTCTTTTAATGTCTTTCGGTGTCTTACTGGTGTCTTACTGAAATAATGTCATGCTGCCATTTCTAGACAACAATTAATGTAGCTACGTTCATGCAGACAGCAAGTTTGCTTGTGATTTGTTTGTTTCTGGCAGAGCTAATACATTTAAAGTAGCTTCAAAATTACCAAACAAGAGTGATTCAAATACCACCTGTCGTTTATGGTCGAACAGCCATTTATTTACCACATTTTTCTTTAGCTCAGCACATGCTGACCTTTGCGTAAACACGAATAAAAATGTTTTCATGTTCTCGTAGTATAATCTAGGAACCAAATGTGAAAAGAGTAAAGGAGATAAAACTCAAATGTTCCCTTAAAATGCAAATAGGAATAGAGGAATTTTTACAAGATCTGTTTCTTATAATTTAGCAAACGACAAAAAAAAATTTCCGCCATACCTTGTTGCAATAATAATGTAGTTCAGTCATGTGTATTTTGTGCTGCTAAATGTCTCTAAAAAGTGGGTAGTTTTCTTAAGGAGCAGATACTCAAGGTAACTCATAAAGATTTGGATAGAGCAATATTTGACACTTGTCTCACTCTTCAACTAAGATGAAGAGATTAAAAATTACAAACAATTATGACTTTTAGGGTCACACAGCCATCGATTTCCTCATGTGAGAGAATCGGGCTCATTATGCAAATGACATTTGGCTCAAACTCTAGCAGAATAAGTTCACTGTCATCCAAATGAAGGCACAGGTCCGAAGAAGACGTAGAAAGTAATTTATCCATCTCCTCCATTACTGGTATCTACTGCACTCGGATGTCATCACACGCACCCATAGACTTGTATGGGTGCGTGTGATCTGATTCTCGTATACCCTCACAGCATGCTGCGATGATTTTCTCGTGCTTATTCGGCAGGAGAAAAAAATCACAGATCTGAGTTGCCCCATCGAATAACACTTATCCGAGTGCTACGCGATAAAACATCAAATTGCACTCAGCAATGTTATACGCCAGCGTGGCAAGCCCTTAAGGCTAGAGTCACACCAGTGGATTTTCTCTCATCCGAGAGATTAGGACAACTATGCTAATCACACTCTGATCAAAGTTTCATCCTAGTGTGATCATAGTGTGTTCAAATTTTTTGGGATGAGGAGAAAATGGAAAAAAATTTTTAGCTGTCTTCTCCATTCTATCATTTCATGAAAATCGAACCACACTCAAATGTTATCCAAGTGCTCTCCGATTTTTCCACGAACTCATTGACTTATATGGACAATTCGAATATTAAATGCAAATTGAGCTTGCTGCAATTTTTTCTTTGGACAGAGACTGTCCGAGGTAAAAGTTGGTTAAGTTGACAGCCCTTTTAAAATAACATTGGCCCGAGTGTGATCCAATGTTTTGTTAGTTTACACTAGGACTGAAAACACGATCGTCTGCACAAGCTCTAAAGGGTTTCTATTAAAGATGACATGAATTAAATAGCAGGGACTGGTCTATTGGCCACATCAGTGGCCATCAGACAGAAGCCCTATGATCTGCTCTATACCTGCAAGCATTGACCTCATTTCTTTTGATTAGCCAGCTTGATGGGACGATGCATGTCCATCTTTTTGCAACCATGGCAACACAAGTGTAGCAAATCAATTGAGGAACCAAGGTCAGATAAGAAAAGGTTTTCAGGGCTGCTGAAGTGGCCACTGGACTGGGTCGCACAAATTAATTTTCACAATCTATAGTTTATATAGTTTTTAATAAATATAGAAAATCACTCTTGAAATAGGCTGTATGATATTCTATTTGACTGGAATAACACACTGTTTTTGCTGCAGTTTATGTAGCAGATTTAGTTGAAGTTTATCTTATTTAAAAAACAAATATAAAAACTCAAGTCTCTCTATTTTCCAGTAGTGCAAATAGCAAAATCTATTTACATACACACATATATATCAATATTTATTTCATATGGTATAGTTAGAGGGAGGTAGAAGAACCTTAAGAATGATTTCAGGGAACTAGGAGAAAAGCTGAAGGCCAGGACCTCCAAGGTGGTGTTTTCAGAAATACTGCCAGTGCCACAAGCGTCACTAGTTAGGCAGTGGAAGCTTAGGGAGATAAATAAGTAGCTTAGAAACTGGTTCAGCAAGTAAGGGTTTGTGTTCATGGAGAACTGGGCCAACTTCTCTGTCGGATAAAGGCTCTACAGTATGGACGGGCTGCACCTCAATGGTGAGGGTGCAGCTGTGCTTGGGAAAAAAAGTAAGGTATGGAGGGGCTTGTAAGCTAGGATCTTGGGGGAAGAGGGTAGTTGTGCTATTAAGGGGATAGATAAAGTAGACAGAGAGAGGGAGGCAGTAGAGGTAAATGAGGATGTAGGGGAGCTGGGATATTCAAGGTAAACAGGGAGCTGAGTAGGAGTAACAAATGTGCTAATAATATTAAATATCTGCTGGCAAATGCAAGAAGTCTAGCAAGCAAAATGAATGAACTGGAGACTCTTATGACGGTCACAGAATGCGATGTGGTGGGCAATACAGAAACCTGGCTTGACAAGAGCCCGACTAAGTAACAAACACGGAGAGTTACACTACATTTAGAAAGGACAAGAAAGATAAAAAAGGTGGATGGGTGTGCATCTTTGTAAACTCCACATTAAAACCTGTGCTCAATGAAGACATTGGGGGAGTTAAAGCAATGTAGAGTCACTATGAGTAAATGTACATGAGGATGGAAATAATGGAAAGCTGCTAATTGGAGTTTGCTTTTAGCCTCCTAATATAGCTGAACAGGTGGAGGATGAAATGCTGCAGCAAATTATAAAAGGCAGCAAACAGTAATAGGGTTCTTATAATGGGGGAGTTTAACTATTTAGACATTTAATGAGACATAGAATCTTCTCGTTGTGCTAAAAGCTACAATTTCTTATCCAGAGCTCAAGGCAATTACCTCTCTCAGCTGGTAAATGAACCAACCATGGGAGGTAATCTGCTGGATCTGGTTCAGTCAAATAGGCCAGATACAATTTCTGATCTACAGGTCAGGGAGCATTTGGGAACCATAACATGGTAAGTCTTAATGTAATTTTCAATCAAACATTCAAACAGGGAAATGCTAAAACCTGGAACTTTAAGAAAGCTGATTTCAACAATTTTAGGGAAGAGCTTAATCATATAGACTGGGACAATTTCATGGTAACTGGGGATACCAAACATAAATGGGGCATTTTTAAGTAAATGCTACTAGAATCCTGCAGAAAATGTATACCCTCTGGTAATTAAATATCAAGGAATAAAGAGAAACCATTATGGATGAATAAGACAGTATAAAGTTTAATAAGATAAAAACAAAGGGCATTTAAAATCTTGAAAGCTGATAATACTGAAATAATATTTCAGTAGTATAAAGATCTAAATAAGAAATTTAAAAAAAATCAAGCTAGCAAAACTATCTACAGAGAAACAAATTGCCAGCGACATTAAAATATATCCCAAAATTTTTTATAGTTACAGCAATGCCAAAAAGAAAAAATAGATGGTATCGGCCCCTTGAAAGATGACAATAACATGATAATCACAGAGGATAAACAAAAGGCTGAGCTAATAAACAGGCATTTTTCATCTGTGTTCACCAATGAAATGTCTGTTACAGGGATCATTCAACAAGACAAAAGTCAAAATTTACAAACTGATATAACTAGTTTAACACAAAAAGAAGTGCATCTGTCTGAGCAATTTAAACACTGACAAATCCCACAGCCCAGATGGCATTTTTTCCACTGATACTGAGTGAATTGAGCTCAATAATTGACACACCACGGTATTTCATACTCTTCGAATCTCTTGTAACAATGGTGGGGCCACAGGATTGGAGCATGGCTCATGTGGTACAGATATTTAAGAAAGGTAATAAGGTGGATCGATGCAACTAACGATTGGTAAGCCTGATATCAGTAGAATGCACAATTTTTGAGGGCATTATAAGAGATGACCTGCAGAAATATATTGTAGATTATAATATAATAACTGTCAACCAGCATGGATTCATGAAGAATAAGTCGTGTCTAACTAATATGTTGGGTTTCTATGAGGAGGTAAGTGCAAATCTGGATGTTGGTAGTGCAGCTGATGTGATTTGTCTTAACTTTGCAAAAGCCTTTGATAAAGTTCCACATAACAGCCAAATACAGAAGCTACAGAAGCAAGGACTGGGGGAAACTATATGCATATGGGTAAGGAATTGGCTAAATGACAGGAAAAAAAGAGTTTTCATAAATAGTACGTTCTCTTAATGGGATATAGTCAGCAGTGGAGTACCGCAGGGATCTTTGCTAGGACCAATTCTTTTAAACCTCTTTATTAATGACCTTGTTGATGGGATTGAGAGTAAAGTGTCAGTATTTGCTGACGACACCAAACTATGTAGGATACTAAAATTTTACCTTGACATTTCAATATTACAAAACGATCTGAATAAGATGACCGAATGGGTAAACACCTTGAAAATTAGATTTAATGTAGATACATGTAAAGTAATGCTCCAAGGATAGAGTAATCCTATTGCTTCATATACATTAAATGGAAATATACTAGGGACTACAGAAAAAGAGAAGAACTTGGGTACTCTTGTTACAAGTAAGCTGAGCAGCAGTACTCAATGTCAAGCAGCAGCCGCAAAAGCAAGCAAGATTTTAGGATGTATAAAAACAGAGATAAAATACAGCAATCCCAAGTTATTATAACCCCTTTATAAATCCCTGGTGAGGCCACATCTAGAATATGGAATCCAGTTTTGGGCTCCACATTTTAAAAAGGATATTCAGAAGTTAGAATCAGTTCAAAGATGGGCAGCTAGATTATTACAAGGGATGGAAGGCCTCTCATATGAGGAGAGGTTGGAAAAGTTGGGCTTGTTTAGCTTAGAAAAAAGATGACTAATTTACAGTTGTGCTCAAAAGTTTTTTCAGAAAATATGAATGATAACACCAAAACTTTTTCTCCACTAATGGTTAGTGATTGGGTGAAGCCATTTATTGTCAAACTACTGTGTTTTCTCTTTTTAAATCATAATGACAGCCCAAAACATCCAAATGACCCTGATGAAAAGTTCACATACCGCACTTCTTAATACCATGTATTGCCCCTTCTAACATCAATGACAGCTTGAAATCTGTGGTAGTTGTGGATGAGGTTCTTTATTTTCTCAGATAGTAAAGCTGCCAACTCTTCTTCGCAAAAAGCCTCCAGTTCCTGTAAATTCCTAGGCTATCTAGCATGATCTGCGAGCTTGAGATCTCCCCAGGGTGGCTCAATGATATTGTGCGTTTGGATCGTTGTCAATTTGGAACATCTAAAGTACGTCCCATGTGCAGCTTCCGGGCTGATGATTGCACATTTCCTTCAACTTTGACCAAGTTTCCTGTGCTTTTGTAACTCACACATCCCCATAACATCAGGGATCCTCCTCCGTGCTTTACAGTAGGAATGGTGTTCTTTTAATCATTAGCCTTGTTGACCTCTGTCCAAATGTATCATTTATGGTTGTGGCCAAAAAGTTCAATTTTGGTCTCATCACTCCAAATTACTTTGTTACAGACGTTTTAAGGCTTGTCTCTGCTGTTTTGTCTATTTAAGGCTAGATACTTTGTGGCATTTGCGTAGTAATGGCTTTCTTATGGTGACTCGATCATGCAGACCTTTTTTCTACAAGTGCCTCCTTATGGTGCATCTTGAAACAGCCACACCGCTAGTTTTCAGAGAGTGCAGTATTTCAGCTGATGTTATATGTGGGTTTCTCTTTGCACCCCAAACAATTTTCCTGCCAGTTGTGGACGAAATTTTTGTTGGTCTGCCTGTCCGTGGTTTGTTTTTACAGAGCCCCTGATTTTCCATTTGTTAATTACAGTTTGAACACTGCTGACTGGCATTATCAATTCCTTGGATATCGTTTTGTATCCCTTTCTCGTTTTATACAGTTCAACTACATTTTACCTTAGATCCGTTGACAATTCTTTTGCTTTCCCCATGACTCACAATCCAGAAACGTCAGAGGCTGGATGAAAGATGCAAAAGTCTGTCTGGATCAGAGAAACTCACTCAACTTTTATACACACACTGATTAAAAGCAAACAGGTCAAAGGTGAGGATGTTACCTTTAGTAGCCAGTCAAACTCATTTGTGTCATCTTCTTTGCATGTTATCAGGCCAAAATCACCAGGGTATGTAAACTTTTGATCAGGGTTAGTGATGATCCAACGTGCTCGCCATTACTCGTTACTTGCTTGAGTGCACAAAAAATTGTTTTATTTTTTTTTACTGTAGTATTTTTTGGAGTGTCTTACAACATTTTTGCCCACCATTTTGCTGACCAAAAAATCTTTAGGTGGCCAAAAAATATGTATCTACAGTTCTTATATTTATCACTGTGTTTTTAATGCCACAAGCATCGCATATCATTGCGATAACTATTTTTCAATTTTAGTTCTCCAACAACTATTTTTGTCATAGCATTGATATTGACACAATTTGAGTGGTCCAAAAAAAATCCAGCCCATATATGTAACAGTGTTCTAGCTCTGTCACACGCCAGATCTAACTATGGTCTATAAATTGTGGCATTTCCAGCCTATATTCAACTGTATTTGCTGTCTGTTACCCAAGTTCTGTACAATATTTTGGGGTATAAACTAAAAAAATACAGGCTACATAGTGACCAGTGTGGTATCTGTGTCAGACTCCTATCTCTCTGTGTGCTAAAAATTGTGGCATATCAGGGAAACATTACCCTTTTTTGCTGTGTCTTACCCTATTTCTAGACAGTCTTTTTGGTTAAAAAAAAATTAAAAAAAACTCCAGGGCATATATTGAACAGTCTATTATCTCCGTCAGACACCAGGTTTATCTGTGCTCTACAAATAGTTGCTTTTCAGGCCTACCTTACCCTTTTGTTTTCTGTCTGCTACCCTAGGTCTAGTATACACTATTTTGGCCTAGCAACAAAAAAGGAATATGCAGTCATAAAGTCAAAAAATACAAAATTTTATTGATTAAAAAAGTCAGATAGAAGGCAAGGAAAGGGATTGTGAACCAAATACACATAGTAAAAATAGGGCACAGGAGAAAAGCATGACCTCTACAAAAACAACAAATGTACCTGTACTAAGATAATAGTTGATAACAATTATATGACCTAACCCAAGGGATGTATATCACCATAGCCACAATCTACCTCAGCCCACATAAAGTGCGGCATTATACACAAAGAGGTGGGCAGGGATGTACAGAATATAATATACAAGATGGCAATAAAGTCAGACAAAGACAGGCATCAGATGAAGCAGATAATTACCCAGTGGTGTAGAGGACAGTTGTCTCCAGGCCCTCCCCGACGCGCGTTTCGGAGTGAAACAAACACTCCTTCCTCAGGGGCACCCATATAATTGTTATCAACTATTATCTTAGTACAGGTACATTTGTTGTTTTTGTAGAGGTCATGCTTTTCTCCTGTGCCCTATTTTTTACTATGTGTATTTGGTTCACAATCCCTTTCCTTGCCTTCTATCTGACTTTTTTAATCAATAAAATTTTGTATTTTTTGACTTTATGACTGCATATTCCTTTTTTGTTGCTATGCTTATTGCAGTTAGTCTTTTCTACATTCAGGCATTGATGTGTGGGGTTATTATCCTTGGTCTGTATTCCAGACCTGTTATTAGACACACATTTAAATTGCCCTCTTCACTCTACTCTATATGACTATTTTGGCCTAAAAAATAAAAAAAATACTGGCCTCATATTGAACAGTCTGGTATCTTAGTGGCACACCTCATCTATCTGAGGGCTAGAAAGTGTGCTTTTGAGCCTTCCCTTCAGCTTTTTTGCTGTGTGTTACCATAGCTCAAAACATTTTTTTGGTGTAAAAAATACAAAAAGACCGGTGACATATTGAATAGTTCGGTATCTCTGTGACATGCTTCATGTATATGAGGGCTACAAAGCGTGCATTGGAGTTTTCTATTCACACTTTTTAGGGCTAAAAATGTAAAAAATACTGTCTACATATTGAACAGTGTGGTATTGCTGTCAGACGGCTGAGCTGTTTGTGGCCTATAAATTGTGGCAATTCAAGCCTACATTCCACTGTATTTACTGTCTGTTACCCTAGTTCTGTGCAATATTTTGAGGTATAAACTAAAATATACAGGCTACATAGAGTGACCAGTATGGTATCTGTGTCAAACTCCTATCTCTCTGTATGCTAAAAATTGTGGCATTTCAGGGCTATATTTAACAGTTTTTTCTTCATCTTACCACATTAATTGACAGTGACAACATTTTTTTAATCAAATAATACACATTTCAGATATTTGAAAGTGTGTTTTGCCCCCACACGGATTACAACTAATTTTGCTCCAAATTGTGACTTTTTTATTGAACATTGAAAATATTGCACTACATTTAAAATGGGAAAGTCTCATGGCAAGAGACGGGGACTCGACGTGATGGTGACGGTGCATGCAGAGGCAGAGGAAGAGAGCAAGCTGCAATTGTGCCACAACAAACACCCACATCTTATCGCAACAGATTACTGTCAGAATTAAGACAGAAGACCACTCTTGACACCAGAGCAGCATGAAAAGGTAGTTGGTTGGATGGCGGGTAATAATTCCAGTCAGTTTGGCATCACCACCAGCACCATGTCTTCCACACAGTCAAGTCTGAGTAGCCATGAGTCTGGACCGCATATTCCTCACCCTGATCCTCCTTTCACCTCCCATGCCGAGTGCCCACAGACAACTGATCCCACACTTGGACACTCCAAAGAGATGTTCAGTTGTCCATTTATAGATTCTGGCCTCTCGCCGGTCCACTTGAAGTGGGGCAAACTCAGATTGCATGTAGCGATGCCCAAATATTTGAGCAGCCATATTCACACGAAGGTGACAGTGGGA
>JARQOD010000004.1:185850483-185934323 GCA_033576555.1 Oophaga sylvatica | reverse complement strand
CGTGACAACGGGTTTTGGATGTTTTGATCCAAAGTTGGGGTTTTAAACTAATTTTACAATGGGGACCATTCAATTTTAACAAGAAAGAAGGGGGGAATATGTACAGAGGGATTATTTGGGTCACAAGTTTAGAGGGGCCCAAAAAAAAGCATGGACCGCACCTCAAAAAAATCATACGTTATCTAGTGCTGCTAAGGAAAATATATATCACTGAACATGGGGTTTCTTTTAACATTCTGATCAGGCTGAATGAAGCCCACTGCCATGTACAGGACCTCTCAATGAGTCCCTATCGCCTTAAAGGAGCAATGTTTGCACTAACCACCACCGATGACAAAGCACTAGCAGGGGGGGTGGCCTGGTGCCTCACAGCACTCATGCACAAGGCTGAGTCCCCATGAATCTAAATCATGCCGCCACACAAGCACAAAACCACAGCAACAATGGAGGCCACACAGTACCAACACCAAAAAAGGAGCATTGAAACTCACCTTCCTCAAGCTCTCAAGTGAGAGCAAAAAAAGGCTGGCCAATTTTGCAGTCTACTGCTAATTTTAAATCAGCTGTGCCAAATGGGAGGAATATTGGTCCAAGAAAGATATAACATGCAAGAGAGCATGGACTGCACCTCCAAAAATCACAAATTGATCTAATACCACTAGGCAGAAATATATATTACTGAACATGACGTTCTTAGTTTAACATTTTGATCGGACTGTATGAAGCCCACAGCCACGTCATGATAAACCTCTCAGTGGGTCTATTGCCTTAAAGGAGCAGCGTGGTGCATTATCCACTGCTGCAGTGACAATGCACCAGCAGGGTGGGTGGCCTGGTGCCTCACAGCGCCCATGTTGCACGGCTGAGTCCCCATGACTCCAGACCACGCCACCCCACTAGCACAAAACCACAGCAGCAATGGCCACCATATACTCCTTTCATTTGGTGTTGATGTTGTGTGGTGGCCATTGTTGCTGTGCTTTTGTGGTACAGCGCAGCCTGGAGTCATGGAAACTCAGTCTAGCAGCATGGGCGCTATGAGATACAAGACCAACCGCCCTGCTGATACATTGTCGCTGCAGTGGTGGTTGGCACTCAACGCTGTTCCTTTAAGGTGATAGAAGTTAGGACCCACTTAGATGTTCACTGCAATATGGCAGGGGGTTTCATACAGTCAGATCAGAATCTTAAGCTAAGAACCTCATGTTCAGTTATATATATTCTTGCCTAGTGCATTAGATCAATGTATGATTTTTGGAGATGCTGTTCATTCTCTATTTTTAGCAGAATTTAGGATAGATTGTAGGGGTGCAAGAGTTTAAGAAGGGTGGCCACAGAGCAGGAGGTTGCAGTAGTTAAGCTGGGAGATGATGAAGGCACGCATTAGTGTTTTTGCAGATTCATAGTTGAGGAATGTGCAGATCCAAAAGATATTTTGAAGTTGGAGTTGGCAGGTAGTGGAAAGGGCTTGGATCTCAGTTTTGAAGATGACATTAGAGTCAAGCTTGCAAGACTAAGGGGAGTGTGCAACCATTGACTTTGATGGATAGGTCAGTTGGTAGTTGAATAAGATGGTGGAAAGATCATGAATTCATTTTTAAGAAAATTGAAATAGCAGACAGACAATGTGGTTATTAAGAAGGTGATGTCAGGTCCAGGGAGGCAGATCTGTGTGTCATCAGCATAGAGGTGATACTTAAATTCATGAGACTCTACCAGCTGTCCTAGGTCGAAGGTCTAGATGGAGAAGATCGGGGGTCCTAGAACTTAACCTTGGGGGACACAGACAGATAGGGGGCAAAATGAGAAGGTTTGTGTAAGTGGGATACACTGAGATCCAAGATAAGGCCAAGTCTGTGATGCCAAGAGATGAGATAGTCTGTAGTAAGAGGGAATGGTCCACTGTGTCGAAGGCAGATAACAGATTCTCCAAGAGGAGGACAAAATAGTGTCAATTGGATGTGTGGTGATTGGTAGGTCGTTGTTGACTTTAGTCAGGGCAGTTTCAGTGAAATGGTGCTGTTGGAAGCCAGAATGTAAGTGACTAAACATGGAACAAGAGGAGAGGTGGGAGGACAGTTCAAAACAGACATGTTCCAGTTGTTTTGAGGCTTAGGTGAGAAGTGATATGGAGTGATAACTATACACAAAGGGTGAGTCAAGAGAGGGGTTTTTGAGATGTGTGTGATTGAGGTATGTTTGAAGCATGGGGAATATACCAGTTGTTAGTGACAGGTTGAAGAGGTGGGTTGAGGAGGGGATGAAGACCGTGTTAAGGTTTGGAATGAGGTGGGTTTGGGTCAAGTTCACAAGTGGTGAAATGTGATTTGGAGAGTAAAGTTGATCTTCTGTAATGATAGAGAAGTTGGTTTTGGAGGAAGAGAGTTGATTAGTTATGAGGAGGGGCTGTGGAAACTTTAGTAAAAAGCTTTGCCTTATGTTGTCAATGTTCTGCTTGAAATAATAAGGCAAAATCTTCAGCTGAGATGAGTGGAGAAAGAGGGGAAGCTGAGGGACGGAGAAGAGTATTGAAAGTACTGAATAGTTGTTTAGGGTTGTGAGATCGGGATGATATGAGAGATGAGAAGTAGGTTTGTTTTGCTGCTGTGAGTAATTGCACAGCATTTTGACAACTTCTGTTACTGGATGTCGTATCAATTCCCTTTATTTGGCAGCCACACAGTGGTAAGACTTGTAGATGAGAGCTAGAAAAAGTATGTACTCCAGTGGATGTCAAGCTCTTCATCAAGTGGACTCTCCACCTCTTCCTCCACCTTTACACCACACACAATACAGTCCTCAGAAGTGGCAACCCAATTAACCTTGTTTCTCCCATGTCACAACTCTCCAAATGCCCAATTTACTGTGGGGAACCACATATGGATGAATCTACAGAGCTGTTCACACATTCTATTCCATCAGAGATCTGCTCCAAAGGCTCTCAGACTCAAGAGGAGGAAAGCAGTTGCATCGATGGGCAATATTTTTTCAGTTGGATCCAGGGCCGCAGGAAGTAGGGTCCAAGCTGAATCCATACCCTCGTCACCAGACATTAACCTCCAGGGTGAAGGTGAATCCTGATGAGACTCAGATACCTGAGGTGCACACGGACTGTACTGTGCTGTCAGGACAAGAAAAGGAGGAGGATGACTCTCATAGCGAGGAATGCGAGAACAGAGAGGATGACAATGATGTTGTAGATCTCACTTGATGTGAATCCAGAGGCACGCAGCTGAGCAGCTCATCAGAGGACGTGGAGGAGGAAGATGAGTAGGCTACATTGCAGCTTCCTGCTAAATAGTAAATGGTTCTATACTGTTAGAGCAGTCAGAATGTAGATTGCACTAACATAAAAGTGTCACGATCCACATTTGGATCTGTGGCAGATCTCTCTCTTTGCATGTGGAAACCTATTTCCTGTCTGGCCAGCGGTGGTTAATCTTAGTCTTTGTCTGGTGGCTGCTTGTGGAATTACATGCCTGATTACTTGTCAGGAGTAGGTGGCAACCAATCCCACTTCCTTTACAAGGTCTCCTGAGTTGTCAGCTGGTATTGGTAATATTGCTTCCTCTGGAAACCAACCAAGCTGGAGCCAGGAGCTGCTGAGAGCAGTGGTACTTCAGTTGCTTCCCTCATCTGGGGCCTCACTCTGCTGTGTGGAGCAGAAAGCTAAATGTTTATTGTTTTGTTGATTTTACCCCTTGGTGTCTGTCTTTCCTTTTGGTTGTTTGGGTGTTATTTACATTATTCCCTGTCTCACCTTCTGGGAGGGGGTTGGTGGGTTTAGCTCAGGGCTAAACTGGAGACAGGGATAGGTCGGGGACTTGGGCCTCTCTACCGTACCCCAAAGTTAAGGAAAGACAGGTCCTCCCTTAGCTTTAGGGGCAGTTCAGGGGCCCAGGTTCCTTGTCCCCTGCATTTCTACAACTGCCTCGTGACATTATTACCAACCAACACAGTTTTATTTTCCCTTTTCCCCTTTTTGGTGAACCATGGCCCAAATGCAAGCCTTTGCCCAATTGCTGCAGACCCTCACAGATGAGCTTAAGTTGCTGCGGGGTGAGGTGGTGCAGCAGCTACAGCAGTTGGTGGGGTTTTGGGCCTCGGCTCAGATGCAGGTTCAACCAGAACCTTAGATAGCTCTCCCTGACAGGTTTTCTGCAGGGAGAGATAAATTTCTGGTCTTTCAGGAGGCCGGTAAATTGTATTTCAGGCTCCGCCCCATTCATCAGGGAGTGAGTAACAGCGTGTGGGGATTATTGTCACCCTTCTTAGGGGTGATCCCCAATCCTGGGCCTTCTCCCTGCTGGCCGATTCACCATTTTTACGGTCGGTGGACGGGTTTTTTGCGGCTCTGGCGCTGGTGTATGGAGATCCTGATGGTGTCTCCCTGGCAGAATCCCGACTCAAAATCAAGCAGGGGGACTGGTCGGTTAAGGAGTACTGCTCGGAGTTCAGGAGATGGGCACTGACACACAGTGGAATGATCCTGCCCTTAGGGAGTCATTTTGTGCAGGGTCTGTCCCCAAGGTTGCAGGATACTCTGGTGCAGTACGCCGCCCCCAGGTCATTGGAGGCCGCCATGTCCCTTGCCATCTGGGTGGATAGACGCCTCAGGGAGAGGCATACACCAAAACTGCCCCCTGTTGTCCTTACTAGGGAGGAGGACACAGTTGAGCATCCTGAAGAACCTATGCAGGTGGGAGCAGTTGGCTCCCAAATGGGGTGGCCTGCGGTTCGGCGTGGTGTAGGGGCATGTTTTTTTTGTGGGCAGACTTGTCATTTTATTGGGGTCTGCACAGCTCGGGCCAAAATACCTGTGCCATCTAAGAAGCCGCATCCCCCTGGTCGTTTGGAGAGAGGCGATCAGGGAGTGTATATTTCCTCCACTTCTTCCCCTCAGTGTACCCTGACTGCGAGAGTGGTGATTGGCAGGGTATCTAAGGGAATACCGGTGCTTGTGGACAGTGGAGCAGGAGTCAATTTGGTGGATGCTCACTTTGTCCGCACAATGGCCTGATGTGTAGGATGCTAGCTAAACCATTAGTCATCCAGACAATTGACTCTGTCCCACTCAGCCAGGGGAGTGTGACCCAGGTCGTGCATGATATACGCCTGCGTATAGGGACTCATCATGAGGAGTCCCTGTCATGCTATGTCTTGGAGGGTATGCCAATACCCATCGTTTTAGGCCTCCCTTGGCTTACAAAACACAACCCGGTCATAGGTTGGCGTTCCTGGGAGGTAGTCAGCCGGGGTCAGTTGTGTGAGGGCTGCTGCCTGGGGGCTACTGTCTCTGCCATCTTTCTGCAACCTTTCCCTTCTTCTCCAGTGGGTGCAGCAGAGGTACTGCCAAGAAGTAGGGGTCAGTCCCAACCCTCACCACTAGCCAACCCTGTGAGTCGGAGCCCTCTTGGGAGGAGGGGTCAGGGGAGAGTGGTGGTTTCCTCTGAGAAATGTGTGAGTGTGTTGACACAGGGGGATGCCTCTGTTGTCAGTTCCTCAAAGAGTTCACCCTCTTGTGGCAAACGCGTGTGTGGCAATGAACGTTCAGGTCCGGACCTGTGTGTGAACGAGTATGTATGGGTGTCCACCAAGAACATCCGGTAGGAAATGTGCTACTGGAGTCTGAAGTTCTCAGGTGATCAGGCCGTATCGGGTGTCAGCCATTCTTGGCCCGGGGACTTACCAGCTGGAGTTACCCCCAGTTATGCCCGTACATAACTCATTCCCCAGGTCGGCGCTCTGGAGATTTGTGGTACCTCCGGAGCATACGTTATGGCCACTTCCATCTGTCCACGTTTGCCATAGACCTGAGAGTCAGGTTACTGCTGGGGTGAACCCTGGTGGATCGAGGCATCTTCACTGTAGGTGATATATGAGGTGTGGTGTTGAGGGTCCTGTGGCCCCTCATTAAAGTGGGGGTACTGTCACGATCCACATTTGGATCTGTGGCAGATCTCTCTCTCTGCATGTGGAAACCTTTTTCCTGTCTGGCCAGCGGGGGTTAATCTTAGTCTTTGCCCCGGTGGCCGCTGGTGGAATTGCATGCCTGATTACTTGTCAGGAGTAGGTGGCAACCACTCCCACTTCCTTTATAAGGTCTCCTGAGTTGTCAGCTGGTGTTGGTAATATTGCTTCCTCTGGAAACTAACCAAGCTGGAGCCAGGAGCTGCTGAGAGCAGTGGTACTTCAGTTGCTTCCCTCATCTGGGGCCTCACTCTGCTGTGTGGAGTTTAACAGCAGAGAAAGCTAAGTGTTTATTGTTTTGTTGATTTTACCCCTTGGTGTCTGTCTTTCCTTTTGGTTGTTTGCTGTTATTTACATTATTCCCTGTCTCACCTTCTGGGAGGGGTTGGTGGGTTTAGCTCAGGGCTAAACTGGAGACAAGGACAGGTCGGGGACTTGGGCCTCGCTACCTGTAAGCATACCCCCAAGTTAAGGAAAGACAGGTCATCCCTTAGCTTTAGGGGCAGTTCAGGGGCCCAGGTTCCTTGTCCCCTGCATTTCTTCAACTGCCCCGTGACAAAAAGGTAGTAATGGCAGACACTATAAAAGATTTTATAAAAGAACTGAACGATTTTCTTAATACATATAACATTGCGAGTTATAGTTAATTTAGTGACAAAAAAAACAATTGGAAAAAGGTTTAACTTAATGGACCTTAATGGTGCTTCTGTAATGCCGAGACGGCACACCAGGAGAAATAGTGGCGACAGGGGAATGAATACCTTGGGACAGCCGCAGCCATCACTTTGCGGAAAGCTTCCATCTCCACAAGTCTAAAAGGCAACATTTCAAGTGCAAGCAGACGAGAAATGTGTGAATTAAGTACTGTGGCCTTTGGGGCGTTGGCTCCGTATTACCGCTTGCGTTCCAATGACTGGGGTATTGACAACTGAAGGCTGTGCTGGGACAAGGACATGGACGTGCTTGATGATGATGCACCATGGACAGGGAATTGACTTGCACGCACAACAGTGGAAGAAGCAGTGTTGTCACCCGCAGACACTGTTCCTAGAGCCTGGGGTTCGGCCCACAAAGTCAGGTGCTTTGCCGCCATGTGCCTGATCATGCTGGTGGTGGTCAGGCTGGTATTTTGGCTAACCCTGCTGATGCGGACGTGGCAAGTGGTGCAAATAGCCAGTTTGGGGTTATAAGCATAGTCTTTAAAAACAACCAGACTTGGGAAGACCTAACAGTTGTACTGCCAACTTCCGTCGTGTTGGGGTTATGAGTAACGGTTGCCTGCCTTCTGTCTGCGGCCACCACACTGCTTCCTGCCTGTTGGGATGCTACAACTCCCTCCCCTGTGTGGTGCTGTCCTCAATCTGCATGTCCTCCTGCCAGGTTAGCTCAGTTACTATTCAATCACACTCCTCACCCCAGCAACAAACATGGTGGAGGACTTGGCTTACTCTTGTCAGATACCTGATCCTTTACCACAATTCCACTACCACTCTCCGCTACTCTTCCCTACTTTGAGTTGCACTACGTCCGCATCTATTACCCTCCAACCTCCAGCTTGCTGTCATCTAATGACACCCACTACTAGCCATCTCCACATTTATCGACCACTTCACCACCTGACTTCTTCATTTCCTTTCTGCTGACATTCCCTCTTTCATCATGGGTGACTACAATATCTCCATTGACACTTCTACCTCAGCTGCCTCTAAACTTTTATCAAAGACTGCCGCTTTCTGCCTCACTCAATGGTCCTCCGTGGCCACTCACAAAGATAGTCATACGCTGGACCAAATCTTCACCCGCCTCTGTTCCCTTACTAATTTCACTAACTCACCCCTCCCCCTGTGTGACCACAACCTACTGACATTCTCTTCCCTCTTCTCTCCGAGTGCACAACCTCCACTCCACAATTACCTGTTGGTGGGCCTTGAGGACTGGAGTTGGGCAACCCTTTGTTACACTTATGTTCTGATGAGCATCAAATGCATTCTGGTAATTGGTGGTGGGTAAATGACTAATCATTGTAGGCTTGATCTTGGATCTCATACCTCCCATAGCCCTCCTGTAATTAATCCTGTATGTTCCCATTCCTGCCGTCACCATGACCCTTTTCCTGATTTGCTTCATCCAACGACTCGTCCACAATAATTCTGCTAAAAACCTGCACCTTCCCACCAGTAACTGTGTAGGAAACCACGTTATTGTTTGCAAGCGTGTTTATGATGGCTATAAAAAATTTTTTACACAGTATGTTGATGTGTTCACCCCAGGGGGAATTGTTTGTCAGCCCATAAACTTAGTGTATGGGCATTACAAGTATAGGAGACCCTCTCCTTTAAACTGGGAAAACATTTTTCGGAGGCCATCCTCCACAATTCATCCTTGTGGGATTGGAGTGTGTACAAATTTTGGGCAAAAATGGCTAAGACTCTGACAACATTGTTCACAGCTGTGATGTGGGAGTCAGAAATGCTTCCACGGGCATTCCCATGATGTTTCCATGTCATTTGAGCACTGTTTCCATCATTTTCAGATGTTTTTAGACTTGAAAAGGACCCCCGAGAGGGTCGCAGTAAAAATAATCGGTTTTCAGACAGACTTACACTAGGCTCGTTGATTGGGTCGAGCACCCGAGTATTCCAATTTACTCGACCCGAGCAACGAGTACCCGAGCATTTTAGTGCTCGCTCATCACTAATAGTCACCTTTATAAAAGACTCCTGTTCACAGATGCAATTAATCAGTCAGACTCTAACCTCTACAACATGGGCAAGACCAAAGAGCTTTCTAAGGATGTCAGGCGCAAGATCATAGACATATAAACTGAGCGCTATTGCGAATCAGCAATCTCTGATTAACTGAACCCCGTACACATAGAATGATAATCCATAAGTTGTTATAGTTGTAAAGTATTATGGAGAGGCCTGTGTGGCAGTACAAAACGATGTTTGCCTATTCTCTGATGCTGCTGAAGTGTATGAAATGGTGATCAATAAATTTTCTTTTGAACCATGAATTGAATCTCAAAAAGTGTGAATTCGAGTGAAACTTCGAATTTCAGGAAATTTGAGTCAAACTCAATCCTGCATGAATCGATTCACTCATCACTAGTCTGTAAACTTACGTAAAATTTGTAGTATATTGTGACAGTGTGATTATGGTGGAGACAAGTTTTAACCCATTCTCAGAATTGTTTATAGATTAGTAAACCCAGTTCATCACAAAAAGACATTTGCTAAAAAGAGCTAGCAATATTTATCAATTTGAAATTTTTCTAAATTAAAAGAACTGATGCCATTGTACCTTTTTTGATGTATTCTCCATTTTTCAACTCTATTTTGATCTTTTTGATTAGCCTTAATTAAGTTCAGTGTTGTCTCATTTGCAGATGTATGGTTTTCCTCTTTGTTGTTTTTAATTAACTGTTCTAATATTGTGAAAACATAATGTTATAAATAATTATTTTATTTAAAAGAATATAAAGTACACTGATGACCAAGTTTAGTTATTTGTTTCCTTTTGTTTATTTTTCCAAGCATTTTTTCGTATTGGCTGTTATGAATATTTAACCGCCCTTTACTCTCTTTTTTTTAGTGTGTTGTTTTTAACTGCTCTGATGGACTAGACTATAAAGCCATGGGGAAATTCTTCAAAGGTCTGGCACAGTCTGGAGCTTGGGCATGCTTTGATGAATTTAATCGTATTGAGCTGGAGGTAATTTTAACACCACTTTCTCAGAAAACTTAGTATGCACTGCAAGCAGCAATTCCACAAGTGCAAATGTAAATGCAGAAATATAATATTGAGTTTCAAATTCAGTTCTTTCATGTGTACATACACCTTTTACAACATAAATCTTAATGTTTGAAAAAAAATGTTTAATGAAAACTACTGAATTGGTCCTTACATATGATGTAGAAAATATAGTTATAAAATATATATATAAATAGTTTAGCAATAAATATAATTCCTGCATAAATAATTATCGCATTTAGCAGATTATAAGATGCACCGGACCATAAGATACACCTCAAATTTTGGGGTGGAAAATAGGCACTTTTTTATAATAAAATAAAATTATAGTCAATTTGAATGGTAGCTTGCGTGAGGTCACACGAAGTAGGGTCGCTGCTTCAAGAGGCCGGCGATGGCAGGAGAGAGGCAATACTCTGGGCCCTGGGCTCTCATAAGATGTCTTCGCTGCTGAGCGTAGTCCCTTTTCCCCATTATATGTCTGCGGTTGTCTTTAGGAAAATGGCCAACAGAGGTGGCACATGTGCAGACTGAGGTCTCGCGAGATGAGATCTTGACTCCTGAGATCTCTTCTCCCTTGAATCTCATCTACCGCCTCAGGTGGCCATTTTCCCAAAGTCCACCGCAGGAAAATCTATGGGAAAGGGGACTCTGCTCACCGGCGCCAACATTTTCTGAGAGCCCAGGCACTGCATTATCGCCTTGCTCCTGCCGCCGACGGCCTTGTGAAGCAGCAGCCCTGCCTCCTGTGACCCTACTCCACCTCCACTGCCCTCCGGTACACTCACTTCGGATTATGAAACGCACCCCATTTTCTACCCAAATTTGGAGGAAAAAAGTGCATCTTCTAATCCAAAAAATATGAAAAATATGATATTTTTAAATAGAAAGCACAAATATTGAAAAAAGACTATCATTAAAGGAGTGATCTGGTATCTAAAATGATCTTTTGAAATATCTATCTTTATAATCTAACTACTTTTGTAATTAGAGTTATGATAAAAAGCTCTACACTTCTTCTTATCTAGCTAATCTCTAAATGTGTTTTTTTTTACTTCACTATCTGTGACATTTCATTTGTGAGAAATCTCAAACAGGATGTCAAAGAAGATGCCGGACCAAACATTTAACTGTGATAAACACGCATGAAACATTTAAGCACCTTCTTTACCTCGTTTGTGGAAATGCTTAATTAAGTTTTTGTGAAATAAAGTTTTTTTCTAAACTTTTCCTTTGTTGATGGAAAATAAGTTTTTTTCCTGCATAGATTATATTGTGAGATTTTGACTTGAAGCATGGACGGCTCACTACCATGGAATTGAATTAGAAAGGTAGCTGACCACCCCCTATTACAATTGATCATTTCTTTCACTAATAATGCATGATCATTTATTACTAATAATATCACAATTTTGGAATTTATGCATCACCTTTTCGCTGCAAAAGGAGGAGGAGTGGGTTTGATATTTTGCATTCCTGAGAGCCAGGACAATTTTTTCACTTTTGGTGTGTACAACTATGCCTATATATTAAAATCCTATCCTTATATATTTTCTGAAAGTAAACACTTGGCAAATTGTCAAAATACTATTAAACAGTTTATTGACACAAGCATCTTCATATGGCTTTATGACAAAATTAAATTTTTTGCAAAAAATGCATTAAAAATGAAGCCAGTGGCTAAATATTTGGCTGAAACAGAAAATTTTGATACACCTCCTTAAAATAAAGATTAAAATGTGCAAAGTCCGTGCATACCATCTAGACTCATGGCCATGTTTTGGATTTCTTCATAAAATCAAAAGAACAGGAAAGACCCAAAATATTTCATGCTGAAAAATTCAAATCCTCATGTCACTTTATAAAAAAAACCTTTGAAATTCCTTTCTGTTTCAATGTGGTTCTGAAATTCAGTTTTTTTCATCTCACATTATGCCTTATGTTAGTGGTAAATTTAGATCACTATGTTTTGAATTTATTAAATAAAAAATATTGAAATTGACAAGAAAACAAAAAACACTTAAAAACATTTGTACTTTCCAAACTTTTAATGCATTTAAGCTTAAAACAGATAGTCATATCACACAAAATAGATAACTGTCATTTCTAATATGTATTCTTTATGTTGGCATAATTTAATGACTGTCTATTAATTTTTAGGGACATTAAATGTTTTATAACTTTACATTCTATCAATAAATATGAATGAATGAAAAAATATTAAACACCAATTTTCTAAGATTTCTTAAGGAGCTATTGACATGAAATTCTCACCAGATATCGATAACAACCCATGCAGTCCACACAGGCAAAGAAATCAAACCATAGCTGTCCATAAATTAAGTTATGAGTAATAATGAGAATTTACACAGGAAAAAAAATGTTTAAAAGTGTTTGAAATGTTTACTGATATTAATTAATGTGTGCAGGTGATGAAGGCCCTTCTAGCAACCCTGAGATTTATTTCTTTACATACATTTTATTTTGTTTCAGATCAGGTGATTGGGTGGGTCATTCCAGCAGTTTATTTTCTTTCTCTGAAACCAATTAAGATCATTGCTTGATGAAATGTCCACCACCATTTCATCGTCATCTTCCTGGCAGCAGATTTTTATCAAGAATGTCGCAGTTCGTGAAAGTTGAGGGTCCGTACCGAACACCAAATGTCAGTTATCGAAACCTGAAAGTGGACTTTTTACTTTATATCCGGTTTCCTGTTCGGGTTTGCCAGTCTAATGGAGATTGTTTGAAAAGCTGCAGCTCTGCTATTTCTAGGCACAAATAAAAATTCTGAACTAGTGTGTGTTTTTTAGCAGTTTTTAAGCACTTAAAATAATATTTTTTCTGGAATACTGTGCATTTTTTAGTAGTCTGGGAAAAAAATAATTGGCATACACAGTCTCATTGCTATTTATAGGCCCCAAAATAATTTTTTTCAACTAGTGTGTGTTTTTTTAGTAGTCTGGGAAATAATAATTGGCATTAGCTGTCTAGTTCTCATTTCTAGGGCCTAAAAATAATTTTTCTGGACCAGTGTATGGTTTTTAGTAGTCTGGGAAATACATAATTGCCATCAACTGTTTGTTGCCATTTCTAGGCAGTAAAAGATTTCTGGACTAGTTTGAGTTTTTAGTAGTCTGAGAAGTAAATAATTGGCATCAACCATCTTATTGCCACTTCTAGACCCCAAAAAATAAATTTTCTGAACTAGAGTCTGCTTTTTAACAGTCTGAAAAATAAATAATTGGCATCAACCATCTAGATGCCATTTCCAGCCCCCCAAAATAATATTTTTTTTCTGGACTAGTGTGCATTTTTTAGTAGTCTGGGAAATAATTGGCATCAACCATCTCATTGCCATTTCTAGGCCTCAAAATATTTTTTCTGGACTAGTGTGTGTTTTTTAGTAGTCTAGGAAATAAATAATAGGCATAAGCTGCCTAGTTCCCATTTCTAGACCCCAAAAATATTTATTATGGTTTAGTGTATTTTTTTTTACTAGTGTGAGAAATACATAATTGCCATTAGCTGTCTGGATGCCATTTCTAGGCACAAAAACATTTTTGACTGTCTGGTTCTTTAGTAGTCTAAGAAATAAATAATTTGCATTAACTGTCGAGTTGCCAATTATAGTCCTCAAAAATATTTTTCTGGACTAGTGTGTGTTTTTTAGTATACTGGAAAATAAATAATTTGCATCAGCTGTCTGGTTGCCATTTCTACGTACAAAAAATAATTTTTCTGAACTAATGTGTGTGTTTTAGTAGTCTGAGAAATAAATAATTGACATCAACCATCTCGTTGCCATTTCTAGGTCTTAAAAAATATTTTATAAACAGAGAAAGAAAAAAAGAAATTTAAAACCCAAATTGTATGGAATGAATATTTTATTTTATTAATTAGAAGGATAGATTAAAATAAGGTGCAGATGGAGACAAATACTCAAGAAAAAGAAGGATGCAATACACAAGGGACAAGCTAAAAATGTAGGGAGATGTGCTGCTGAGCTAGGGAGAGATTTGCTTGTTTCTTAGTTAGAGTAGGTATGCCACAATATATTATACACTTATCCATCTCAACTAACAGTCCTTCTGAGGGAAAGTTTCCAAATTGGACACATGGCCTGAGCTTGCCCTTTATGCCTTGAAGGTGCTGCCCTGCTCTGTGACAAGTGTCATGTCGGAACGTGTGTTTAACATGCCTGTCAGCATCCAACATGGGGAACCTAACATTCCTTAAAATGAAACAGGCATGGATCACACAGGACTTGGTCATACATTTGGATGACTAGACAACTATAACAGTTGCACCCAACCAGTGTTCAACTTTATTTGCCATTGGTTTCGTTTAGGGGCCTCATCTCCAAATCAAAAACCAAAAAACTGTGTTGGCTATCTCCTCCTGTACCTCTTCCATATACACTGCCACGTCCACCTACTCTACCTCCTCCTCCAGATTGACCTCTGCCCCCAGGTTGTAGCTTGTTAGTTTATTTTGGGTTAATTCTATATTTTTTAGGTCATTTCCTAAAAGAAAGAAATAGTGTTGGATTACTTCTCCCTTGCCTCTTACACCCATAACGATACATCCATCTCTTCCTCCGCTTGGACTTAAGCCTCATGGTTCTAGACAGATTAGATACTTTAGTTTTGTAAGTTTTAAGTTGTTTTAAGTGAGTAAAAATAAAAACACATGAAAAAACACTAAAAATGCAAAAAAATAACCACAAAATATAAAAAGGAAAAAAATGCTGGATTTCTCCCTTGCCTCTTTCACCCATACTGACACGTCCACCTCTTTGTCCACTTGGACCTATTGTACACTTCCTGGTTCTAGATAGAAAAATATTTAGACTTGAGAGTCCTCAGTGGTTGATACCTTTTAATGGCTAACTGAAAAGATGGTAACAAATTGCAAGCTTTCGAGACTACGCAGGTCTCTTCATCAGGCAAAGTGGTTCTAGATAGCGAGTTTAGTTTTATATATTATAGGTTGCTTTAAGTAAGTTCCATAACAAAATAAAAAAAAGTCTGAAAAAAAAACCCCAAAGAATATTGAATAGTAATTTATTACCAGCACTGTCCCCATTGATACTCACAATCTAATTTTCCTATCAGTATGTCTTTGGAAGAAACTAGATGAAACCCATGCAAATTTTAGGAGAAGATAAAACTCCTTTCACATGTTGCCCATGATTGGATTTGAATCCAGGAACCCATTGCTGCAAAGCTGCAGTGCTAACCCATGAGTCAGCATGCTGCTCTTCCACCTATCCCGCCACATCTACCGATTCCTCCACTTGGACTTGTTCATCCTGGCTCAAGATTCTTATTTTTGATTTGCGCTCTGCTTAGCATATGAACACTACATAGCTGTAGTGAGGTACAGTGTTAGGTTTTGTGTATGCACAGTTTTCAAAAAACACTCTCTATTACAGAGCCTCTAAATCGTCCGGGATGGCTATTCTGTCTTGAAATATCAACCACTGACTCAGTTGAGAATTGGTTAATTTGCTTGACTGCTGCATTTCTTGGATGTGGTGCATGTTTATCAGGCTGACTTTCCCAGATAGAACCCTGATTCTCTGTTACCTGTGTGTACTGTGCATTTCTGCTTGTGGGTGGTTTGAGATTGGATGGCTAAAGTGACTTCACTTTCTTCACTTAGTGTTCCACCAGGTCACCTCTTAATATTGGCCCCAGTTCGAACAAACAAGAAATAGAAATAAAGTACATTTCCATTATCCATAGCTTGAAGGTAGAATGAACAAGTAGACAGCAGTGCAAGATTAGTTCTTATTTTATTTTTGTGATGTTTACAGTGTGGTATACTTGATAAGGTGGATTTATTCAGTCAGCGCAACTTCAACTATACCAGATTTAAATATTTTTTTTGTTTTGCTGTTGTTTTGTAAAAAAATTTTTTAAAAAGTAGTTTTATTCATCGCCATATTCTGAGAGCTGTAACATTTTGATTTTTTGGTGAACAAAGCTGTATAAGAACTTATTTTTTTGCAGGACAAGTTGCAAATTTGCTTTTTATTCAGAATTCTCAGAGACAGAATGAATAAAAGTAAGCAATTCAGTTGTTTGCATTTGTATTTTTTGAGCCTTTAATCGCGCAGTTAAGCCTTTATAAAAAGTTGTTTTTTCCGTTGCCATATTCTCAGAGCTGTAATTTTTTTATTTGTTGACGAGCAAAGCTGTATGAGGGCTGTTTTTGCGTGATGCATTGCATATTTTTTGGAGTACCATTTTGGGGTATATAAAGATTTTAAATCGCTTTTTATTCAAATTTTTCAGAATGATCAAAACCCAGGAATTCAGCTATTGTTTTTATTTTTTTACTTTTTGTGCCGCTCACCATGGGGTAAAAGTGATAAGATAAATTTGTTCGTCTGATTGGAACGATTACAATAATAGCAGATTTGGGGTATGTTTCCACGTGCTGGATTCGTTCAGTATTTTGCTGGGATTGGACATTGCGTCCAGATGTTACAGCATAGTGGAGGGGATTTTATGAAATCCCATCTCCACTAAGCGGGCACAGCCGTATCCTGCGGCCCTGCGTAACCGGTCATGCGGTGCATCTTTCTAGACCACAGCTTGTCTATTTGAGCATCTCCGCAAGATAAATTACACAGTCTATGTATAGGATGCGGTGATTCCGCATGTGTTCGTTGAACACATGCGGAATCACCGCGCATGCAAAATCCAGCAGCGCTTTTGTAAGGTTCTATGTATATATTCCTGAAACTCAGTTTGTTCGTCAGCCATTTTACTTTCTGTCTTGCTGCAGCTATCTTGCCCTCAGTCAAAATGGAGTTTCCAGCTTGCATGTTCCCGTCCTGATTCTCTCCTTTGCTTCTTAAGCAGCCACAGCTGAGCAATCAGTGCTTCAGAATCTAGCCTGCAGTGGACCTGTGACTTGACTCCTGTAAGCCTTGGACCTTGTACTCCAGCTATTCCTACTGAGGAACTCTGAAGCACTTGTGGACTCTGAACCCTGCTCTTTGAAAGACCCACGTTTGCATGGACTTACGGTAACAGAGAAGAAGATCCTGAATCTGTATTGGAGAGTGATTGCTGAGCTTGGATTACTCTGGCCTGCTGTGTCTCCTGTTTCTGTGTCTGCAAACTGTGTGACTATTTCTGCCAACTTGTATGAAGTAATACAGGACTTTTCTATATCAAACCTGTGACTCCTGTGTTTTCATCGCACCCAAGCACAAGACGCTATATGAACTGTACTACATACATTACAAGATTCTGAAGCCAAAACGTTAGTGTCTGCTGGGTCTGGAAGGCTGTGTCTGCTGTACTGTGGATATCAGACGTCCGGTTGTACTTTCTGTGATGACAGTGGTTGTGACTTCTCACAACCATTCCAGGTGAGCAATTCCCTTAAGTTTTTTCTTTTTGCAGTGTTACCACAGGTAAACACTATTGTTTTTTTTTTTCCTTTCTTTTCTCTTTTTTGTCTGCTGTAACTCTGGATATCAGATGTCTGGTTGAAACTTTCTGTGATGATAGTGGTTGTGACTTCTCACAACCATTCCAGGTGAGCAGTTCCCTTAATTTTTTTTCTCTCTGCAGTGTTGCCACAGGTGAACACTATTGTTTTTTTTTCTCTCCTCTTCTTCCAGTAATCCTGTCTTAAAAGATCTGGAAAATGGAGGCCCGCATAAAGGAACTTTGCGGAGTGACTGATAATATCCTTGCAGATTTGCAGAATATAAAGACCCGTTTTACAAATCTACAGGACCTCAATAATCACAATTTGCAAGTGGTTGGACAGACTACCCAGGATTTGCGAGCCAGGATTGAGGTTCTAGAGGGGCGAGTCCAGGCTCCTGCCGTAGCCCCGAGTGCTGGGATTCCCAAGTTGCCCCCTTTTCGTTTTGGCGGTGAACGTGAGAAATTCAGGGGATTTATTAATCAATGCAATCTTTTTTTTTCTGCACATGCTTCACAATTTCCCACTGAACGATCTAAGGTGCTTACTATAATTATGTTGCTTACCAACAAGGCTTTAATGTGGGCAAACCCTCTGATTGAGACTGAGGATGATTGTTTGAATCACCTTGATGATTTTATTTCAGCCATGGGGCAGGTGTTTGATGACCCCAATCGAGGTGCAACAGCTGAAGCAGCCATGTTAGCTTTGCGCCAAGGTAAGCACTCGGTAGCTGAATATGCCTTGGATTTCAGGAGATGGGCCCTTGATACCACCTGGGACAGTTCCGCCAAAAAATCTATTTTTCGAAAGAGGTTATCTCCACTGATTAAGGATGAACTTGCTCGTGCCGACCCTCCCACTGCGTTAGGTGACTTTATTAACTACTGCATCCGTATTGATACTCGTCTGACTGAACGCAGGCAAGAGAGATGGTTCGAAAGCAATCGTACTAACCTTTTCCTACCTTCCTCTCCAGCTAAGGAACCTTTGAGTAGGATTACACGGGAACCTGAACCTGAACCCATGCAGGTAGACTCTTTACAACGACGGGTTAGTGATGCACGCAAGGAACATCGTTTTAAGGAGAATCTATGTTTCTATTGTGGTAAGTCAGGGCACTTCATTATAAACTGCCCCAGCCGTTCTCGTAAGACTACTGCAGCACTCATTCATTGTGAGTGTTGCGAGAGGGGATCTGTCAGGTCCGAGCCTCAGGCTCCAGAGAGATCTGCAGCAACAGATCTTGATTTCTCGGACTTAAACTCCGTTACCTCTGAGGACGTTGACTGTGTAAACGCTGCCATTTTTAAAGTTTCCTCAGCGGTGTCCCAGCTGAGTTGTAAGAAAAACAATTCTCATTGCTTTCTTTCCATCAAACTCTGGGTTGACTCAGCTTGGGTGTCTAGCTCTGCTATGATCGACTCAGGGGCAAGTGGAAATTTTATGGATGTCTCCTTTGCTCTGAAACAGGGAATACGTTCAGTGAAGAAGGCTACTCCAGTACAGATGGAAACTGTGGATGGCTCCCTGCTGACCTCTGGACCAGTGGATCAGGAAACAGAGCCTTTGAGGGTTCTTATGGGTAAAGATCATCAAGAGAAACTGTCCTTTATGCTTATCTCTTCTCCCCACTTTCCCATTATTCTAGGGCTACCATGGCTGTAGGCTCAGAATCCTATCATTAACTGGGAGACCAAGGAATTACACTTTCCAGAGAAACAGATGAGTCCAAAAGTTTCAGCTTGCTCTGTTCCTAAAGGAATCATGTCAGTCCCTGAACTACCAGCTGTATACCAGGACTATGTGGATTTATGTGACAAGAAGAACGCTGACCAGCTTCCTCCTCACCGTCCATATGATTGTCCAATTGAATTATTGCCTGGAGCAGAGATACCTTTTGGTAAGATCTACCCCCTGGCGGGGCCCGAGCTAAAGGCTTTAAAGGATTACATAGATGAAAATCTAGCCAAGGGCTTCATACGCCCCTCTTCATCTCCTGCAGGTGCACCCATCTTCTTTGTAAAGAAGAAAGATGGATCTCTGAGACCATGCGTAGACTATAGGGAACTCAATAAGGTTACTATTAGAAACCGTTATCCATTGCCTTTAATCCCTGAGTTATTGGAGAGAGTGCGACATGCCAAAATTTTTTCTAAACTAGATCTTCGTGGGGCCTATAACTTAGTCCGTATTAGACCTGGGGATGAATGGAAGACTGCATTCAGGTCACGCTATGGACACTTTGAATATCTAGTTATGCCTTTTGGTCTGAGTACCGCCCCAGCCACTTTCCAACACTTGGTGAATGACATCTTCAGGGATCTCCTAGATACATTCGTGGTAATTTATTTGGATGATATTCTAATTTTTTCTAACTCCACAGAGGAACATCATGGACATGTGAGAATGGTCTTGGAACGTCTAAGACAAAATCATCTTTACATCAAACTTGAAAAGTGTGAATTCCATAGGACCGAAATTCAATTTCTGGGGTATGTACTGTCTACACAAGGAATTAGTATGGATGGAAGCAAAACCCAAGCCATCAAGGATTAGCCAAGTCCTAGAAATGTGAAGGAGGTACAGCGCTTCATCGGGTTTGCCAACTTCTATAGACGTTTCATTAGAAATTTCTCTGAGGTAGTGTCACCTATCACTCAACTTACCCGGAAAGAGTCTAGGTTTTCCTGGACTCCCCAAGCCCAGGAAGCATTTTCCCGTCTAAAAGATAAATTTACCACTGCACCTATCCTAGCACATCCCAACCCCGAGCTTGCCTTCATAATAGAAGTGGATGCTTCAGACTGTGCCGTTGGAGCTATACTCTCTCAGAGAACAGGTGAGAAGAATGTCTTGCATCCCTGTGCCTTCTTTTCCCAGCAGTTGTCTTCGGCTGAGAGGAACTACGATGTGGGCAATAGAGAGTTGTTGGCCATTATTGCCGCCTTCAAAGAATGGAGACACCTTCTTCAGGGAGCTGCACAGCAAATAGTCGTCCTGACAGACCATCGTAACCTTGAATTTATCAGGTCGGCTAAGTGCCTGACTCCTCGCCAGGCTCGCTGGAATCTTTTCTTAAACCAATTTAATTTTATCATCTCTTATAGACCAGGATCGCGCAATGGAAAGGCTGATGCACTCTCTAGGATTTACTCAGCAGAGACACGTCCAATTACTCCTCCTAAGACTATTCTTCCTGACTCTAGATTCCTAGGAGTAATTCATAATCAAGACCTACTTAAGGACATCAAGGAAGCATACCATGCGGATTCCTTTTTGGCACAACCCCCAAGGGATGTAAGTCTTGTCTTTAAGAATGGTGTGTGGATTCAGGGACAACGTCTGTATATTCCTGAAACAGTCAGATTAAGAGTATTGCAACTCATTCACGATTCCAAGATAGCTGGGCATAGAGGAATTCTAAAGACACAGGAATTTCTTTCTCGTTTCTTTTGGTGGCCCACTTGCAGGAAGGATGTTTTGAATTATGTCACTTCATGTGAGGTCTGTGCAAGATGCAAAACACCTCGCTCCTCACCAACTGGTCTGTTACAGCCTCTTCACACCCCGTCCTGCCGTGGGGATCCATTTCTATGGACTTCATTGTGGAGTTACCAACCTCTCAGGGGAAGAACACCATTCTAGTGGTGGTTGACCGTCTAACAAAGGCAGCTCATTTTATCCCTTGTGTCGGCTTACCCACTGCAAAACAGACATCAGATTTGATGATTAAAGATGTGTTTCGCTTACATGGAGTACCGGATGAGGTTATTTCGGATCGAGGGGTGCAATTCACTTCTAGGTTTTGGCAAAATTTCTGTGCAGCATTGGACATTAACGTAAACCTTTCTTCTGCTTTTCATCCCCAGACTAATGGACAGACCGAACGAACCAATCAAACCCTGGAGCAGTATCTCCGCTGCTTTATCTGCCACCTACAGGATGATTGGGTGGATCTACTTCCATTAGCTGAGTTCTCGTATAACAACTCTCAGAGTGCCTCCACTAAACAGTCTCCTTTTTACTCTAATCTAGGTTATCATCCTAACATTCTACCACGATTTCCCATAGAAACGCCTTTACCAGCAGTGGCTGAAAGAATCACGTCTTTACAGAAGAATATGGATCTTCTAAAGGAAAATCTGGAATCGGCTCAAGAAAGGTACAAGAAAGCAGCAGATAAATTTCGTAAACCTGCACCAGCTTTCAAGGTAGGAGACTTGGTCTGGCTGTCAACCAGAAATCTTAAGTTAAGGATTCCATCGTCTAAGTTGGGACATAAGTACATTGGACCCTATAAAATCAGTAAAATTATAAGTGCCGTTGCTTGTCGTCTTCAACTGCCCAGAACTATGAGAATCCACCCTGTCTTTCATGTATCCCTACTAAAGGCTGCGACACCCAATACGTTTCCTGGACGTTCCTCTCCTTGCCCTGACCCAGTGCTAGTCGATGGTCAGGAAGAATTTGTGGTGGAAAGGATTTTAGATTCCAGGTTGTATACAAATCAGTTACAATATCTGATTAAATGGCAGGGCTACCCAGTGGAGGACAACTCATGGGAACCGGTCAATAACGTTAATGCTCCTCGCTTGCTCCGTCAGTTTCATCAGAGGTACCCACACAAGCCTGGTCTGAGGTCATCCGGAGGTTGTCCTTAAGGGGGGAGTAATGTAAGGTTCTATGTATATATTCCTGAAACTCAGTTTGTTCGTCAGCCATTTTAATTTCTGTCTTGCTGCAGCTATCTTGCCCTCAGTCAAAATGGAGTTTCCAGCTTGCATGTTCCCGCCCTGATTCTTCTCCTTTGCTTCTTAAGCAGCCACAGCTGAGCAATCAGTGCTTCAGAATCTAGCCTGCAGTGAACCTGTGACTTGACTCCTGTAAGCCTTGGACCTTGTACTCCAGCTATTCCTACTGAGGAACTCTGAAGCACTTGTGGACTCTGAACCCTGCTCTTTGAAAGACCCACGTTTGCATGGACTTACGGTAACAGAGAAGAAGATCCTGAATCTGTATTGGAGAGTGATTGCTGAGCTTGGATTACTCTGGCCTGCTGTGTCTCCTGTTTCTGTGTCTGCAAACTGTGTGACTATTTCTGCCAACTTGTATGAAGTAATACAGGACTTTTCTATATCAAACCTGTGACTCCTGTGTTTTCATCGCACCCAAGCACAAGACGCTATATGAACTGTACTACATACATTACAGCTTTGGGCGGAGTGGGTATCCACTGCATCCAAAGCCCTGGGAATCCGGCACGTGGAAACATAGCCTTATATTTTTTTTGTTTTGCTACTTTTACAGACTAAAAAGAATATTGAAAAAAATAATTTGTTTTTGCATCATCATATTATCAGAGCTGTAATTTTTTTATGATGCTCGCAATACGGAATAAATATCATGCCATTTTTATACAGCAGGTCATTCTGCATGAGGCAATTATGTGTAGTTTTTTGTTTATTTATGTGTTATCACAAACTCTGAGTTTTGAGTTGCAAAACTGCTCTGATTAGTGTTGAGCGATACGATACTGCAAATATCGGGTATCGGCCGATATTAGCTGTATCGGACTTTCGATTCCGAGTTCCGATATTGTCGTCTTATCGGATACCGGAATCGGAATTGTCACTGTCACTGTCAGTGTCCGTCGGTCGGGTCTGTCAGGAGTCAGCGGCACTTACCTGGCAGAAGATCTCCGGCGGTCACGGCCTGGACTGCTTGATGGCCGCCATCATCTTTCACCGGCGGTCACATGCAGTTTCTCGCGATAACTGCAGTGATTGCTGGGTAATCCCGGCCGTAAAGCAGTCAGTCCGATGACGTCACCGCCGGGGAAGCAGGTAATCAGCTGTGCTGCGTCGCGATGCCAGGCTCTGCCTGTCATTGCGATGTAGCAGAGCTGGATCGTCGTGGGACAGTCGTTACTATGGACTGCGTCAGACAGGTGGTATACTGTTGGTTTGTTTTTTTCCTTTTTTTACAGGAGATCGATGGCGTCGCAGGAATGAGAGTATAATAAAAGAAATGAAAACTGTGTTGTCTCTTTTATTTCATTAAAAGACTTTTTTCTTGCTTTGTCTTTTTTTTATACATTTAAAAACTTTGGGATTAATAATGGATCGGTGTCTTATTGACGCCTATCCATTATTAACCGGGCTTATTGTCACCGTGCAATCAACGGTGACATTAACCCCTTATTACCCACTTGCCACCGCTACAGGGCAGTGGGAAGAGCCGGGTAAAGTGCCACAATTGGCACATCTTTTGATGCGCCAAATGTGGGGCTGCTGTAGCCTGGTATTATCAGGCTGTTGAGGGCCAAAATCCATGGGCCTTGACAGTCTTTTAATACCAGGCCGCAGCAGTCTGCATTTTACTTGGCTGGTTAACAAAAATAGGGGGACCCCTACGCTGTTTTTTTTTCGAGGGGATCCCCTATTTTTGTTAACCAGCCAAGCTAAGCAGACTGCTGTGGCCTGGTATTATCAGGCTGGCAAGGTCCATGGATATTGGATCCTTACCAGCCTGAAAAACCAGGCCTCAGCAGTCTGCTTCATCTGGCTGGTTAACAAAAATAGGGGGGACCCCACGCCAATTTTTTTTCGAGGGGATCCCCTATTTTGTTAACCAGCCAAGATATGCAGACTGCTGTGGCCTAGTATTATCAGGCTGGCAAGGTCCATGGATCTTGGCTCCTTACCAGCCTGAAAAACCAGGCCTCAGCAGTCTGCTTCATCTGGCTGGTTAACAAAAATAGAGGGGACCCCACGCCAATTTTTTTTCGAGGGGATCCCCTATTTTTGTTAACCAGCCAAGATATGCAGACTGCTGTGGCCTGGTATTATCAGGCTGGCAAGGTCCATGGATCTTGGCTCCTTACCAGCCTGAAAAACCAGGCCTCAGCAGTCTGCTTCATCTGGCTGGTTAACAAAAATAGGGGGGACCCCACGCCAAATTTTTTCGACGGGATCCCTAGTTTTGTTAACCAGCAAAGATAAGCAGACTGCTGTGGCCTGGTATTATCAGGCTGGCAAGCAGGGTCGGACTGAGCCACCGGAGAAACCTCCGGTGGGCCCCAGCTCCTGCGTGGTGGGCCCTGATTTGAAAGGATAGGTCGCGGGGCAGAGGGGGCGGTGGCCCCGGGCCCCGCGCTCTGAGGGGGCCCACCCGGAGCTACGCTACAGTAACTGTATCGGCGTGCACAGCATGCCGATACAGTTACATTCTGCGGCAGAGCAGGGAGAATCGATCTTCCTGCTCTGTCGCCCAGAAGCTATGGGGCCTGAACAGGCGTTGGGGGGGCCCGGTGCCAGCAGTGGGCCCCCCACCCGTCATCGGAGGGTCAGCTGTATCGGCATCCAGCCGATACAGCTGACCGCATAGAGAGAGAAGGAGCGAGCGCTCCTTCTCTCCCATAATCCCCCTCTCAGCATCTGACAGCGGGCGCGATGACATCACCTGCCGGCGCTCGCTGTCAGACGCTGAGAGGGAGAACAGTGAGCAGCACAGGAGCCGGGAGGTGAGTATTGTTTTTTTTTTTTTTAATGGGGGTGCATTATACTACAGAGGCTGTATATGGGGGGTGCATTATACTACAGAGGCTGTATATGGGGGCTGCATTATACTACAGAGGCTCCATATTGGGGTGCATTATACTACAGAGACTCCCTATGGGGATGCATTATACTACAGAGGCTGCCTATGGGGGTGCATTATAATATAGCGGCTGCCTATGGTGGTGCATTATATTATAGACTCTGCCTATGGGGGTTTATTATAATATAGAGGCTGCCTATGGGGGTGCATTATACTATATTGAGGACTATCTGGTGTATTATGCTGTATGGATGCTATCTAGGGGCCATCATACAGTGTTGGACCCATTAAATAGTTTGGGGACATTAAGGGGTCAGTATATATCCAGTGAGGGGCATTATTCTGTGTATAGGGGAGATGTACAAGGGGAGACTTGGGACATTATTAAATGTAAAGTGGACACTTATTGTTATAGGGGAACTCGGGTTACTGTGACTGTCAAAGGGGCACACAGGGCATTATTACAGTCTAGGGGACAAAATGTGGTCACTGTTTTCTAGGGCACTTGCACCCGGCATTACTATATTCTAGAGGGGTGCTTTAAAATTTAGAGTTCACACAGAATCACACAGCAGGTGCAGTAATAGGCACACATACGGCAGCAGCAGCAGCAGCAGCTCAGTATTGGGGTATCACGTGCAGTAATAGGGACACATACGGCAGCAGCGGCTCAGTATTGGGGTATCAGGTGCAGTAATAGGGACACATATGGCAGCAGCGGCTCAGTATTGGGGTATCAGGTGCAGTAATAGGGACACATATGGCAGCAGCGGCTCAGTATTGGGGTATCAGGTGCAGAAATAGGGACACATATGGCAGCAGCGGCTCAGTATTGGGGTATCAGCAGGATGAGGAGTTTGTGCAGGTTGAGAATAGTCAAATTGGTGACCAAGATAGTGCTAAAAATATGAGAAGTTAAATGTGTCTTTGTTGTAATCTCTGCAGTCGAGTCCTGGCTGGAGAAGTCGTCATGTCTGGGCCAGATGGAAAAGAAATGAAAAGTGAACAATTCCATTAGAAAGAACATCAGCGGTAAGTCATTATCTGTACCTGTGCTGTAATCTATTATATGTTCTGTAGGACTGGTATTATTTACCACAGACCATATGGCGGTAATATCAATATTGGTCTTTTTATATATAGATTATTTTTGGCAACAGCGCGGTCATTTGTTGAGGTTCTCTGATTAGGGGCCCACTCAGAAGTTTCGCCCCACTAAACCAAAACCCTAGCTACGCCTCTGGCTCTCTCTCTAGTCTTTCTTTCTCTCTTAGTCTTTCTCGCTCTCTGTTCTTTCTTTCTCGCTCTCTGTTCTTTTTTCTCTCTGTTCTTTCTTTCTCTCTCTCTTTTCTTTCTTTCCTCTCTTTCTTTCTCTGTTTGTTCTTTCTCTCTCGCTGCTCTTTCTTTCTTTTCCTCAGTACCAGCCACTGTGCCCTCATTACCAGTCAGTGTGATCAGAAGTGCTAAATGGGTACGCTTGGGGCCAGGATATGGGTGTGATTAGCTGTTAAATGGGTGTGGTCAGGGCGTGGCCTAAAATTTGCAGCGACGCCCTACGCGCGCCGCAGCCTTTAACCCTCTTTCCTGTCTTCCAAATTTGGGAGGTAAGCTGTATGACCTCACTACAACTTCTGGCCATGCTCCTGATGAGTGCGACGGATGGTCTCCTGAGGGATCTCCTCCCACACCTGGACTAAAGCATCCACCAACTCCTGGACAGTCTGTGGTGCAACGTGGCATGGCCTAAAATTTGCTGCAGCAGGCACAGCGTGCCACAGCCTTTGTCCCTCTTTCCCTTCTTCAAAGGTTGGGAAGTATGATGGTGGGCCCCAAGAATATTTTTTCTCTGGTGGGCCCAAGGTACTCCAGTCCGACGCTGCTGGCAAGGTCCATGGATATTGGCTCCTTAACAGCCTTAAATACCATGCCTCAGCAGCAGGGGCGTACATAGAAATCATGGGGCCCCATAGCAAAAGTCTGAATGGGCCCCCCCCAAAAAAAAAACCAGAGCCATTGTAAATGTAAAGTGCCAGCACAGTGAGGGGACGCATTAAACAAAAAAATGTATTATGCCCCATAGATTGTGCCCCCATAGATGCTCCATAGTATAGGCCCTTATGCTGCCGCAGCTGCTGCAACCAAAAAAATAAAAAGACATACTCACCTTTCGTCGCTGGGGGCCAGGTGCCGGTGTCCTGAGCAGGGGGTGACACCAGGTGCCGATGTCACCGCTCGCTCAGGGCCCCGGCACCTGAGATATTTACCTGTCCTCTCTCCACTGCTGAGTGCCGCTGTCTTCGGGGTCCTCCAGCAGTGAATGATCAGGCAGAGGGCGCGGCGCGCACTAACGACGTCATCGCGCCCTCTGACCTGAACATTGCAGCAAGAGGACGCGAGCAACGGTGGAACGGGACAGGTAAATATCCCTTATACTCACCCTTCCGCCGGCGCGGTCTGTGCAGCCCCTGCTCTTCTCCCACGGTCTCCGCCGCCAGTGTTCAGCGGTCACGCGGGACAGCTCATTAAAGTCATGAATATGTGCGTATTCATGACTGTAATGAGCGGTACCACCTGACCGCTGAACACAGGCGTCGGAGACCCTGGGAGAAGAGCAGGGGCTGCAGAGACTGCACCAGGAGGGGTGAGTATATAGAAGAGCTGCGCTCCCCCTCCCCCGCCGACCCCCTGGTAGTACTGTGTCAGCACAGCTACCCGACCGTCGAGGGCCCCCTCACCTGTCCAGGCCCCATAGCAGCTGCTTGGTCTGCTTCATTCACGGTACGCCACTGCTCAGCAGTCTGCTTCATCAGGCTGGTTAACAAAAAAAACCCGACGCCATTTTTTTTTCGAAGGGAACCCCTATTTTTGTTAATCAGTTCCCTCTGACGTCACTGATTGTGTCCCTGGCTGACCTGAAGTGAAAGTGGAAAGCAATCAATTAAGCTTTCCACTTCCTCTCCTGTCAGCCAGGAGAGGAACTCATTCATTTGGGGGTTTACTGTGAGGCTGCAGCATTAGCTGCGGTCCCTGCAGTAAACATTAACCCTTTCTGAAGGATTACACCGTGGGACCTGACTGTGCATGGGATAGGTAAGAATAATTTTGCTTTTTTATTTTATTTTTATTACAGGAAATAGTTTTTGCAGTCAAATAAAAGATGGTCAAAAACATGTGTCTTTATTTCATTAAAATGATTTTTAATTAAAGTGTGTGTGTTTTATTTTATTTCATGCAATAGGATTAATAATTGATAGTTGTCTAATTGACAGCTCTCAACTATTAACCTGGCTTAAGGTCACCTTTCAATTGCAAGGTGGCTTTAACCCCATATTAACCCATTCGCCACCGCTACAGGGCAATGGGAATAGACGGGCAAAGTGCCAGAAAGGGCGAATCTAATTATAGATTTGTCTTTTCTGGGGTGTCTGGGGGCAGATGTTAGTAGCCAGGGGGGGGGCAAAAATAATGGTCCCTCTCTGGGCTATTATTATCTGCCCCCATTCGCTGGCTTTGTCTGTCTGGTTGCGAAAATAGGGCGGGAGCCCACGCAATTTTTTTAAACAATTTTACACCTCATATATATATATATACATGTCATTGAATTTGTGACACATATATATATATTTATATTTTATAGTTCATACACTTCTACATAGTATAATAGCCGCTAATTCAATTGCCGGCTTTTGTGAAAATGCAGAACCCGACATGAAATGACACTTGGTGTACATAGGGTTAACCATGTCCTTTGCTATCTGATTTGCACAAACAATTACATCAGTCTATGTGTGCAAAATGTCACACCTGTAGGGGTTAATTAAAGGTGTAAATTCGTAGCAAAAAAGTCAGGTTTTTTTTACAACGAATTTACAACTTTAATTAACCCCTACAGGTGTGAAATTTTGCACACATAGACTGATGTAATTGTTTGTGCAAATCAGATAGCAAACGACATGAAAAGACATGGTTAACCCTATGTACACAAAGTGTCATTTCATGTCGGGTGCTTCTGTCTTTTCACAGAAGCCGGTTTTACCCGGCAATTGAATCAGAGGCTATTTTGTAGAAGTGTATAAACTATACATATATGTATATATATATATATGTCACAATGACATGTATATATATATATATATATATATATATATATGTATTCTATGTGTGTATATTTTGTGTTTACAACGAAAGAAAGGGTTTTTTTAGTTGCGATATTTTGTTCCCATAGACTTACATGGGACTTCCGGTATCGGTATCGGGTATCGCCGATATTTTAGTGATATCGGCGATACCATTCCGATCCGATATTTTTGGGTATCGGAAAGTATCGCTCAACACTAGCTCTGATACGGGTATACCTTGACGTTTGGTAGAGCGGCTTAATATACATTTTTTGCAAAAAACGTATTAACCAAATACCGTGCGTTTTTTCATCTTTTTATTAGCACTTGCTCTTTACTGTTATTTTTTTTTACAAAAGAGTATTTTTATACGTTGGTTTTACTATGCTTTTCTGTGTTTTCAGTCTTCTGGTGGTGTGAACAATGTCCCTACAGGCTTGTTCACTGTGTGCATGGCTCATGTGTTTCTGTTGCATCCACTGTGGGACATGTATAATTTTTATTTTGTTTTCTGGTCTCATACACTGCAGTACTTGTGTAATGCAGTGCATGAGACTGTCAGTGTCTCACTGACAAAGCCTGTGAGACCCTCTCACAGGCCACCATACTCTAGGTTCATCACATGACCTCAGGGTACCATGGTAAACATGGGCACCTGTGATTCTCATATCGGAGGTCCATTCATTACAAAGGTGATCATTAACTTCATTGTAACCATTTATATACCACTGTCATGATTGACAGCAATATTCTAGTTGTTAATCAGCCGCAATTGGCTACAAAATCGGTCGGGGCTGGTACCGCAAAGTGCCAGTTGTCATGTACAGCTGACACCCATGGGAACTGCAGCTGCTGGAGTCATGTGAGTTTTTGATTGCTTTTTATTAAAAAATTTTTATGTGAAGTAATAAAAAAATAGCTTTTTGCTTTTTTAATTTTTTTCTAACGCCTTAACAACAACGATATTTGTGTCTCTGTTTTGATTCAGTCTCTGATGCTGAGCCTGCATTTTTCCCTGCGGCTGTTAACCTCTTAAATCCCGCTGTCAATCATTGACAGTGGGATTTAACACATGCCAGCCGGAAGTGCATCAGAATTCCCTCTCATCGGTACTCCTGTCAAGTGACATGTAATGCCAGTGGGTTGTCATAATAGTCTGGTGTCTTCACAAGGACCCTGTGCCTGTCATTGTGAATCTCCTGTGAACACCAGCTTGTGGCAGCATTAATGTGAGATTGTTATTTTTGCTACACTTAGCAGTGTTGAAGCACAGGATATGTGTAGCTCAGGCAATCAGCCTCAAGGCACACCGAATTATAAGACGCACCCCAAATTTTGAGGAGAAAAATAGGAAAAAAACTTTTTTTAATAAAATAGTTGTGCTTCTCATAATCCATGCGTCTTATTGCTTACTGGGGGTGGTGGCTGTGGTAAAGAGGGAACCCAGGGTTGCTGCTGGAGGAGGCAGGAGTGAGGAGATGCTGCGGACCCCAGACTGGGAGAAAGGGGTGTTCAGATGTGCTATGCTGCGAGTGTTCGGTGGTGCGGGGGCTCCGTTGACATTTTGTGAAAGCCCGGAGCCCCATGGTTTACTTTACGGTGAATTCTAGTAAAATGGCCGCATATGCAGATGGAGATATTGGAGCGGAAATCTTATCTCCCTGGATCTTGGTGCCAAGATCTCCATCTGCGTATGCGCAGCCATTTTCCTAGAGTCCACCGCATAGTAAACCATGGAAGTGTGGGGTGTTATGAATGTTTTAGAAATGAATTCTGAGCAGAAGCTCCCTCTGGTGGTTGCAAACAGTACTGAACCATTCAATGAGGATTGGCAATCAGGGATCACGGACTGACTGGATATAAAGGAGGTTTCCCCCATCATGGTTGCCGGTGATCAATTGTTCTTGTCTCAACGTTGTTTCTGGTTCACTTGGAAGCTTGCTGAGTCTTGCCTCTTCTCCTGCTCGCCCCTGACGAAGGTAATCTTTCCGAAACGCGCGTCGGGGCAGACGTGCTGATCCAGGCTTCCACTCACACTTCCCTGAGAGTGGTAATTACCAGCTACTCTGACACTTGTCGCTTCAGATTTCTACTTGGTCCTGGTATCCTCTCCTATGTTTAGTTCTAGGGGCCCTTGTCTCATGCTTATATGTGTTTAGACATTTATCTGTGGTGATACTATCATATATTGTTAATATGGGTCATTGACCATTTTTCTATGAATGCAGTTTTTTGTATCCACAAATAGGGAATTAATTATCAATCTGTGTGCCTGGGTCAGCCCGTCTTCCTTTTTCCTAGCTACGCACGTGTTTCTGCGGTCTATTTGCTATTCACTGTTCTTGCCTATATATATTTTTATATTTGACTTTGTGAGTATCTAAATAAAGATTTATACATTTTTACTATACCCGTTATCGTCCTCCTTGTGATGGCAACATCACGTTCCTGCTTCTGATTATTTGACGATGCGTTTACCATGATAGTCCAGACTAGATGGCGTACACTTTGGGACATTCCATTAAATTGGTGCGCCATTATCTAGTCTTAGTTTCCATTTGTGTTTCTCTTCTCCTGCTCTCAGATAAGATATTTTCTGTTTTTTGTTTTTGTGCTTGCCATTTGTATATTTCTCTGCATTTCTGTGAGGTTGGCCAGGTTCCCCTCCCCGGGGGGCTTGGTCTCCTCTCGGTTCCTCTGGAGCCATTGTTGTTTGTTCATTTGCCTTTTCCAGTTTTTTTTTCTGTGGCTGCGGCTTAGTTTTGTTACACCAGAGAACTAATTTAGATGGTAGAGGTCGTGTGATCTCAGTTGTTTTTGCAATTAGTAGCGTTGGTTTTTTTTAGGGTTTTTTTGGATTGCAGTAAGTATCCTTCAAATCCTTTTCTGTCTAAGTCAGATTGGGCCCCAGCGTTTGCTCATACTATTTTCTGTCTGTGTCTGTATTTCCTCTTGTCTAACCGCCATTACATGCTTGGGGGCTTCCTATGTTCTTTGGGGATCTGCTCCGGGGCAGATAGCTTTCCTCTTTCTATCTTTAGGTGTAGTTAGCCTCTCAGGCTGTGACGAGGCGTCTAGGACCAACGTAGGAACGCTCCACAGCTGCCTATAGTTGTGGTGGTTAGTCATGGTACTGCAATCCAGTAGATTCCAACCTCACTGGTGTATTGCCGTTTTTGCCTGCTCTCCTCAGCTACCAAAACATAACAGTATCACCGACCAAACTGAAAATTATATGGTACTCACAGAAGGGAAAAATAGTGTGGAGAAAAAAAAAAGTTGTCAGAGTTGTCAGAGATTTTTTTTTTTTTTTCTGTCTGTTGCATTTTTTTTCCCTCTTTTTCTCTGGGTGCTGAGGAGGATTTTTTTTTCTCTCAATGGAGTTTGCACAGTTGTCTGGCCGTGTGGATCAGCTTGCCACTGAAGTTCGGAGTATTGCCAGATTTGTTTTTAGGGGATCGAGCTAAATTTCTGAATTTCAAAGATAACTGTAAGTTGTTTTTTGCCTTAAAACCTAAGTCCTCAGGGAACGCAGCACAGCAGGTTCAAATTGTCATCTCTCTCCTGCGCGGTGATCCTCAGGATTGTGCTTTTTCCCTGACACCTGGGGACCCTGTTTTGAGTAATGTTGATGCATTTTTTCTGGCTCTGGGGTTATTGTACGATGAACCTAATGTCATTGATCAAGCTGAAAAAACCTTGTTGGCATTAAATCAGGGGCTTGAGGATGCTGAGTTGTACTGTCAGAAATTCCGAAAGTGGGCAGTTCAGACCAAATGGAATGATGATGCTTTGGCAGCTCTTTTTCGGAAGGGTCTGTCAGAGAATGTAAAAGATGTTATGGCGGGTTTCCCTGCTCCCTCTGGTCTCAATGATTCTATGTCGTTAGCGATTCAAATTGACAGACGTTTGCGTGAGCGTAGAGGTATGCGTGGAATGGTGTTGCCTTGTGAACCAGCTTCTGAGCCCATGCAGTGTGATAGAGTGGCTTCTGGGGCACAGCGTCATGAGTTTCGAAAACGCAATGGGTTATGTTTCTACTGTGGTGATGCCTCTCATGCTATTTCAGTCTGCCCTAAGCGGGGAAGACGTTTTGCACGCTCAGTTGTCTTGGGTAGTGTTCAGACTAAATTTCTGTTGACTGTTACCCTGATTTGCTCCCTGTCCACATTTTCTGCTCAGGCTTTTGTTGATTCGGGAGCAGCTATTAACCTGATGGATTTTGAATTTGCTAAACGTTGTGGGTTTCCCTTGATACCCCTACGGAAGTCTATTCCCCTACTGGGGATTGATTCTACCCCTTTGGCTGAGAATAAACCCCAGTTCTCTACTCAGGTGATAATGAGGTTGATAATGAGGGTTGAACCTGATCATCAGGAGAGTTGCAATTTTTGGTGCTCTATAATCTGCATGACATTACTGTACTAGGTTTCCCTTGGTTGCAGTCTCATAATCCTGTTTTGGATTGGAAATCTGTGTCTGTAACCAGTTGGGGCTGCCAATGTGTTAATGCCAACACTCCTAATTTTTCTGCCTCTTCCCAGGCTCAAGATGTGCCTGACTTTTTGACTGATTTTTCTGATGTGTTTAGCGAAAGTAAATCTGCATCCTTGCCCCCCCATAGGAGCTATGACTGCGCTATTGAATTAGTGCCTGGTAGTAAATTCCCTAATGGTCGCCTTTTTAACTTGTCTGTACCTGAACATGACGCTATGCGGTCTTATATCAAGGAGTCATTGGAGAAGGGTCATATCAGACCATCCTCTTCACCCTTGGGTGCCGGTTTTTTCTTTGTGGCCAAAAAGGATGGTTCATTATGGCCGTGTATTGATTATCATCTCTTGAACAATATCACTGTGAAATATCAATATCCGTTACCCTTGATTTCTGACCTGTTTTCCAGGGTGAAAAGTGCTACTTGGTCTACAAAGCTTGACCTCAGGGGGGCGTATAACCTTATTCGCATTAAGCACGGGGATGAATGGAAGACGGCATTTAATACCCCAGAGGGGCATTTTGAGTACCTAGTGATGCCCTTTGGGCTCACTAATGCTCCTTCCGTCTTCCAGTCCTTCATGAATGACATTTTCAGGGATTTTGTGGATAAATTTCTGATTGTTTATTTGGATGATATCTTGATTTTTTCCGATGACTGGGACTCTCATGTGAAACATGTTCGGACTGTGTTCCAGATTTTGAGAGAGAATGCTCTGTATGTGAAGGGATCAAAGTGTCTTTTTACAGAGGATCTCATTTCTGGGATTAATTTTGTCTCCATCTGTTATTGAAATGGACCCGGTCAAGGTTCAGGGCATCTGTGATTGGGTCCAACCTACTTCATTAACACTAGGACTACTGGACTCGTGACCCCGCCTAGAACTACTGAAAGGAGTCATTTTGACTCCTTGCTTGTTTTCGTTTATTTTTAGAGTTTCATTTGTGGTTATTTATTAATAATTATATTTTTTGTAATGTATTATTATTGTGAGATCCAACAGTAATGCTTTTGATTGTTTTTTTTTCTGCTTTTCTTATTTTTCTACAGAAAATAACAATAATTATAATAGACGTTTTTCAAACATTTTTTTTTATTCAAGTGCACACATATAAACAACAACTGAAGAACAAAAAGCAGAGAAAATGTAGGTGGAGGAGCATAAAAATGAAAATATGGCGCAGAATTCACCTTCTAAACATTTGGTGTTTCGCATTTTAGGCATTGCCTTTGATTTATGGCAGTACATTGCCCACACAAAGACTTACCACAAGTCTTACAATTGCCGACAGATCTATTTTTCTTGCACTTTTCTTTGATCTGGCAAAATTTTGTTTGAACCATCACTTCTGAGCATGTAGAAACTTGGGACATGGAACCCTTTTCCCTATCTGTGACATAAGGACGACTCAACTCTCTCACAAGCGTTTGCAAAAATGCCTTGCGTGACATTTTTTGGTGGGTTATCTCATTGAATATTATCCATGCATTTATACCCGCAAAGTCTAAGGCATTTTCAAATGCATGAACAGGCCATCTCCTTGTGCATGTTCGTGTGGTATATTTTCGTGCCATCTGATCCACTACATCTACTCCATATTTTGTTTCATTGTAAAACTTTACCGTTTCTGGAGTTTTTTTAGCGGAATCAGACGCAACAACAACATCTGGATGGACAGAACTCAAAATGACAACATTTTTGTTGGGCTTTCCTTGATATACTGTAAGTGTAAAATTGCCTTCATTTCTAAACACTTTAGTGTTGTACAATTCCTCTTTCATGGATTTTATTTCTTTAGGCACTTCTCGCCTTATCTTGTTCAGTGTTCCCACGATGGTTGTTCCTTTTGCTTTTTAGCTGTTTAGCTAATTTTAATGAAGTAAAATAATTATCGGTTGTAACATTGCGACCTTTTTTCAAAAACGGGTCCAATAACTTTATTACCACATGGTCAGCTAAACGGTCCTCAGCACGGCGTGTGTCATCTTTGCCTAGATAAGGGAAGCCATTTGCCAGATATTTGCTCTCCTTATCAACAGCTAGCCAATATTTGTGGCCATATTTATCTGGTTTGGAAGGCATGTACTGCGTGAATGGACACCTAGTTTTGCTTGGGAAAAGTTGTTCATCCATCGTTATGTATGGGCCAGGTTTGTAACACGCAATACAATTTTCAATAAACCTGTCCCACACAGTAGAAAATAGAGCAAACTTGTCCGTTTGCAGTCTCTCCGATCGAGTAGATTTCTCATCAAATCTGAGAAACCTCATAATTTCAACAAAGCGGTCCCTAGACATTGTCGCTTTGCAAAACGGTATTCCCCAGTCATTACACCAAATACTGCTAATCGAGTGACGGTTCATGCCAGATATTCCACGAGCATAGAATATCGCAATGAATGCATCTAGCTCCTCATCAAATAGAGTAAACTGTAAATTATTGTTCCTGCATGCTTCTGCAAGCGTACAGTTCTTTATATGTGTCAATATATATGAATCAAAAAATAAACGAAAAGTTGACATGTAAATTGAACTACATCTATATGAACATCAGGGTAAATAAGACAGAGTGAAAAAATTATGCACAAAATTTTATAGCAACATTTAGTGACAAAAGGACCTCAAAATATAGTAGGGAGTCAAAATGACTCCCTTCAGTAGTTCTTGGTAAATTTTGAAAAAAACACGCACATTTTTCACCAAAATTATTTATTCTCACAAAATCTTTTTTCACATCATATTTGAGGAAAAGTCACCGAGTTTCAAGCCGGAATTCTGAAAAATGTAGTCACAGAAGAGAAATAAAAAATGAAAGGAGTCAAAATGACTCCATCAGTAGTTCTAGTGTTAAAGGCTCTTCAGAGATTCTTGGGTTTTGCCAATTTTTATCGTAAATTTATTGGTAATTTCTCTGTTATTGTTAAACCATTGACTGATTTGACCAAAAATGGTTCTGATGTGGTGAATTGTCCTCCTGAGGCAGTCTCTGCGTTTTAGGAGCTTAAGCGGAGATTCACTTCTGCTCCTGTTCTATGGCAGCCTGATGTTTCTCTGCCATTTCAGGTGGAGGTTGATGCCTCTGAAATTGGGGCAGGTGCCGTTTTGTCCCAAAGAGATCCTAAGACCTCTAAAAGTAACCCTTGTGCTTTTTTCTCTCGAAAATTTTCTCCAACTGAATGTAATTATGACGTGGGTAATCGGGAGTTATTGGCCATGAAGTGGGCTTTTGAAGAGTGGAGACATTGGCTGGATGGAGCCAAACATCAGGTGGTGGTCCTCACGGACCATAAGAATCTGGTTTATCTGGAATCAGCCAAGCGACTTAATCCTAGACAGGCCAGGTGGGCCTTGCTTTTCACACGTTTTAATTTTGTGGTTTCCTTTCTTCCTGGTACTAAGAATATTAAGGCGGATGCCCTCTCGAGGAGTTTCCTTGCAGACTCTCCTGAGTTATCTGATCCTGCTGTTATTTTGAAAGAGGGTGTAGTTCTTTCCGCCATCTCGCCCAATTTGAGACTGGCTCTGGAGGGGTGTCAGGAGGATAAACCCGAGCGCTGCCCTGTTGGGAAATTGTTTGTCCCAGACCAGTGGAAAAAGAGTGTGATGTCTGAGATTCATTGTTCCGCGTTGGCCGGTCATCCGGAATTTTTGGTACCAGAGACTTGGTGAGTCGGTCCTTTTGGTGGCCTACTTTGTCTCGTGACATCAGGGAGTTTGTGCAGTCCTGTGGGACTTGCTCTCGCTCCAAGCCTTGCTCTCGCTCTAGTGGTTTGTTGATGCCATTGCCTGTGCCCAAGAGACCATGGACCCATATCTCTATGGATTTTATTTCCATGTGTAGTTAGCCTCTCAGGCTGTGACGAGGCTTCTAGGACCAACGTAGGAACGCTCCACGGCTGCCTTTAGTTGTGGTGGTTAGTCAGGGTACTGCAATCCAGTAGATTCCAACCTCTCTGGTGTATTGCGTTTTTGCCTGCTCTTCTCAGCTACCAAAACATAACAGTGGGGGCTCCTGGCTTTTACAAAATGTCAGAGAGTCCCAGTATCACTGAACACTTAAAGCGTCACACATCCACTCTTACCTCCTCCAGCAGCGACCCAGGGACCCTGTTACACTGCTGCCGGTAAGGTATATTCGCATTATTAGACGCACCCCCATTTTCCCCAAAAAGTTTTTGTGGAAAAAGTGCATCTTATAATACAAAAAGTATGGTATTTAAGTATGATTCTCTGTAAAGAGAAAGATACCTGGTTGGGTCATGCAGGGAAGGATTGGTAAGCATGTATAAGGTGTCATTTTCACTTTAATCTCAATCTACATCAAGCAATGAGCAGGCAAATAACCTCAAAAACCAAATAGCAAAAAAATATATGGACACCCAATTGCAAAATTGTTTTTAACCCGAAATACATACATTAACCCCTTCCTGAAATGAGCCGTACATATACTGCTCAGAGGGAGCTGCGCTCTCGCAAACAACAGTATAAGTATGACGGCACGATCACGTGGCATCACGCTGAGTGCCGTGGCGATCGGGTACGGGTGACCACTCCGTGTGAGAGCTGACAACCTGCAGAAATCCCCACAATCGGTGCTAGAACCGATTGCGGGCATTTAACCCCTCTGATGCTGCTATCAGTTATGACAGTGACATAGAGAAGCAAGGCACAGGGAATGGGTGATGTGTTATCCCGATGGTCTCCATGGAGACCCCGGTCACAAGATGGCCGCAGGATCCTTCAGGGTCCTGCAGGAAAGGTGACTTGTGAGCGCCTGTTGAGAGCAGGTGCTGACATGCCTCCTTTCCTGTCTGTCAGATGCTGATATGATACCCTACAGTGCATAAGCATTATAGAGTATCAGATCATTGATCTGACCCTATACAGTGATGTCCTAGGATAGCACAATGTAAAAAAGTAAAAAAAATTGAAAAATGTAAAAATATTTTTTAAGAAAATCCCCAAATAAAGAACAAAAAAGGAAACAAATATTTTGCAATAAATACATTTATTTAAATAAACAAAAATAAATAAGTACTCATAAAACTGTCCCACTAGTTAAACAGTTCAATGAACACTGTAAAAATATAAATAAAAAATGAGGCAAAAAATAATGCTTTATCATCATACCGCCGTACAAAAAGTGCAATAAAACACAATCAAGAAGATGAATGTAAATAAAAATGATACCGCTGAAAACATCATCTTGTCCTGCAAAAAACAAGCCATGATACAGCTCCATCAGCAGAAAAATAAGTTATAGCTCTCCTAATAAAGTGATACAAAAATATTTTTTTTTCTATAAAATAGTTTTTATTGTGTAAAAGAGCCAAAGCATGAAAAACTATATAAATTGGGTATCACTGTAAAGGTACCGATGCAAAGAATAAAGCTTCCTTACCAATTTTACCACACGCAGAACCATATAAAAAAACAAACAAAAAGCTATTTCTGAATTTATGGCTTTTGTTCATTCTGTCTCCCAAAAATTGGATTAGAAAGTGATCAAAAAATGTTATATGCCTGAAACAGGTACCAATAAAAACTTCAGCTTGTCCTGCAAATAACAAGCCATAACATGACTCTGTCGGCAGAAATATGGAAAAATTATTGCTCTCAAAATAAGGTAATGCAAAAACTAGTTTTCGCAATAAAAACCATCTCTTAGTATGTGAAAGCAGCCAAACATAAAAACCCGATATAAATCTGGTATTTCTATGATTGCACTGACCAGAAGAATAAAGTCGCCTAATCACTTGTACCACATGAGGAACTGTGTAAAAAATAAATAAAACCAATTCTTCACATGCTGTTGATTTTTTTCATTCTGCCTTCCTAAGATTTCAGTAGGGCTCTGCACACATTTATCCCATGCTCTACACCGAGCACTTACACCGGGTTTCCGTGTAAACCTCTGAAATACGAGATTCAGATGGAACCTCTGGTGGAAGATTCCCTTAAATTAGATAGATGGAGGCACTGTGGAAGCCATAGGACCTGTGATCCAGCAGTATCCGTCTTTTTAGGATTGTATAAAAGCGACGTCAGCCACAGTTTTGTGCACTTCTAAGTAGGACACCGCTGAACAGAACCCAGACAGAGTCCAGATTAATTCTGCTGCCTCATTATAGTGAATGGATCCATCGGGGGTTTCATCTGTCATGTCACGCAGAGATTTAGATGGAAACCCCGATGTAAGTGCTCAGCGTAGAGTGCCCAATAAATGTGATCATGAATGTTATGTAAAATGTTTTCAATAAAAGCTTCAACTCAATCCACAAAAAAAGCAAGTCCCCACTCAGGTCTGTCATCTGTTCTCGGAAATATAGGGGGCTGTTATGTTTAGGTAGCTGAGGAGAAAAAGCAAAAACGGTAATACACCAGAGAGGCTGGAACCTATTGGATTGCAGTAACCTGAACTAACCACACAACTAGAGGTAGCCGTGGAGCGTTCCTACGTTGATCCTAGACGCCTCGTCACAGCCTGAGAGATAACTACACCTAAAGGCAGAAAGATGAAAGCTATCTGCCCCGGAGCAGATCCCCAAAGAAAATAGGAAGCCCCCAAACATGTAATGGCGGTTAGACAAGAAGAAGCACGGACACAGACAGAAAATAGAATGAGCAAACGCTGGGGCCCAATCTGTCTAGACAGAAAAGTACAGGAAAGAATTCTGACTGCGATCCAACAAAAACCCTAAAAAATACCAGCACTTCTGATTGCCAAAAAACCTGAGATCACACGATCTCTACCACCTAAATCAGATCTCTGGTGTAACAAAACAAAGCCGCAGCCACTGAAAAAACAGGAAAAATCAAATGAACAAATAACAGTGGCTACAGAAAAATTGAGAGGAGCACAGGCCCCAGGAGGGGGACCCGACTGGCCTCCAAAAAGGTGCAGAAAACTATGAAAAAAGCAAGCACAAAAAGAAAAGCAGAAAATATCTTATCTGAAAGCAGCAGGTGCAGGCAAGACTCCAGCAACTTCAAAATGAACCAGGAACAACAATTGAGACAAGAACAATTGATCACCGGCGACCATCATGGGAGGGAACCTCCCTTACATCAGTCCAGTCTGTGATCCCAGATTGCCATTCCTCGCTGAAAGGTTCAGTACTGTCTGTAACCACCAGAGGGAGCCTCTGCTCAGAAACCATCTCTAGCACATTCACAACAGGGGGCTTCTACATTACTGGTAGCAGAAAGGCTCTGGAAAAGCTCAATGACTCCTCGCCCCCAAAAGAAATTCAGCAAATTCTCCGCTCCCAAATGCAAATGCCCCCTCATTTCTGAGCCTCGGTGTGTCTAAACCACATTTTTCACCCACATTTGGCATTTCTGTAGTGATGAGAGCCAGCCTAATTTACAGGCGCATATCTCCAGAAGCATGAGCTAGGCATAATGTACTGGTCACTACAATAGCAAGTTGCAATTTTCACTCAGCAACATCCACTGTTGCTTGTTTTTGGAAAATACCCATGGAGTTAAAATCATTGCTACATCTGTAAGATAAATTCCCAAAGGGTTATAATTTCCAATATGGGGTCACTTGGGATGTTGGTTTTTCTAGCACTTAAGTGCCATTATATGGATTCCGCAAACTATTCTAGAAAAATCTGCATTCCAGGAGGCAAATAGCACTTTGTCCCTTCCGAGTCTCTCCGCATGGCTAAGTAGTACTGTACAGCCACATATGGAGTAATGCTATGTTCAGTAGAAATTGTGGACAAATTTCAGTGCATTTTTACCCATTTCCCAGTACTAAAATGTAAAACTTGGGGCTAACATATAATCTTGGTGGTAAAAATGTAAATTAATTTTTATTCACTGCCAAATGGTATAAATGTCTGTGACTCACCTGTGGAGTCAATATGATCTCTACACCACTAGATGAATTCATTGTGAGGTTTAGTTTGTAAAATGGGGTCACTTATGGTGGGTTCTGCTGTATTTTTACCTCAGGGGCTCTGCCAATGTAACATGGCACCCTGAAAAAAGTGCAGCAAAATGTGCACTATAGTATGGCGTTTCTTCCCTTCTGAGTTTTGCACTGTGACTCAATAGTAGTTTTCGATGACATATGAGGTATTGCTAAACTGAGGAGCAATTACACAACAAATTTTGGGGTCTATTTTCTCCTGTTATCCTTGAGAAAATCCAAAATTTTGAGCTAAAAAGATTTTTGCTGCAAAAGTGAGTTTTTTATTTTCATGGTTTATTGTTAGAAGCTTCTGTGAAGCACCTGGGGGTTCAAGGTGTTCAATACAAATCTAGATGAGTTCCCTAAGGGGTCTAGTTTATAAAATGGTGTCACTTGTTGGTGGTTTTCACTGTTTAGGCACATCAGGGGCTCTCCAAACACAACATGCCATTCTCTAATTATTCCAGCAAATTTTACATTCAAAAAGTCAAATGGCTCTCCTTCCCTTACATGTCTTGCTCTGCACACAAACAGTTGTTTTTCTCCACATGTTAGGTATTTGTGCACAAATTTTATGCAGCAATTTCTCCTTTTACTCATATGAGAATGCAAAATGTGGAGCTAAAAAAGATTTATCTTTGAAAAAAATTATATTTTTTTCATTTTTACGGCTCTACGTTATTAATTTCTGTGGAGCACCTGTGTTAGGGTCTGCGGAACGCACCAAATATATGATGTGGAGAGGTGCGTTCGCAGCCCCGGGTCCACCGTGCAGGCGGAGCCTGCTGCTAGTAAAATGGCGCAAGAAGCGAACTCTGTTATCCCGCAGAGTCGCCAAAATAAATGCCGTAACGTGCTGGGGCAATATGTGCGAACTCTGTTAATCCACAGAGCCGCTAGGAGTGCCGCAGCGCTATATGGCGATGTGTGCGAACTCACTAAACACAACTGAGTTGCAAAATAAACACGCTAGGGCGCTGTCTAGCGTTGAAAGCGAACCCTGTTACGTCACAGAGCCGCTGAGACAAACTTCTGTGTCCTGTCAGGCACCCAGGTACACAGTTAATTGCTAAGCGAACATAGAATGTGATCATGCGCTAATATCCTCGCGGGAGTCACCCGCAATCTATGGCGTCTGAACGCCAGGCCCTGAATACGGCAATCAAACTCCTCACCGGTTATGCCGGTAATCTAGGGCATCTAGGACACACACCCTGACCAGCTAGCATACCAAACTCCTCACCGATTAAGTCGGTATTCTAGGGGCTTATTTCAGCCGGGCCCTAACCACACACACGCATGACCACACTGGCGCTAAGCATATAATGGTTGACACTAGCGCATGGCGGCCCAGCCATGCCACCCTTTTATAGTAACAGCTACAGGACCTGCCAGAAACAAGGACCAATGAAACTGGTCCAGAACACCAGTAGTCCCAGGACCTTCCTGGCAGACCCATAGGAGCTGCTGCAGTACCTGAGCATGTGACCCCTGATCTCCAATGAGAGATCTCACCCTGGGCATGCTCAGAAGGGGAAAACAAGGACTTTGTCCTAAAGACGTCTGCTCGCCGCTAACCAGTACTGGCCACAATGGCAGAGCCTGGAGATGCAGCAGTAATCCTCTGCACACTGTTAGACTGGGCGAGACACTGGGACCGACGTCTAAGCTGAGAAGAGTTCACTGCGTCCGGAGATGAATGGGAGACAGCAGCCGGGATGGTTCGAGATTCCCCTTGTGCAGAAGCGGGAACTCGACCCCTAACATTACCCCCCCCTTCTCTGGGCCTCGCTACGCTCAAAGGAAGCGATGAACTGCGGAGCATGAACATGCTCGGCAGGCTCCCAGGACCTATCCTCAGGCCCATAACCCCTCCAATCCACCAAAAATTTTTTTTGCCCCGTACCACCTTGCACCCTACAATGGCATTCACCTCGTAGTCGTCCGAAGACGAACCCGACGTCCCGGCAGATGACTCAGGCAACCGGGAGATGACCACGGGTTTTAGGAGGGACACATGGAATGTGTCGGAGATACCAAGGCGAGGCGGAAGGGCCAAACGGTAAACCACAGGGTTCACCTGCTCGAGAACCTTGAAGGGACCCAAATAGCGGGGTGCCAACTTAATGGATTCCACCCGTAGCCTGATGTTTTGGGCGGAGAGCCACACTAGGTCGCCAGGAGCAAATGTCGGAACGAGACGCCGATGGGCATCAGCAGAAGGCCTCATCCTTTCCTTGGAAGCCTGAATGGCATCCTGGGTGCGGTCCCATATGTCCTGTGCCCAGTCTGCCACCCTGGAGTCGGCTGAAGCCACGGGCATGGGCACCGGTACCCGCGGATGCTGGCCGTAATTTAAGAGGAATGGGCTCTGTCCAGTGGAGTCAGCCACAGCATTGTTTAGCGCGAACTCCACCCACGGGAGCAAGGATGCCCAGTCATCCTGCCTGGCAGACACAAAATGTCGCAAGTAGGTGATCAAGGTCTGGTTGGCCCTCTCTACCAACCCATTCGTCTCGGGATGATATGCAGAGGAGAGGTTGAACTCAATGCAGAGTAGATGACACAACTCTCTCCAGAACCGAGACGCAAATTGGGGACCTCGATCGCTGACAATCTTGTCTGGCATACTGTGTAGACGGAAGATGTGTCTAATAAACAATGCTGCCAAGGCCCGTGCAGAAGGTAACTGTGGTAGCGGCACTAAGTGCACCATTTTGGAGAAGTGGTCGGTGATCACCCAAATGATAGTGCAACCCGAGACTTGGGTAAGCCCACCACAAAGTCCATCCCGACCATCACCCAGGGCCTGTCTGCCACAGGCAAAGGAAAAAGTAACCCAGCTGGCCGTTGTCGAGGGGACTTGTTCCTGGCGCAGGAGACACACGCCTGAACATACTCCCTGATGTCATGGACCATATGTGGCCACCAGTATGTCCTCGCCAATAACTCAGTTGTCCTCTTTGCCCCAAAGTGTCCACCCACCCTGGACGAGTGTGCCCAAGAGAGTACCTTCGGTCGCAAATTAGTGGGCACAAAAGTCTTGCCCGGAGGCACAGACTCTAGTGAAATCGGGGCTACAGTTCTCAGACTCTTTTCGGGGACAATAAGCCGAGGCTCCTCATCCTCCTCCTCTGATGACACTAAGGAGCGAGAGAGAGCGTCGACCCGAACATTCTTCTCACCGGAGAGAAAATGGAGGGTGAAGTGGAACCGAGAGAAGAATAGGGACCATCTGGCCTGGCGAGAATTTAGCCGCTGAGCCGTTTGCAAATATACCAAAGTTTTTGTGGTCGGTGAAGACTTGGAAGGGAAAACGAGCCCCCTCCAGAAGATGTCTCCACTCAGAGAAGGCCAACTTCATAGCCAGCAACTCCCTGTCCCCGATGGAATAATTCCTCTCTGCTGGTGTAAAGGTCTTAGGAAAGAAGAAGCAGGGATACTTCCGACCTTGAGCATCCTTTTGATAAAGGACTGCTCCAGCACCAACAGAAAAGGCGTCCACCTCTAAAATAAACGGCTTATCAACATCAGGGCGATGTAATATGGAAGCACTGGCAAAATGCGACTTGATGGAAGAGAACGCCTTGGAGACCTCCTCAGACCACAACTTGGGATTTGCTCCCTTCTTGGTGAGGGCTACCAAGGGAGCTACCAAAGTCGAGAAATGGGGAATGAACTGGCGATAATAATTAATGAACCCCACAAAGCGCTGCACCGCTTTAAGAGAATGGGGTTCTTGCCAGTCCATTACAGCCTGTAGTTTGGCAGGATCCATAGCCAATCCCTGGGCAGAGATGATATAGCCCAGGAAAGGTAAGGACTCCTGCTCAAACACACATTTCTCCAGCTTGGCATAGAGGGAGTTTGCCCGTAAGAGGTCGAAGACTTTGTTGACATCCCTCCGGTGAGAGTCTATATCTGGTGAAAAGATGAGAATATCATCCAGATAGACTACTACAGAGGTGGAGAGCATATCCCGGAAGATATCACTGACAAAGTCTTGGAAAACAGCGGGAGCATTACAGAGCCCGAAGGGCATCACCAGGTATTCATAATGCCCATCCCTGGTATTAAAAGCTGTCTTCCACTCGTCCCCCTCACGGATGCGAATTAGGTTATAGGCACCACGTAGATCAAGCTTGGTAAATACTCTTGCTCCTCGGAGCCTATCAAAGAGCTCAGAGATTAGGGGCAACGGGTACTTATTCTTGACGGTGATAGCGTTAATACCCCTGTAGTCAATACATGTGTCATGGTATAGGACATGGTTAATGTCCTGTCCACTCAGGGTTAACTTTTGCTGGCCTCCCTTTGGATCTGGGAGGGTATTTATACCCAGTCCAGAGGGAGATTCTCTGTCAGCTATACTTTCGTTGTGACTGTGTATTTGACCCCCCTGGTTTGCGTGTATACTGCTCTGCTTGTTTGACTCCTGTGTATGACCCAGTCTGTTTGCTCACTCTGCTCTCTGTCTCACGTTTTGCTTATATTGTCTTCTCCGGTTCTGACCTCCTGGCTTGGCTATCGATACTCTGTTACCGTTTTGTCCCTATTGTACTGTCTATTGCCCGCTCTGGTTTACTGATCTATTGCTACGTCCTGACTATCCGTTCTGTCTAACCCTTTGGTACTGTCGTGCTATCTTGTGCTCTGATCTCGGCCTGTCCTGGTTTTCGTCTCTGTCTTTGCCCCTTGGTAACTTTATCTCGTCGTTACCCTGCTAGGAGTTTTCCTGCAGTTCCTAGATCTCTGGAGCTTAGGCCACGCCCCCAGCAGTCATGTGCTGCAGGTCCTGTTAGTCTGCAGTACACATCATTCATTACTGCTGCCTCTGAGAGACGTGTGACCAGCTCCGCCCCTTGGCTGTCACATGCTGCGGAAGGTCCTGTTACACAGAAACACACGTCTTCTCTGCTGCGGCTCTGCTTACAGGTATCTTGGGGCACAGTTGGTTCACTTAGGACACGTGCACTGGCTCAGTGAGCATGTGCAGTGCGGTGTCCTTGACATTATAGCTGACCATTACAGTCTTTCCCTGGTGGTGGGGTGTTAGCACATTATGGATCCGGTACGGGCTCTCACTGAGCAGGTTAATGAGCTCTCCCAGCTTATGCAGAAGCTGTCTATGGAGCAGCAAAATCTGGTTCAGTCGCATCAGCAGGTACAGAGAGATGTGGCAGACGCTCTAATGGGGTCTGTTCCGTCGGGGTTCCAGGAGGGGGGCCCCACTGATGTATCTCTTGCGGACCCCGACCCCCCTGTAAAATTACCCGACAATTTTTCTGGAGATAAAAAATTGTTTAGGGTTTTTAAGGAGGGATGCAAGTTGTTCTTTGAATTGCGTCCCCGGACCTCTGGAAATGAAAGGCAGAGGGTGGGGATCGTAATGTCCTTATTAAGGGGGGCTCCGCAAGCATGGGCTTTCTCTCTCTCTTCCTCTGCTCCTGAACGTATGTCTGTGAACCTGTTCTTTGAGGCTCTGGGGCACATTTATGACGAGCCTGATAGAGTGCGTCTGGCTGAGGATATGGTGATGAGTGTGACACAGGGGAGGAACTCTGCTGAATGGTTCTGCTCAGAGTTCAGACGTTGGACCGCGGAAGTATCCTGGAATGATGCCGCCCTGAGGGGGTTGTTCCGCAGGGGCCTATCTGACCGTCTGCAGGACGCTCTGGCATTACATCCTCCTCCCGATACTCTGGAGGACGCCATGATGCAGGCGGTCCGTATGGACCGGAGACTCCGTGCTAGGGGAATGATGCTACAAGAGACTCCTTTGTACTCCAAATTGTGTTACACCGCACCCGCATCTGAGCCCAAGGAGATGGAGGCTGTCTCAGGAAAGGAACGAGAGAGAAGACACCGTAAAGACAACCGTCTATGCTTTTACTGTGGAGCCTCTGGACATTGGAAAAGGGACTGTCCTTCCTGCCCTTCTTCTGTGAAATCATCAGGAAAACTACTGAGTCTGGGCAACAATCGTGGAGGTTGCCCAGACTCCCAGGTACATTTTTTTTCGCTTGCTAAAATGGTGCTCCAGGTTGAATTGGAACTTGCTGGCGGTTCTGTTATGACCACCGCCTTTGTTGACTGTGGTTCCTCCATTAATCTGATTGATGCCCAATTTGTGACTCTTAATAAGATAGGGACAGTCAGGTTGAAAGATCCTGTTAAAATTGTGGCTGTGGATTCATCCCCTCTTGCCCGGGATGGAATTTGTTTTATGTCTGAAGTTTTTTCTATGAAAGTGGGTTCCACGCACGTGGAAAAATTAAGTTGCTTTATTCTGAATAATCTGCCTGCAGGACTGGTATTGGGGATGCCCTGACTGCAACACCACAATCCTCTCATTGATTGGGCAAAAGGGGAGATCACCCGATGGGGATGTAATAATAATGGTCTTTGTTGTAACTCCGTTTCTCTTGTCAAACCGATAAAATCTGTATCTGTGTCGTCTGTCAGTCTGGAGAGTATTCCGGAGCACCTGAAAGACTTTGAAGACGTATTTTCCGAAAGTGAGGCTGAGGCGCTCCCACCACATAGACCCTATGATTGCGCCATTGATTTGTTACCTGGAGCCAAATTACCCAAGGCTCGTTTGTTTAATTTGTCCGGGCCTGAGCGCCAAGCCATGAAAGAGTACATCAAAGAAAGCCTTCGCAAAGGGCATATTCGGCCCTCGGTGTCACCCGTGGCAGCGGGGTTTTTCTTTGTAAAGAAAAAAGATGGTGGGTTGCGACCGTGTCTCGACTTTCGGGAACTGAACAAAATTACCGTTAAGAACACGTACCCTCTCCCGTTGATTCCCGATCTATGCAATCAACTCACGGGGGCCAAATGGTTTTCTAAGCTCGATCTACGAGGAGCTTATAACCTTATAAGGATCCGGGAGGGGGACGAATGGAAAACAGCATTCCTGACAACTGAAGGGCTATTTGAAAACCTGGTTATGCCCTTCGGTCTCACTAATGCCCCTGCTGTTTTTCAGAACTTCATCAATGTTGTTTTTTCTGATTTAATTGGACGTTATGTAGTCATTTACCTGGATGACATTCTGATATACTCAGAAGACAGTCAGTCACACTTGCATCATTTATGTGCAGTTCTTATGAGACTCCGGGAGAACCATTTGTATGCTAAGCTGGAGAAGTGTTTATTTTTTATGCAAGAACTGTCTTTTCTGGGTGTAATTGTATCCGGAGAGGGATTCCGCATGGATCCAGGAAAGGTTCAGGCCATTACAGATTGGGTGCAGCCTCATGATCTGAAAGGGTTGCAACGATTTTTGGGCTTCGCTAACTATTATAGGAAGTTCATTAAAGGGTTTTCACAGGTAGTGAAACCTTTGACGGACCTCACTCTTAAGGGGGCAGAGGTAAAAAATTGGTCCGTGGCCGCAAAAAATTCCTTCCTTACATTGAAGAAATGCTTTACTTCAGCCCCTGTGTTGGTACAACCCGATTCGTCAAGACCTTTTATCGTGGAGGTCGACGCTTCAGAAGTGGGGGTGGGGGCAGTGTTGTCCCAGGGCCCCTCTACCCTCACTAATCTTAAACCCTGTGCCTTTTTCTCTAAAAAGTTCTCTTCGGCAGAGAGAAACTATGATGTCGGCAACAGGGAATTGTTAGCGGTCAAACTGGCCTTTGAAGAATGGAGGCATTTTTTGGAGGGGGCCGCTCATCCCATTACTGTCATCACTGATCATAAGAACCTGGCCTATATCGAGTCTGCTAAGAGATTGACCCCCAGACAGGCTCAGTGGGCACTTTTTTTTTTCTCGCTTTCATTTTACCATCACATTCCGTCCAGGGTCTAAAAATGTAAAGGCAGATGCCTTATCCCGAAGTTTTGATTCTCTGTCCCCTCCAGAACCTCATTCGTCCATTCTTCAACCGGGAGTGGTTGTAGCCGAAGTCTCCTCTGAGTTACAGAGAGAGATTCTGGAGGCACAAGCTCCCAGGAATAAACCCCAGGTAAATTGTTCGTACCCGAACAGCTCCGTCTCACACTCCTGCAAGAATTTCATGATTCTGTGTTAAGTGCACACCCTGGTATTGCAGCTACCCGGGGGGCAGTGGCTAGAGGTTTTTGGTGGCCCTCTATGGGTACTGATATAAAAAATTTTGTTAATACTTGTGGGGTGTGCGCTCGCTCTAAAAGCTCTCAGGTCCGGCCGGCCGGGGAATTGGTGCCTTTGCCAATTCCGGATAAACCATGGACACACCTGTCCATGGACTTTATCACTAATCTTCCCTCATCCAAGGGCAATTCAGTGGTATGGGTAGTGGTTGATAGATTTTCTAAGCAAGCCCACTTTGTGCTGTTACCCGCGTTGCCGTCTGCTGAAACCTTGGCCCGCTTGTTTATACAGCACATAGTTCGGTTGCATGGAGTGCCTGTGAATGTGGTGTCGGACAGGGGTGTGCAGTTTGTGGCCAGGTTTTGGAGAGCGTTCTGTAAGAAGTTGGGGGTCACATTACACTATGTAACAAATTTTTATTTATTTTTTGTTCCTGGGTCCAAAGTGTGTTTTCCTAACCCGTTATGCCTAAAACAATTAGAAAATAGTTGTTGTTCCACAAAAACTTTGCTTTTGTGATCAGGACAATGAAATTTGGAAATTTGTCTGTTTTCGGAAAAACATTCAAAATAAAACAATAAAAAGAAAATCAAACATACACATATTTGGTATCGCTGCATTCAGAATCGCCCGATCTATCAATAAAAAAAAGGATTAACCTGATCGCTAAATGGCGTAGCGAGAAAAAAATATTAAACCGCCAGAATTACGTTTTTTTGGTTGCCACGATATTGCATTAAAATGCAATAACAGTCGATCAAAAGAACGTATCTGCACATAAGTGGTATCATTAAAAACGTCAGCTCGGCATGCAAAAAATAAGCCCTCACTCAACCCAAGATCACGAAAAATGGAGACGCTACGGGTCTCGGAAAATGGTGTAATTTTTTTTTTTTTTTATAGCAAACTTTGGATTTTTTTTCACCACTAAGGCCTCTTTCACACATCCGGCGGGCGCCTTGCGGCGCCCCCGGCATTTTCCCGCAGCGCCGCATCTGAAAATCTGATGCGCCGCATGCGGCTTTTTTCGCATTGACATGCATTAGCGCCGCATGGCGCCGCATGTCAATGCGTTGCATGCGGTTTTGTCCGGATGCGGCGCAAATGTACATTGCGGCGGCCGGACAAAACGCTGCATGTAACGTTTTTTTTTTTTGCCGGATGGTCTCTTATCTCTCCAAGCATCAGAAACCATCCGGCAAAAAAACGCATTTTGGGCGCCGGAAGTGTGAAAGCTTTTCACATGCGGCGCTGCGGCAAAATGCCGGGGGCGCCGCCAGGCGCCCGCCGGATGTGTGAAAGAGGCCTTAGATAAAAGAGAACCTAGACATGTTTGGTGTCTATGAACTCAAAATGACCTGGAGAATCATAATGGCAGGTTAGTTTTAGCATTTAGTGAACCTAACTAAAAAGCCAAACAAAACAAGTGTGGGATTGCACTTTTTTTGCAATTTCACCACACTTGGAATTTTTTTCCCGTTTTCGAGTACACGACAGGGAAAAACAATGGCATTCTTCAAAAGTACAACTCGTCCCACAAAAAATAATCCCTCACATGGCCATATTGACAGAAAAACCTCTGAAGGTGCTGATGCCACCACTGCATATCAAGTTAGACCTCATCAAGCAATTTGTCACGGTTCTTGACAAGGAGTCAGCACTGCAGCTTTCAAGTACCTCCAAGATCTCTTTCCAAAGCTGTCTGAGGCAAAGGTCAAGGGTGGTATCTTCGTCGGACCGCAGATCAAGAAGATCATAGAATGTGACGAGTTCGCCAAGTTATTAACAGGACGGCGAAAGCGGCTTGGAACAGTTTCATTGCAGTGGTTAATGGCTTCCTGGGTAATCACAAGGCTGAAAACTATGTGCAGTTGGTTCAGACTCTCATGAAGAATTACGCCATAATGGGCGGCAGAATGTCTCTCACAGTCCATATCCTTGACGCTCATCTTGACAAGTTCAAGAACATGGGAGCTCAGAGGAGCAATGCGAGCGCTTTCATCAAGATATATTGGTCTTTGAATGTCATTACCAAGGACAGTATAACGAATACATGATGGCGGACTACATTTGGGGGCTTCTTCGAGAAAGCGATTTGCTGTACACTCGCAAATCTAGAAAAACTATTCATTTCTGAACCTTTTTGAGTGATTTTTGACTGTCTTTGTCTGTTTACCATGCAAGTGTTGCTTTTTATCAGACCGCATGAACGAAAATATAATAATTTTCTTTTTTTTACACAATAAATACAACATTTTTCTGGCCTGTGGTGATAAAATCAAAGTTTGTGCTGAATGTAGTCATTTTTCCATAGTCTTTAAACATAAGCAATTGAAATATTACACTTGGAAGCCAGGAACAAAAATTGTGTTACATAGTGTTATTATTCTCCTCTGCCTATCACCCGGAATCCAACGGACAGACTGAACGCACCAATCAGTCGTTGGAGCAGATTCTGAGATGCCTGACCTCCTCCAGACAGGAAGATTGGTGTGAGGTTTTACCCATGGCAGAATTTGCGTTCAACTGTCGTATCAATCAGTCTACCGGAAAGTCTCCTTTTCAGGTCAATTATGGGTTTGTTCCGCAGTTTGGGGAATTTTCCAGTATGGATTCTGGTTGTCCTGGTGCCGAGGGGATGGTTCAACAGTTAAAAAACATTTGGAGGGAGGTGCAGGGGAACATCTCCAAAGCCCAGAAGAAGTACAAACATTTTGCGGACAGGAGGAGGGGATTGGGTCCTGCGTTGACAGTGGGGGAAAAGGTCTGGTTGTCCACCCGTAATATCAAACTTAAGATATCCTCTATGAAGCTGGGCCCCAAATTTATTGGCCCATACAAGATTGTAGAGGTGATCAATCCAGTGGCGTACAGGCTTCAGTTGCCCACCTCCTTCAAAATATCTAACGTCTTCCACAGGTCCCTATTAAAACCTGTGGGGATGGTTAGAGAAGATCCCTCATCCGTGGTTCCACCAATATTGGTAGAGGGTCAACTGGAGTACGAGGTAGGGCGCATCATTGATTCACGGTGAGTGCGCCGGAGACTTCAGTACCTTATTCATTGGAAGGGATACTCCATTGAAGATCGGTCATGGGTTCCGGCCAGTTCGGTACATGCCGATCGACTGGTACAGGCTTTTCATGCCAGATATCCTGAGAGGCCTGGGGGTCCAGTGGCCCCCCATTAAGGGGGGTACTGTCATGGTATAGGACATGGTTAATGTCCTGTCCACTCAGGGTTAACTTTTGCTGGCCTCTCTTTGGATCTGGGAGGGTATTTATACCCAGTCCAGAGGGAGATTCTCTGTCAGCTATACTTTCGTTGTGACTGTGTATTTGACCCCCCTGGTTTGCGTGTATACTGCTCTGCTTGTTTGACTCCTGTGTATGACCCGGTCTGTTTGCTTACTCTGCTCTCTGTCTCACGTTTTGCTTATATTGTCTTCTCCGGTTCTGACCTCCTGGCTTGGCTATCGATACTCTGTTACCGTTTTGTCCCTATTGTACTGTCTATTGCCCGCTCTGGTTTACTGATCTATTGCTACGTCCTGACTATCCGTTCTGTCTAACCCTTTGGTACTGTCGTGCTATCTTGTGCTCTGATCTCGGCCTGTCCTGGTTTTCGTCTCTGTCTTTGCCCCTTGGTAACTTTATCTCGTCGTTACCCTGCTAGGAGTTTTCCTGCAGTTCCTAGATCTCTGGAGCTTAGGCCACGCCCCCAGCAGTCATGTGCTGCAGGTCCTGTTAGTCTGCAGTACACATCATTCATTACTGCTGCCTCTGAGAGACGTGTGACCAGCTCCGCCCCTTGGCTGTCACATGCTGCGGAAGGTCCTGTTACACAGAAACACACGTCTTCTCTGCTGCGTCTCTGCTTACAGGTATCTTGGGGCACAGTTGGTTCACTTAGGACACGTGCACTGGCTCAGTGAGCATGTGCAGTGTGGTGTCCTTGACAACATGGACGTAATTCTCCGTTCTTCTTTTGCACAAAGAACCCCGCCCCTGCTGGTGACAACGACTTCCTAATGAACCCTCTTGCCAGATTCTCCTGAATATACTGGGACATGTCCTCCGTCTCAGGAAGCGAGAGGGGGTAGACTCTCCCCGGCGGGTTCTGCTCCAGGCAAGAGATCAATAGGACAGTCGTAGGGGCGATGAGGTGGAAGAGTCTCCGCCGCCTTCTTGGAGAAAATGTCTGCATATGACCAATAACACTGAGGAAGAGAAGTGAGATCTACGGGTATCTCTGTGGTGGTGACCTGAACGCACTCCCTAACACACCTGCCTCTACATGAATCACCCCAACCCAGTATCCTCCCAGAGGACCACTCAATATTGGGATAGTGGTAACGGAGCCAAGGTACTCCCAGCAACACCTCGTCTATTCCCTCGGGCAGGACAAGAAAAGAAATACTCTCCTGATGGGAAGGGGACATAGATAAAGTGAGAGGGATCGTCTGGTGCATGATTTGTGAAGGCAGAGTTGATCCATTCACTACTCGCACAGTCACCGGTTTGGCGAGCATCACCAGAGGTATAATGTGGTGGAGAGCAAATGCAGAGTGCATGAAATTCCCCTCGGCTCCTGAATCCACACAGAGCTCGGCGGTGAGCGTGGATGGACCTACTGTAATTGTCCCCTTAAAGGACAACTTGGTGGAAAATGCCGCAGTGTCTAGTGAACCTCCTCTCAAGGTCACTAGGCGCGACCGTTTTCCCGACCGCTGTGGACATTTGTTGGCATAATGTCCTAACTGCTGGCAGATGTTACAGACCACGGGTACTTGAGCGGCCCGGGACTTAGGTCCTGCTCGAGAAACCTCCATGGCCTCATTGGAGTCGGGCGCCTGGCTGGAAGATACTAGAGGTCTGGCGAAAGTGGGAGCCAGCCGAAACCTCTGCCTACACTGGGACCGCTCCAACCTCCGCTCGTGAAAACGGAGGTCGATGCGGGTAGATATGGCGATAAGCTTCTCCAGTGTGGCGGGAATCTCCCTGGTAGCCAAGGCGTCTTTCACATGGCCCCTAGTCCTCTCCAAAACACGGGAATGAGGACTTTATCCGGCCAGTCCAACTCCGAGGACAGAGTCCGAAATTGGACAGCAAAACAGCTGACCAAGGACGAACCCTGTGAACTTGCCAGAAGTTGGAGCGCCGCATCGTGGGTAACCTGAGGTCCTAGAAATACCTTTTTTAGAGCCTCCAGAAAACGAGGAGCACTCCGCACCACACGGTCATTACGCTCCCACAGCGGGGTGGCCCACTCCAACGCTCTGCCTGAGAGAAGAGATATTACAAAGCCCACTTGTGCCCGATCCGTGGGGAAACGTGCAGCCAGAAGCTTGAGTTGTATAGAGCACTGACTCACGAATCCCCGACATTGCTTGCTGTCACCAGCAAACTTGTCTGGAAGCGAGAGGTGGGATATTGTGGGGGCAGAGGTGGCAGTGGACACACTGGCTGCAGCAACGATAGCAGCCTGAACAGCGACTGCGGTAACATCCACAGCTGAGGTTATGTGCTCAAGAGCCGCCAACCTACCCTCCAGCTGCTGGATGTCTAATAGTAGACGCTGGTCATCCGCCATTTTTACTAGCCAGACCCTGGCGCTAGTGTTATGTTAGGGTCTGCGGAACGCACCAAATATATGATGTGGAGAGGTGCGTTCGCAGCGCGGGGTCCTCCGTGCAGGCGGAGCCTGCAGCTAGTAAAATGACGCAAGAAGCAAACTCTGTTATCCCACAGAGTTGCCAAAATAAATGCCGTAACGCGCTGTGGCAATATGTGCGAACTCTGTTAATCCACAGAGCCGCTAGGAGTGCCGCAGCGCTATATGGCGATGTGTGCGAACTCACTAAACACAACTGAGTTGCAAAATAAACACGCTAGGGCGCTGTCTAGCGTTGAAAGCGAACCCTGTTACGTCACAGAGCCGCAGAGAAAAACTTCTGTGTCCTGTCATGCACCCAGGTACACAGTTAATTGCTAAGCGAACATAGAATGTGATCATGCGCTAATGTCCTCGCGGGAGTCACCCGCAATCTATGGCGTCTGAACGCCAGGCCCTGAATACGGCAATCAAACTCCTCACCGGTTATGCCGGTAATCTAGGGCATCTAGGACACACACCCTGACCAGCTAGCATACCAAACTCCTCACCGATTAAGTCGGTATTCTAGGGGCTTATTTCAGCCGGGCCCTAACCACACACACGCATGACCACACTGGCGCTAAGCATATAATGGTTGACACCCAGCCATGCCACCCTTTTATAGTAACAGCTACAGGACCTGCCAGAAACAAGGACCAATGAAACTGGTCCAGAACACCAGTAGTCCCAGGACCTTCCTGGCAGACCAATAGGAGCTGCTGCAGTACCTGAGCATGTGACCCTGATCTCCAATGAGAGATCTCACCCTGGGCATGCTCAGAAGGGGAAAACAAGGACTTTGTCCTAAAGACGTCTGCTCACCCTAACCAGTACTGGCCACAATGGCAGAGCCTGAGATGCAGCAGTAATCCTCTGCACACTGTTGGACTGGGCGAGACGCTGGGACCGACATCTAAGTTGAGCAGAGTCCACTGCGGCAGGAGACGAATGGGAGACCGCAGCCGGGATGGATCAAGATTCCCCTTGTGCAGAAGCGGGAACTCGACCCCTAACAACCTGTAGGTTCAAAGTGCTCAATACACACCTAGACAACTTCTTAAAGGATCTAGTTTCCAAATGCTGTCACTTGCTGGGCGTTTCCACTGTTTAGGCTCACCAGGGGCTCTTCAAACATGACATCCACTAATTATGGCAGCAATTTTACATTCAAAAAGTGACATGGTGCCCCTTCCCTTTTCAGCCCTGCCATGTTGCCAAACAGAAGATTTTACCCACGTATGGGGAATCGTCTTGCTCAGGAGCAATTGAACAACAAATAGTATGGTCCATTTTCTCCTGTTACCCTTGTAAAAGTAAAATAAATAGTTCTAAAGGAGTTTTTTTTTAATAAAAGTAAATGTGTATTTTTTCCTTCCACATTCCAAAAATTCCTGTGGATCACCCGAAGTGTTAATAAACTTCTTGAATGTGGTTTTGAGCACCTTGAGGGTTTAGTTTTTAGAATATCGCCGCTTTTGGGTATTTTCTATGATATAGTCCCCTCAAAGTCACTTCAAATATGAGGTGGTCCCTAAAAAATGGTTTTGCAAATTTTGTAGTAAAAATGAGAAATTATTGTTCAACTAGTAACCCTTTTAACTTCCTAACAAAAAAATATGTTTAAAAAATTGTGCTAATGTAAAGTAGACATGTAGGAAATGTCATGTATTGACTATTTTGTGCAATATGACTCTCTGATTTAAGGGCATAAAAATTAAAATTTGAAAATTGCAAAATTTTCAAAATTCTCACCAAATTTCCATTTTTTTTCACATATAAAGGCAAGTCAAATCAACTAAATTTTACCACTACTATCAAGTAAAATATATTATGAGAAAACTTCCCAGAATCAATGGGATCCATTGAAGCATTCCAGAGTTATGACCTCATAAATTGACAATGGTCAGAATTGTAAAAATTGGCCTGGCCAGGAAGGTGAAAACTGGCATCTGGGTGATGGGGTCAAGGAAAAAAAAAATAAAAGTGACCATATCATCTAATGTTTTTATCAATATGCTGGAAATAAATAACATAAAATCACAGAGAATGCCTTTCATTACTTTTTGGATATAATAATTCAAGCTCATGAAGCAAACCAACCTCCTTCCAATGCATGGAACAGATTTTAAATTGTTGATGTTTCTGTAATAAAACTACCATTTATCTGTACACTCTCACAGAGAAGTACTGCTCCTTTGTTTTGTTTGTTTACTATGCTCAGGTTTTATAGTATGCCCAATAATAATAATCAATGTATTTTTTCCTTTATGTGTATTTGTAAATTTAATATTGCATATTACAAATGAACTTTTTAATCTCATATTCCCTTATACTTATATTCCTTTCAGGTACTTTCTGTAGTGGCTCAACAAATTCAAACAATTCAAAGAGCTATATCAGAGCAGGTTCAGACTTTCATGTTTGAAGGTACTGAAATAAGCTTAGATTCATCATGCACAGTATTTATAACAATGAATCCAGGATATGCAGGAAGAGCTGAACTTCCGGATAACTTAAAGGTAGGTTGCACCATTGATTTACTCAAAGTTTTCATTGTAGTAGATTAGCATCATCATAAATTATAATTTTCATCCAAAAGTACATATATTTTATCTATACAACCTTTCATTTGTTTTAAAAAATATATTTTTAAAGGGATGGTTTTAACAAATCAAATGGCAAGTGTTTAAAATGTATGTCGCAGAAAATCTGATCTGGATAAATGGTATGGTTTTCGTAAGCCAGGGTAATCCATCTGGCTAATCGGTACTCGGACGCGTCCGCTCTTCACCAGTCCTTACACTGGCTGCCCATTCATTATATTATCCAATTCAAAGTACTGGTTCTCACCCACAAAGCTCTCCACAGTGCAGCACCCCCCTACATCTCCTCCCTCATTTCTATCTATCGGCCTAACCGACTGCTGCGCTCTGCAAACGACCTTCGACTAACCTCTGCACTAATCCGTACCTCCCACTCCAAGACTTCTCCCGCGCTGCGCCAATCCTCTGGAATGCTCTACCCCAAGAAATTAGGACTATCCACAATTTGCATGGTTTCAGGCGCTCCCTCAAAACACATTTGTTCAGAGCGGCCTATCACATTCACTAATCAAAGTCATTCTATGTGTAAGTGTGTGTGTGTAGCCCATTCACTATCTCCATCCATCCCTCACTCCCTCAAAATGGCTGGACCATCATTGTAAATACACCATTGTATATAAACACCTGTACTTTGTATCTCCCCCACCTCATTGTAGATTGTAAGCTCTCACGAGCAGGGGCGGCTTATATTGCTTTAATTATTGTATTGTTAACGTTGTTACTTATGACTTGTGTTCTGAAACTGTTAAACTGTAAAGCGCTGCGGAATATGTTGGCGCTATATAAATAAAGATTATTATTATTATTATTATCTTTTGATAGATTTCACTGAATTTTTTTGCATAAGTAAAGTAACAGGTTTTTTTTTGTTTTCCATTAACGGTAACCTAAAGGGCTTTTCTGGGTTATCGGCATTTATGGCCTAGTCTTAGGATAACAAAGTTAATGTTATGTTATGCATTGCATCGAATCACCAAGAGTTTACATTTCAATGCAAGAAAAATATTTAGAATTGAGAGTCCTCAGTGGTTGATACCTTTTAATGGCTAACTGAAAAGATGGTAACAAATTGCAAGCTTTCGAGACTACTCAGGTCTCTTCATGTGGCTAGACTAATACAAAATCTGAAGAATCACATATTTATACACAACACAGCACAGAAATAATGCAATAGGTAAGACAAGTGACGTGAAGCAGAATAGTCATTATGGCAGAGGGATGAACATAAATATTGGAACAGTTCATAGATAAGGAGTGTGAAAGTTTTATTGCCCTCTGATTGGGGTCTGGTAATGTTTTGTGATGCTCTCACAGGGACTTTGGAATAAATTCTTTAATTGATGTAAAACGTAATAAATCCATGTGACAGGTTCATTCCAGCATTAAGAGTGTCAAAGGTCACCATCAATTTGTATTCGCAAACTCTTCTGTGTCTCTGAGATGTGAAACTACCTTTCAGTACAAGTAATTTCATGTCCAACATGCTATGACCGGGGAACAAAAATGTTAGTCTCGAAAATAGTAGTCTCGAAAGCTTGCAATTTGTTACCATCTTTTCAGTTAGCCATTAAAAGGTATCAACCACTGAGGACTCTCAATTCTAAATATTTTTCTATCTACTGGCTAACACGGTACTAAGATATACATCTTTCCTGTATCATTTCAATGCAAAGCAGTCTGCCGATCCACAGGCAATCAGAACTTAATCTGTAACCCTAAAACCTGTTAATGGGGTCTGGGAAACCCCACACTGTCTTCAGATCCATTGAGCATGTGCATGGTGCATAGCACGAGCCTTGTAAGAATTTATTTGAAGCTTTATCCTTGTTGTGTGTTGTGGTGTTATAATATTGTGCTATATAGTTTTCCTGAAATCTAATATGAGGTTTATGAGACCCAAATAACTGGTTATAGGTAAGGTAATTTGAAACGTATTATTTTTTGAAGTTCATGCTAATTATTTTGCTGATGATGATTTTACAGGGCATTTGTCTTGAAGAAGGATATGTGTGCAATATAATATTACTAAAAGTAGAGTAGATAATTTGTTTCTTTTTTATTCTTTCTCTTTATGTGATATTTAAAAAAGTGACGCCATTATTTCTTCAATTTTCTAATAAGATCATTTTATTGTATTAGTTTTGTATTTTTTGTGAAGACGTCTTAAAATGTGTGATTTTCTTCAAAGTATGAATGTTGGGCCATACATAAAGGCTAATTATATCATTCTAAGCAATACTAAGGTTAATACTTGCATTTTGTGATTATGTAGAAGAAACAGACTTTGGACTATGCTATACTCCATGATCAGGTACATGTAACTAAAATATGATCAACGGGTTAGGATAGCGTATCAAGGTTTAATCAGTGGGGAAGCAGTTACAACTCATACATCACTGTGCAGCTCAGTAATTTGTCCAAGAGATTAGAGCATTGTCAAATCCCAAAAAGTAACACATGGATATTATTAGGGATAATCAATCAATATCCTGGAGGTTGCCATTGAATATCCATATTTTGAGTAATGGCACTATCCAACTTCCAGCAGCTTTTCTCTTTCTGGCATCACTGTTCAATTCCATATAATGTTTATACTGTCCTTAGAAAATACAATTATACAATTATTCAACTAAAATTAAAGTGAAACATTTCCTTTAAGAAAAAAAGTGAAATCAATCTTGCACTAACTGGAAAACAAACTTTTAAATAATGCTTTGAAATATTACATAGAGAAAATTTGTTATTCAGTTATTTGATGATCACTCTCATCTTTCATATTCTGTATTGTATAATATTATTGTTTTTGGTCAATAGCTACATATTTGAACAAAACTTATTGAAAATATTTGAATATTCAGTAAAACCTATGCAAGTATTGTCATTCACTGTAAGAGTTGTCACTTGAAACCCATTCCCAAGTTAATCTGTTGCCCTTTTGTGCCTAACTTTCAAATCATCCCAAGGCTGTTCCCCCTAGACCCAGAACTATGATTTTCTTCATTAGAACCTGGCTTTCAATTTAAGTTTTAATTAGAATAGACAGGCGTGATACTTACAATTCAGCATCATTCTCATAATCTCCGAAGCATTAGTAAAGTGAATATTGAAATAATACTGAATGTTTGTATAGATCAGAAAAAAATGTGTAGATAGATAGATACAAACTAATATTTATAAGTTAATATTTCAAAATTGTATAATTATAATAACCAAGGATGAAGTAGCACCAAATTTGATAAATGGTGAGAACACAATCAATTACATAAGGTAATAAAAACAATAAATAATGTATAAAGCCATAATTGATCATAATCATAAACATGTGTAAAACAAATAGTGATTAACCACTTAACAAAAAATCACATACATGTATGCAATTGTCGGGGTGATCATGTTTGGAGAGCCCTCAATGGCTCAGTTTTCTCCACACATAGCAGATGCTGGCTTTGTTACATCTCAGCCACAGGATAATAAATACTGCAATACTAAAGGCAAGAAAAAACAACTACCAAAGTAAATGAAATGAGCATATAACTTACACCAACAGCATACGGTACTTAGTTAACACTATTTTGATCAAAAATGCATGAAAGCCATCCAACCACCACAGAATGTACCCATCAGGATGGTCCTAACCTGTCTCTAGTATTAAAATATTACTTTGTGACAAGCGACGCCAATATGAATAAGGACAAAGGAGGACAGAGCCCCAACTGAGACAACCATCCAAGGGAATCTATACAGATAGAAAAAGGGTGATGCCCTCTGTTTTAACAATCTGTTAGGTACCACTGCAGTACCTAAGCAGTGTAACTGTGAATTATTTGATATGTGATTTTGAAATGTAATAACAGCATTTTAATAACAAACTTTTTTATTCTTCATATCATGAAAACAAGGACAGAAGTTTTAAACCCCTCAGCGCTACTAAACAAAATCTAAGTTGAAACCAAAGCCTATGTGTTTAATAAATTGCCCTACTTGGAATGTACGATTAGAGGCCTGTTGCAGGTGCTTGCTTTTGGGACTTGAATCTACTTAACTTCTCTTGTCACATCATTTTTTAAAGGTCTAGAGATGTTATTTTTTTAAAAAAATCTTTGAAAGAAAGGGCACATGTGGTGATAACACCAGATGTCGAAAAGGGTCAGGTCATGGAGTTCCACTGTCAGCAGCTGATAGTATAAAGTGAGTTGGAGTGGAGTACTGGACCCTTAACCCCTCTCTGACATTAGACGTACTATCCCGTCCATAAAACCCGTGCCATTCTGCCCATGGACGGGATAGTACGTCATAGGCGATCAGCTGCGCTCCTGAGGGGAGCGCAGCTAATCGCCGCCGGGTGTCAGCTGATTATCACAGCTGACACCCGTGACTGTGTGTCAGGAGCGGTCACGGACCGCTCCCGGCACATTAACCCCTAGCACCACCACGATCAAACATGATCGCGGTGTTACTGGGGGCACAGGGGAGGATCGCGCAGGGTGGGGGCTCCCTGCGCGCCCCCCTGAGACCCTCAGACCAGCGCAATGTGATCGCGCTGTTCTGAGGCTTCCTCCCTCCCAGGACCCGGATCCAAGATGGCGCCGGGGTCCTGGAGGGAGGCGTCTTCCTCAGTGCCTGCTGAGAGCAGGCACTGAGAAGCCTGCAGCTATGCCTGAGCGATCGCTGGTGTGACAGAGTGCTGTGCACACTGTCACACCAGCGATTTGATAAAATACAGTGATGTCCCACTCTGGGACAAAGTAAAAAAGTTAAAAAAATAAAAATAAACATGTTATAAAAAAAAATCCAAAATAAATAAAAAAAAAAAAAAAATATCCCCAATAAATTCATTTCTTCCTGTAAATAAAAAAAACAAAACAATAAAAGTACACATATTTGGTATCGCCGCGTCCGTAACTACCCCCCCTATAAAACTGTCCCACTAGTTAACCCCTTTAGTGATCCCCTTAAAAAAAAAAAAAAAAACGAAGCAAAAAATCAATGCTTTATCATCATACCGCCGAACAAAAAGTGGAATAACGCGCGATCAAAAAGACCGATATAAATAAACATGGTACCGCTGAAAACGTACATCTTGTCCCGCAAAAAACGAGCCACCATACAGCATCATCAGTGAAAAATAAAAAAGTTATAGCTCGCAGAATAAAGCGATGCAAAAATAATTATTTTTTTATATAAAATTGTTTTTATTCTATAAAAGCGCCAAAACATAAAAAAATGATATAAATGAGGTATCGCCATAATTGTACTGACCCGAAGAATAAAACTGCTTTATCAATTTTACCACACGCGAACAATAAAAACGCCTCCCCCAAAAGAAATTCATGAATTGCTGATTTTTGTTCATTCTAACCTCCCAAAAATCGAAATAAAAAGCGATCAAAAAAGTCACCTGCTCAAAAATGGTACAAATAAAAACGTCAACTCGTACCGCAAAAAATAAGACCTCACATGACTCTGTGGGCCAAAATATGCAAAAATTATAGCTCTCAAAATGTGGCGATGCAAAAAACTATTTTTGCAATAAAAAGCGTCTTTTAGCGTGACAGCTGCCAATCATAAAAACCCGCTATAAATAGTAAATCAAACCCTCTTTATCACCCCCTTAGTTAGGGAAAAATAATAAAATTTAAAAAATGTATTTATTTCCATTTTCCCATTAGGGTTAGGGTTAGGGTTGCGGCTAAAGTTTAGGTTAGGGTTGGCGCTAAAGTTAGGATTAGGGTTAGGGTTGGGATTAGGGGTGTGTTAGGGTTAGGTTTGTGGTTAGGGTTGGGACTAGGGTTAGGGTGTGTTGGGGTTAGGGTTGGAGTTAGAATTGGGGGGTTTCCGCTGTTTAGGCACATCAGGGGTCTCCAAATGTGACATGGCGTCTGATCTCAATTCCAGCCAATTCTGCGTTGAAAAAGTCAAACGGTGCTCCTTCACTTCTGAGCTCTGCCATGCGTCCAAACAGTAGTTTATCCCCACATATGGGGTATCAGCGTACTCTGGACCCCAAGAGTTATTGTGCAATTTGTCCTATTTCTTCTGTTACCCTTGGGAAAATAAAAAACTGGGGGCGAAAATATCATTTTTGTACAAAAAAAAATATTTTTTTTTTTTTACGGCTGTACATTATAAACTTCTGTGAAGCACTTGGGGCTTCGTAGCGCTCACCACACACCTAGATAAGTTCCTTGTGGGGTCTATTTTCCAAAATGGGGTCACTTTTTGAGGATTTCCACTGTTTAGGCGCATCAGGGGCTCTCCAAATGCGACATGATGCCCCCAGACCATTCCATCAAAGTCTGCAATCCAAAACGTCACTACTTCCCTTCCGAGCCCCAACGTGTACCCATACAGTAGTTTTCTCCCACATATTGGGTATCAGCGTACTCAGGACAAATTGGGCAACAACTTTTGGGGTCCAATTTCTCCTGTTACCCTTGTGAAAATAAAATATTGGGGGCGAAAAAAATCATTTTTGTAAAAAAAAAAGATTTTTTATTTTTACGGCTGTGCGTTATAAACTTCTGTGAAGCACTTCGGGGTTCAAAGTGCTCACCACACATCTAGATAAGTTCCTTGTGGGGTCTATTTGCCAAAATGGGGTCACTTGTGGGGGTTTCCACTGTTTAGGTGCATCAGGGGCTCTCCAAATGTGACATGACGCCCCCAGACCATTCCATCAAAGTCTGCAATCCAAAACGTCACTACTTCCCTTCCGAGCCCCGACATGTGCCCATACAGTAGTTTTCGCCCACATATTGGGTATCAGTGTACTCAGGACAAATTGGACAACAACTTTTGCGTTCCAATTTCTTCTGTTACCCTTGTGAAAATAAAATATTGGGGGCGAAAAAATCATTTTTGTAAAAAAAAAAAAGATTTTTTATTTTACGGCTGTACGTTATAAACTTTAGTGAAACACCTGGGGGTTCAAAGTTCTCACCACACATCTAGATAAGTTCCTTGAGGGGTCTAGTTTCCAAAATGGTGTCATTTATGGGGGTTTCCACTGTTTAGGCAGATCAGGAGCTCTCCAAACACGACATGGCGTCCAGCCAATTCTGCGTTGAAAAAGTCAGACGGCGCTCCTTCCCTTCCAAACTCTGCCATGCACCCAAACAGTGGTTTACCACCACATATGGGGTATCAGCGCACTCAGGACAAATTGCACAATAACTTTTGGAGTCTTGTTACCCTTGGAAAAATAAAAATTGGGGTGAAAAGATCATTTTTGTGGAAAAAATATGATTTTTAAATTTTACGGCTCTACGTTATAAACTTGTGTGAAGCACTTGGGGGTTCAAATTGCTCATCAAAAATCTAGATAAATTCCTTAGGGGGTCTAGTTTCCCAAATGGGGTCATTTGTGGGGGGTTTCCACTGTTTAGGCACATCAGGGGCTCTCCAAATGCAACATGGCATCCAAACTCAATTCCAGCCAATTTTGGTTGGAAAAAGTCAAATGGTGCTCCTTCCATTCCGAGCTCTGCCGTGCGCCCAAACAGTGGTTCCCCCCCACATATGGGGTATCAGCGTACTCAGGACAAATTGTACAACAACATATGTGGTCCAATTTCTCCTGTTACCCTTGGGAAAATAAAAAATTAGTGACTAAAAGATAATTTTTGTGGGAAAAAAATAGGATTTTTTATTTTCATGCCCGGGCATTATAAACTTGTGTGAAGCACTTGGGGGTTCAAAGTGCTCACCAAAGATCTAGATAAGTTCCTTAGGGGTCTAGTTTCCAAAATGGGGTCACTTGTGGGGGGTTTCCACTGTTTAGGCTCATCTGGGGCACTGCAAACGGAACATGACCCCCATTAACGTCTGCATTCCAAAACGTTACTACTTCCTTTCCAAGCCCTGCCGTGCGCCCAAACAGTTTCCCCCCCCCACATATGGGGTATCAGCGTACTCAGGACAAATTGGACAACAACTTTTGGGGTCCAATTTCCTTGGGAAAATTCAAAAATTTGGGACTAAAAAATCATTTTTGTGGAAAATTGATTTTTTTTTTTTTCACACCCAGGCTTTATAAACTTTTGTGAAACACTTGAGGGTTCAAAGTGCTCACAACAGATCTAGATAAGTACCTTAGGGGGTCTAGTTTCCAAAATGGTGTCACTTGTGGGGGGTTTCCACTGTTTAGGCGCATCAGGGGCTCTCCAAACGCGACATGGCATCCAATCTAAATTCCAGCCAATTTTAGTTTGAAAAAGTCAAACGTCGCTCCTTCCCTTACGAGCTCTGCCGTGTGCCCAAACAGTGGTTTTCCCCCACATATGGGGTATTGGCGTACTCAGGAGAAATTGCATAACAACCTTCTCTGTCCATTTTCTCCTTTTACCCTTGTGAAAATAAAAAAAAAGTTTGTAAAAGATCATTTTTGTGGCTAAAAAGTAAAATATTCATTTTTTCCTTCCACGTTGCTTTAGTTACTGTGAAGCACCTGAAGGGTTAATAAACTTCTTGAATGTGGTTTTGAGTACCTTGAGGGGTGCAGTTTTTAGAATGGTGTCACTTTTGGGTATTTTCTGCCATATAGACCCCTCAAAGTGACTTCAAATGTGAGGTGGTCCCTAAAAAAAATGGCTTTGTAAATTTTGTTGTAAAAATGAGAAATCGCTGGTCAACTTTTAACCCTTATAACTTCCTAACAAAAAAAATTTTGTTTCCAAAATTGTGCTGATGTAAAGTAGACATGTGGGAAATGTTATTTCTTAACTATTTTGTGTGATATATTTCTCTGTTTTAAGGGAATAAAAATTCAAAGTTTGAAAATTGCAAAATTTAAAAAATTTTCGCCATATTTGCATTTTTTCAAAAATAAACGCAAGTTATATCGAAGAAATTTTACCACTAACATGAAGTACAATATGTCACGAGAAAACATTCTCAGAATCGCGAAGATCCGTTGAAGCGTTCCAGAGTTATAACCTCATAAAGAGACAGTGGTCAGAATTGTAAAAATTGGCCCGGTCATTAACGTGCAAACCACCCTTGGGGGTGAAGGGGTTAAACACTAGTGATGAGCAAACGTACTTGGATAACAAGTTATCCAAGCATGCTTGGGTGTTATAAGAGGATCTTGGGCGTGCTCGGATAATATGTTCAAGTCCCTGTGGCTGCATGTTTTACTGCGCATTTGGAAACAAGAGACACGTGTGAACTTGCAAATGTAATACATCTTTACTTTAGAAAATTTCTGTACAAGCAAATATGAGATTGCAGTATTTCTCTTAAAGGTACAGTAGAAATAGTTCACAGCGTAGGATACATTAATGGCTTTGTGTACGAGAGGAGGTTTCATTTCTTTGTAAACTGTAAACAGGTTTAGGTTTATGATCTCTCAGGATGGCTACAGTACAGTTAACCTTATTTATTATTTAAGGAATTATTATAGGAAAACATGGTTCAGGTAGCGGTCCACTTCACAGGTTGGCTCCCCAGTGGCATCAAAATATAAGTTTTGAGTTACTCATGGTTTTGGCTCTATCTTTTCCTGTTGACTAAGTAGTAGTGTTGACTAAGTTTGTGGTGTGGAAGTCGTAGTACTGGTTTCCTTCGTAGTGCATAAAGACCAGTAGTCCCAAAAGGGACCTTGTTTAGTCTCAACCTTCCTTCACTTGCCCTTTCCAATATTAGTTTTTGTTATTATAAATTTTAGTATATTGCCCTTGGCACGAATATAATTGTTCTTGTTTGGGGGACATTGTCACTTCATCTTTATTTTAAACTATCCTTTTCATTTACCTTACATATAGGGACTTACTTTCTGGTGTTATATAACTGACTAGTGGCTTTTTCCTTTGCATGCCTTATACTTCATTATTAGAGTTGAGCGATACTTTCCGATATCCTAAAGTATCGGAATCGGAATGGTATCGCCGATATCACTAAAATATCGGCGATACCCGATATCGATACCGGAAGTCCCATGTAAGTCTATGGGAACAAAATATCGAAATTAAAAAAAACCCATTCTTGCCTTGTTGGTTAATTGTACATGAAGGAAAACAAGAAAGAGTAATGTAGAATGTATTGGGGAAGGTTGAGGAGACATTAAAGGCATAGATGTTTAACCCAATCAAATGGAATAGCATAAATATTTTTTTTTTTAAAGATGTTCGGATTGACGAAGAAATTGACAATGTTAACGTTTTTTATATTTTGGCAAATATGTATATTACACAACTTCCATGCTCTTCATCTTCACCTTTTTAACTTTTCACACACTTTCTCCTTCATAATCTTCTGCAGCATCATCTTTTTCATCAAATTATTCTTCATCTTCACCTTCTTTATCTTCTTCTTAAACTTCTTGCTATTCATCTTTGTTAACATTACTCATATTCTTCTTATTAAACTATTATTCTTATTCATATTCTGCTTCATCTTCTTCATCATATTCTTATTTGTGACAGAGAATCCTGTACTTGTAATCTGTCAAAGTATGAATTTTTCATCCTTCCGTTCTTGCTGTCACAAAAGATTTAAATTACAACAGTATTTGTCCGTGTTCAGTTTAGCCTGCAGCAGCAGGCATTTTCCAGGGGCACCACGAGGAGGAACGGACTCACCCCCATACACTGCTTAGTCTTCTTCTGCTTAGAATTTAGAGCATATATTTTGCTCTTCATTTTGGTCTTATACTTCATGTTCTTCTGCTTTTAGATCTTCTGCTTATTGTTCTTGTGTCTCTTGTTCCGTATCTTGTATTTGTAGCACAATCTTGTACCAGCTGATGTTACTGGGACACGGTTACTAAGCAGGAGGTACCTGTGCTCCAAAGCACTACCAAGGACCAGCAGACGTTGCTGGAACTCGGATACCAAGATGGAGGCACCTAGGCCAAAGGCACTGCGGAGAACCAGCTGACGGTACTGGAACCCGGAGGGGCAGCAGAAGGAAAAGAGCCAATGGCACAACCGAGGACCAGCTGACGTTACTGGGACACGGTTACTAAGCAGGAGGTACCTGTGCTCCAAAGCACTACCAAGGACCAGCAGACGTTGCTGGAACTCGGATACCGAGATGGAGGCACCTAGGCCAAAGGCACTGTGGAGAACCAGCTGACGGTACTGGAACCCGGAGGGGCAGCAGAAGGAAAAGAGCCAATGGCACAACCGAGGACCAGCTGACGTTACTGGGACACGGTTACTAAGCAGGAGGTACCTGTGCTCCAAAGCACTACCAAGGACCAGCAGACGTTGCTGGAACTCGGATACCGAGATGGAGGCACCTAGGCCAAAGGCACTGCGGAGAACCAGCTGACGGTACTGGAACCCGGAGGGGCAGCAGAAGGAAAAGAGCCAATGGCACAACCGAGGACCAGCTGACGTTACTGAACCCCAGTAACACAGGAGCAAGTGTTGACTGTGCTAACAGCACTTCCGAGCAACAACTGGCGGTGTTGGAGCCCAGGGTCAAGGAGGATGTTTAAATACTAGATCAAGTAATTTCCTTGTTACCTGTCAATTTTAAATGTCTATACTTCAAACAAGAGAAAGATAACCTTTACTACCATAAGATGATGATTTCATTTAAACTAATATCTAGATAAATAAAGAATTGACAAACATAAACACATACATTAACATGTTGAACAGCAATGCAAACCACAAAATAAATTAGTTAAGGAATCTGCTATACGGTTGTACATAAAAGCATACAAGTACATATCTGAATCCATTAATGATGGATAAGTAACAGTATGTACACCATTTTTATTGTATAGACAATGAATGTCTGACTTCAAAACATCATCAGCATTACAAGTTATCTGTGACATTACTAAAATGTTACATTTGCTGAATAATGTCACTAAACAGTTTATACAAAATTATACAATTTCCATCATGTAATACTCATAATATGTGGCAATAATCATGTTTATTAACAAACATAACCTTTAAAAAGTGCATAGTGCATAGTGAAAATTGCTATTTATGCCTGACTGTCGACTTGCAAGCATGACAACGGATAGATAAGGTATATATAGATGAGACTGCATAGCCACAGATGGTGAATGGCGATGTAATACTGTACCTCAATAAAGTGTGCGTCACTACTACATAATTTTTTTTATATAGCTTTATAAACAGGGTACGTGGATGTATGCTTGCGCCTTTGTTTTGACGCACAGACTGCCTTCCTGCTGAGACGCGTTGGGTAGTGAACAGTTGTGTGCAGTGTTCACTGTAGTCTGAGGTTTTCCTTTTTGGAGTGCAGATCACGCTCCAGTTAGTTCTTCAACCACTGCTGGTTGTAGTCTGCTGAGCGTGTGTCACTGGCACATCCTTGAAATTTTTCTCTAATTGTTGCTGCTCCACTCTATTACAAATAAATAAAATCTATTAGTGTGACGCGCTTCCATCCGTATACAATACATTGGTTGCAAACACTATAGAAGTACACAAAGGGCCTTTCACACCTACTGAACAGTTGTGTGCAGTGTTCACTGCAGTCTCTGCGGAATAACCACACTTAGGCCTTATAACTTTTCAGACTTTCTTTATCAATCTACCAAGATGAAGAAGGCAGGGAGTAAGGCACGTGGTCGTGGAGTTTCTTCAGGGGAGGACGTGGGGATTCTGTGGCTGCTGCGGCCCCCAGTGACACAGCATCCACCAGTTTTCCCCGGGCCGTGAGCGTTCCTTTATGCGCACTTTTGTAGGAGCTCGGAGTACCCCCCTGCTGCGGGAAGAACAAATTGAAGCCGTTGTTGTTTGGATGTCAGCCAATGCATCGACTTCAATTGCTTCCACCTCCTCTCAGGACCACAGCACTGTTGGGCAACCATCTGTCTCTTCACCGCCTGGCAAATTGCCCAGGCAGTCAGAGAGTTCTGTACAGGAGCCAGCTGAGTGTCTGCTTCTGTTCTCAGAATCTATTGGCTTGCAAACAGGGGCCCAGCCAAGCAGCATTCTGTAATGTGAAGAAGAGGGAGTATGCAGTGATGCGCAACAGCTGTGTCTCTCTGAATCTGAAGAGGCGGGTGAGACAGTGCCGATGGTCAGCACACCGCAGAACGCATCTGATGATGATGATGAGACCCAGGTGCCAGTTTCTGTTGAGCATGGTGCTGGCCAGACCACCCAACAGCAGGTGTTGTGGAAGAGGGTAGTGGAGATGATGAGGTCCAATACCCAACATGGCATGAAGAACAGGAAGGTGGTGGGAGCAGCTCAGAGGAATAATAATAATATTTATTTATATAGCGCCATCATATTCCGCAGCGCTTTACAGTTTAGCAGTTTCAGAACACAAGTCATAAGTAACAACGTTAACAATACAATAATTTAAGCTAAATAAGTCGCCCCTGCTCGTGACAGCTTACAATGTACAATGAGATGGGGGAGATACAAAGTATAGGTGTTTATATACAATGGTGCATTTACAATGATGTTCCAGCCATCTTAAGGGACTGAGGGATGGAGATAGTGAATGGGCTAGAGACACACACACACTTACACAGAATACATAGAATGACTTTGATTAGTGAATGTGATAGGCCGCTCTGAACAAATGTGTTTTGAGGGAGCGCCTGAAACCATGCAAATTGTGGATAGTCCTAATTTCTTGGGGTACAGCATTCCAGAGGATTGGCGTAGAGCAGGAGAAGTCTTGGAGTCGGGAGTGGGAGGTACGTATTAGTGCAGAGGTTAGTCGAAAGTCGTTTGCAGAGCGCAGCAGTCGGTTAGGCCGATAGATAGAAATGAGGGAGGAGATGTAGGAGGGGTGCTGCACTGTGGAGAGCTTTGTGGGTGAGAACCAGTACTTTGGTTGAAAGCTGGGAGAGGCCTAGAGAAATGGTTAGTGATAGAAGGAAGATAGAGGAAGACATTGCCCCAACGGTACAAACAGGAGGGAGAGTTAGGCTGCAGACTCGGTTGCCTGTAGCCTCCAGTTTGGCACCTGTTCGGAGCAGTTGTCTTCCAAAAGTCAAAACGTGCGCTCCCAGGACTTGCACTGCGTGGTCCTTTTTTCACACACTTGCACATGATATTTGCTATGTGAAATGCAAGCTGTGTAATCAAAAATTAAAAATAGCTAAAAGTGTCAGTCACCTCAATACCACAAATATGTGGAAACATGTGCGGACAAAGCACGTAGTTGAGTTACAAAGACACACTGGAGATGTAGGCCAACCTACAGCAGCACCTACATCTTCAGGTTGTGTTGAAGCCTCTTCATCGAGCTCACACACAGCTGGTTATGCTTCCTCACAGGATCGCCATGGAAGAACCTCGGCCACTGTTGTCCAGAGACAAACTGTTATTCCACACACAGCAGCAAGTTCCCTGTCTCCTCACACTCCCAGGCCACAAAACAGCCAGCGGTAGCACAGGCATGGGATAAAAGACGGCCATACTCCGCAAACCATGCACGAGCACAGGCTCAGAATGCTGGCATTGCAAAACTCCTGTCCCTTGAAATGCTGTGATTCAGGCTGGTGGAGACAGACAGTTTCCGTAACTGAATATCATTGTCAATCCCACAATACAATGTGCCAAGCCGATTTCATTTCAGCAGGCAAGCCGTCCCTGGTCTGCAAAAGCATGTTGAGGGAAAAATTAAACATGCGCTACTAAAAGCCCTCAGTAGCAAGGTCCACCTGACCACCGATGCGTGGACCAGTACCCATTGTTATGATCTGCTACAACCAGTAAGGAAAGAAGGGAATTCTGTCCCTACAATACAACTAAGCTGAATCCCTACGATGTAACGGGGAACCTGATCCTGCGACCAGACCCGCTAAAGTCCTCATCTAGTGTGAACGAAGACCTATAGTTGCGAGGGAGTAATCCCTACAAGATCTAGGGACTGGGAGAAAAGGTGGACACCTCCTAACATAAATTGTAGCATGGATAATTAAACAGAAAAATAAATACTTTGTGATCCTAACATCAAGCAAAACTCACAGATTAAGGCACCTAAGCACCCGGCTAGCTTAACAGTAGATAATACAATGAAGTCAAGCAAAGCCAGAAGGGCGGAGCCAGACTAAATAGGTAAAAAAGGTCATGTGACCAGCAAACTGAAACAAAACCTAACAAGAGGGTTCTAACACCCATGGCCAGGGACAATACCTTTCCCTCACTGCCCATTGGGTCAATGTTGTGCAGCCGGGTACTGATCTTGCGAGTGGCGCTGTACGTGTTCTGCCAACTCCAAGGATTGCAGGAATCAAGTCTGTACACATTGATTCCTCCTCCTATTCCAGTTCCTCAGAATCATCGCTGCAGGAGCCGTCACGGTCTACCTCCACATGGACCCGTGAACGTTTACCTGTTGCGACCGATATGAGCACAGCCGTGTCCAAATGTCAACAGGCCATCCTGAAATTAATTTCCATGGGGAATCTTAGCCACACAGCGCAGGAGCTCTGTAATGCCATAAAGCAGGAGAGCGACGTGTGGTTTTTGGAAGAGAATCTACAGGCAGGCTTGGTAGTGTGTGACAATGGCCGAAATCTGGTGTCAGCTCTGGGCCTTGGCAACCTCACTCACATACCATGTCTGTCATATGTGCTCAACTTGGTCGTGCAGAGTTTTTTGAGGGACTATCCGGATCTTGATGCACTGCTGCACAAGGTCCGCCTAGAGTGCGCTCACTTGCGACGTTCCAGCATGGCCAGATCGCTGATTGCAGCTCTGCAACGCAGATTTCACCTTCATGAACATCGCATTATATGTGACGTACCCACCAGGTGGAATTCCTCGTTACATATGTTGGAGCGGTTGTGTGAGCAGCAGCCAACAGTAATGGAGTATCAGCTGCATCAGGCGCAGTCAACTCGCAATTTGCGGCGTTCACACTTCACCACTACTGAGTGGGCCTCTATAATAAGAATAATAATATTATTTATTTATATAGCGCCATAATATTCCGCAGTGCTTTACAGTTTAACAGTTTCAAAACACGAGTCATAAGTAACAACGTTAACAATACAATAATTAAAGCAAAATCAGCCGCCCCTGCTGGTGAAAGCTTACAATCTACAATGAGGTGTGGGAGATACAAAGTACAGGTGTTTATATACAATGGTGTTTTTACAATGATGGTCCAGCCATTTTAAGGAAGTGAGGGATGCATGGAGATAGTGAATGGGCTACACACACAGAATTACACATAGAATGACTTTGATTAGTGAATGTGATAGGCCACTGTGAACAAATGTGTTTTGAGGGAGCGCCTGAAACCATCCAAATTGCGGATAGTCCTAATTTCTTGGGGTAGAGCATTCCAGAGGATTGGCGCAGCGCGGGTGAAGTCTTGGAGTTGGGAGTGGGAGGTACGGATTAGTGCAGAGGTTAGTCGAAGGTCGTTTGCAGAGTGCAGCAGTCGGTTAGGCCGATAAATATAAATAAGGGAGGAGATGTAGGGGGGTGCTGCGCTGTGGAGAGCTATGTTGGTGAGAACCAGTAATTAGAATTGGATCCTATAATGAATGGGCAGCCACTGCCAGTGTAATGAGTGGCGAATAACTCTATGAAGGATATCTGCCACGTTTTGCGTGCGTTTGATGAGTCAACGCGGATGGCGAGTGCAGATGATGCACTAGTCAGCCTGACTGTCCCCCTTATCTGCCTGCTTCAAAAAACACTGCAAGCACTAAGGCATGAGGTTTTGGAAGAGGTGGAGGATGAGGAGTCACAAATTCCATCACCTTCTGGACAGTCAGCGCAACGTGGTTCCTCACAAAGGGCTGGAGGACTTTCAAAGTACCATGCTGTATCAACAATTGAACCTCCAGAGTCGCTGTCTATATTTTCATAACCATTACAAACTTTTAATGTATTTACAAAGCACATAATGTACATTTTTTGTCTATCCTTTTGTAATGCTATTGTGTTTCCATAAACTGATGTTACAGAATTATGATACAAAGTTTTTAAATTTTGAGTTTTAAATTTTGTAAATTTATATGTATTTGAAGGACTTTGTGAGGAGGATGAGGAGGAGTCAATGGAGGAGGAAGACATCGCTCCAGAGGGAGGTAGACAATGCTCTAGTCAGTATGTAGACCAAGGGTGGGGTGATGCACAGCAGGCGGAGATGACGCCTCTTGCAGGGGACAACGTTTCTTGGCCAGTTGGGAGTCTGCAGCACATGGTTGATTTCATGCTGCAGTGGCTGAGAAACGACCGCCGCATCGAACACATTCACACCACGTCTGATTATTGGGTGTACACCCTCCTAGACCCTCGCTACCGGGACAACTTACAAAGCCTCATCACACCGTTGAACCGGGAGCGTAAAATGCGGAAGTACCAAGACACACTGGTGCAATCCATAATGTTCTCCATTCCAGCCGAGAGCACTGCTGCTGCTACTGATTTACAAAGCAGCTCTGTGCGTCGAGGCAGTGGAGACAGCTCTGCAACAAGAGGGAGCACAAGCAGCGCCTCTGCACAGGGCAAGAACAGTATGTTCCAAATGTGTCGAAGTTTTGTGGCAGCGCCACCAATGTCTACACCATCCGAGACGGCTCCAGTCAGCAGGAGGCAACATTTCCGTAAGATGGTGACAGACTACATGTCTTGCCCTCTCAGTGTACTCCCAGATGGCTCTTCCCATTCAAGTTTTGTGTCTCTAAGCTGGATACATGGCCAGAGCTTAGCCAGTATGCATTGGAGGTGCTGGCTTGATCTGCTGGCAGTGTATTATCGGAGCGCGTCTTTACTGCTGCAGGTGGTGTACTAACAGACCGTTGCATGCGACTATCCTACGATAATGTAGAACGGCTTACTTTTCTGAAAATGAACTAGGCATGGATCTCGCCTGAATTTGCCTGTCCGGTTTCAGATTAACTAACTGGTTGACAACGTTTTCCATGTCTCCTGTTATGTTCATCTTTCTACCACCTGAGCTATACTCCCTGGGCTACAACACTGCCAGTTGCTGCTCAGAAGTGTCGTGTCCACAGACCAATACACAAGCTATAGTGATAGTGGGGTTCAGTAACGCCTGCTGTTCCCCTGCTGTGTGTCCGGCAAAAATTACTGCTACCTACCTACACATGTTTAAAAAAACATGACATGTTAAAGTGGCTAGTGCTACACATAGATATCAGGCTACACCCTTATTTCTAAGCTGTAAACAAGTGAAACGTCAAATTTAAAACCATTCAATGATTAGTGTTGGTAACAAATCTGTAACTAAATAATTGTGACATATTATGGCAGATATCCACATGTCTAACACAAATGCTAACACAAAAGCATACTTATGCTATAGGGTACTGATGGTGAACCTTCTCACTCCATAACTTTGACCAATCCAACTCACATCATGCCTCAAATGCTGCAATGTTGGAAGTGCATAATGTGGGTTGAACTTTGACAACAGCTGCAGTGCGAAGGTTATCCTTCTGTGTTCTTGGCTTTTAAATAAAAGCATACAAGTAAATATAATAATACATTGTTGATTAAGGGACATGATGTACACCTGTAATATTGTGCAAACAATGGATGTAGGACTATTCCTCTTCAACATTACTTATATTTGTGTCATTTGAAAAAATACATATTTTAGTTAAAAATTAAAAACCCATGTTCAGTAGCTGTGAAAGGCCCGTTTGTGTACTTCTATATTGTTTGCAACCAATGTATTGTATACGGATGGAAGCGCGTCACACTAATAGATTAGATTTATTTTAAATGGAATGTAGCAGAACCAATTGGAGATAAATGAAAAGGATGAGCCACTGAGACACGCTCAGCAGAGTACAAGCAGCAGTGCTTGAACATGTAACTGGAGCGTGATCTGCACTCAAAAAAGTAAAAAACACAGACTGAAGTGAACACTGAAACACAACTGTCCACAATCTGTGAAAAGCTCCTTTCTGTACTTCTATAGTGTTTGCAACCAATGTATTGTATACGGATGGAAGCGCGTCACACTAATAGATTAGATTTATTTTAAATGGAATGTAGCAGAACCAATTGGAGATAAATGAAAAGGATGAGCCACTGAGACACGCTCAGCAGAGTACAAGCAGCAGTGCTTGAACATGTAACTGGAGCGTGATCTGCACTCAAAAAAGTAAAAAACACAGACTGAAGTGAACACTGAAACACAACTGTCCACAATCTGTGAAAAGCTCCTTTCTGTACTTCTATAGTGTTTGCAAGTTGCAACCAATGTATTGTATACGGATGGAAGCGCGTCACACTAATAGATTAGATTTATTTTAAATGGAATGTAGCAGAACCAATTGGAGATAAATGAAAAGGATGAGCCACTGAGACACGCTCAGCAGAGTACAAGCAGCAGTGCTTGAACATGTAACTGGAGCGTGATCTGCACTCAAAAAAGTAAAAAACACAGACTGAAGTGAACACTGAAACACAACTGTCCACAATCTGTGAAAAGCTCCTTTCTGTACTTCTATAGTGTTTGCAACCAATGTATTGTATACGGATGGAAGCGCGTCACACTAATAGATTAGATTTATTTTAAATGGAATGTAGCAGAACCAATTGGAGATAAATGAAAAGGATGAGCCACTGAGACACGCTCAGCAGAGTACAAGCAGCAGTGCTTGAACAAGTAACTGGAGCGTGATCTGCACTCAAAAAAGTAAAAAACACAGACTGAAGTGAACACTGAAACACAACTGTCCACAATCTGTGAAAAGCTCCTTTCTGTACTTCTATAGTGTTTGCAACCAATGTATTGTATACGGATGGAAGCGCGTCACACTAATAGATTAGATTTATTTTAAATGGAATGTAGCAGAACCAATTGGAGATAAATGAAAAGGATGAGCCACTGAGACACGCTCAGCAGAGTACAAGCAGCAGTGCTTGAACATGTAACTGGAGCGTGATCTGCACTCAAAAAAGTAAAAAACACAGACTGAAGTGAACACTGAAACACAACTGTCCACAATCTGTGAAAAGCTCCTTTCTGTACTTCTATAGTGTTTGCAAGTTGCAACCAATGTATTGTATACGGATGGAAGCGCGTCACACTAATAGATTAGATTTATTTTAAATGGAATGTAGCAGAACCAATTGGGAGATAAATGAAAAGGATGAGCCACTGAGACACGCTCAGCAGAGTACAAGCAGCAGTGCTTGAACATGTAACTGGAGCGTGATCTGCACTCAAAAAAGTAAAAAACACAGACTGAAGTGAACACTGAAACACAACTGTCCACAATCTGTGAAAAGCTCCTTTCTGTACTTCTATAGTGTTTGCAACCAATGTATTGTATACGGATGGAAGCACGTCACACTAATAGATTTGATTTTTTTTTCTAATATAATGGAGCTGCACCAATTCCACAAAATAAAAAAAAAAAAAAAAAAAAAGAGTCAGTGACACGTGCAGATGCCTACAAACAGCGTGGATGCAGAGCAAACTGCAGCGTCACCTGCACTGTCACACACACACCTTGCACAGAGCTGTTAAAACAACACTGGCAAAATGAAGCTTTACACAGCGGTTGGTAAACTAGCCTGCCTCAAGCACAGTAGTACACAAAATCGCAATATCTAACTGTCCCTCAGAGTGAGCAGAGTAGCGTTCTGTCCCTTACTGAGTTCACAGCACAGTGACGCTAAAATGGCGGCGGCGCCTTTTATAGTGCATTCTGACATCATTTCAGCAGCCAATCACAGCCATGCCATTAGTTAAGATGACCGCAGCATTACAGGATGTGCCCACACTTCGTAGGATTCCTCATTGGCTGACTAAAATCACATTGCCTCTCAAAGAATTATGGGAACTTCCGATTCCGGTATACGATATGGAAAAAGTATCGGAATTAAGTATCGGAATTCCGATAACGCGAATATCGGCCGATACCCGATACTTGCGGTATCGGAATGCTCAACACTATTCATTATACATACCTAAATAGAGCTACTATTTATATCCTTTTTTATTTTCTCTTATACACTTTTGATAAAGTTTAGATTCCTGCCATTAGGACCTTTAATTACGATGGCACCATACAGGCACAGTGTGAAAGGTGTATAGTTTACATCGCCTTAAATGTAGTTGTTGAGCATGCTCAGTTGGGCAATTGAAATGCTAAATCTTATTTTCATGTTATGTATTGGAGCTGTTTTTGCTAAAAAGTCAGGTGAAACATTAATCACTGTTTATCTTACACTTATGGATATCTACAATGCTTACTGTTATTACTGTACACGTGATTGGTTACATCTCCACACAATTTATCCTCCTATGTGCTACTTCACACTAGTTTCCTATAACACTTTCGGGATATTAAATTATGAATATTAATTTATTACTATGTAATTGTGATGCACTTGATCCCTTTCTAAATTTGTGCGCCTTACACACTCTTCCTTACTTGAGAAAGGCTCATTATTGTTTGAGTCAAAAGGGTGCATAAATATCTATCTATCTACCGTATATACTCATGTATAAGCAAACCCGTGTATAAGCCGACCCCCCTAATTTTGCCACAAAAAACGTGGAAAACTTATTGAATCGCGTATAAGCCGGGTGTATAAGTTGCCGTCCTGCTCTGTGCTCCCCCATCCAGCTCTGTGCGCCCCCATTCTCCTCTGTGCTCCCCTCCTCCTGCTCCATTATCCTGTCCTGCTCGTGCTTTCCATCCTCCCCCGTCCTGCTCCGTGCTACCCCATCCAGCTCTGCACTCCCCCATTCTCCTCTGTGCCCACCCCGTCCTGCTCCGTGCTCTCCGTCCTCCCCCCGTCCTGCTCCGTGCTCTCCGTCCTCCCCCCGTCCTGCTCCGTGCTCTCCGTCCTCCCCCAGTTCTGCTCCGTGCTCTCCGTCCTCCCCCCGTTCTGCTCCGTGCTCTCTGCCCTCCCCCCATCCTGCTCCGTGCTCTCCGTCCTCCCCCCGTTCTGCTCCGTGCTCTCCATCCTCCCCCTGTTCTGCTCCGTGCTCTCCGTCCTCCCCCCGTTCTGCTCCGTGCTCTCCGTCCTCCCCGTTCTACTCCGTGCTCTCCGTCCTCCCCCCGTTCTGTTCCGTGCTCTCCGTCCTCCCCGTCCTGCTCCATGCTCTCCGTCCTCCCCGTTCTGCTCCGTGCTCTCCGTCCTCCCCCCGTTCTGCTCCGTGCTCTCCGTCCTCCCCCCGTTCTGCTCTGTGCTCTCCGTCCTCTCCCCGTCCTGCTCCATGCTCCTTGTTCTCCTCCATGCTCCCCCATCCTCCTCCATCATATTCACCCTCACCATGCCATCGCTGAATTTCCCGGCCGGCAATCCTGCATTCTCCCCAGCTTCCTGCAGCTCTCCCCGGCTTCCTGCAGCTCTCCAGCGCTGAGCGGTGACGTAATACCGCTCATTAAGTCCATTAATATGGAGGCCACGCCCATGGGAGTGGCACCGCGTCCATATTACATGACCTTAATGAGCGGGTATTACGTCACCGCTCAGCGCTGGAGAGCTGCAGGAAGCCGGGGAGAGCTGCAGGAAGCCGGGGAGAACGCAGGATTGCAGGGACGATGGCACGGGGAGGGTGAGTATGATGTCCCAGCCACCGGCTCCTGCCGCCGCATCCCCTCCCCCGCTGGTTTCTGCCCTATGACTCGTGTATAAGCCGAGGGGGCATTTTCAGCACAACAAAAAGGTGCTGAAAATCTCGGCTTATACACGAGTATATATGGTATCTATCTATCTATCCATCCATCCATCCATCCATCTATTATCTATGTATTTCTATATAGAGTCCCCATATGTTGTGGCATTTTGCAAAGCAAATACATTACCTAAACAAAAAGAAAGCTGACAGACACACAGTAATTGTGTTTTTTTTAAATACAAAAGTACATTTCCTAAAATCAAGACCTTTCTTTGTGAATATCTACTTGTAATGCAAACAACCTTATTTTTACATATTTGTTTTACTAGCCTAATTTTACAACTTTACACATCACATTAATAAAGCATCCTGTTGCAAGGGCTGGGTTTTTGGTCAAGTGCCTGTTAGGCATCTGGATTCTCTCGCTGCAAGGGATAGATCACTAGCCTTGTCTGGTGCAGTGGTCTCCCATTCTGACTCAGCTGCTGGCATGACTGCCCAGCACAGACTCCTCTCCCAGCGCCTTGCCAAGGCTCGTGCTACATGTGTAGTTACTGCTAGATCTCCAGCTAAGCCTATGGTGACTACTGGTTTACACGTGCAGCGTTCTGCTCTGCAGCCTTAATCCAGATTATACCCTATTGAGCATGTCCATGACATGGTGCCTTCTCATTGATGCTCGGTCGTCAGCTGTTCAGGTCCCGTGGCAGTTCTGGATTGGTCCACAGGCAAGGTCCTGTCTAGCTGGACATGAGCCTTGTGTATAAAAGGTCCTGAGGAGCACACACCGGTGCACTATTATCATTTGTGTTGTGTGTGAGTGAATACGCTTCCACTCTGTGAGCACGTGTGTGACTTAGTTTCTTGTCAGGCAGCATAGGGTGGGAACTCCCGCTTGGCTCGGTATCTGTTTCCCGTCCTCGGTATATTTCCTAAGGTTACTGTTGCGCTTCCTGTTTCCTATGTGCCAGAAGTTTCTCTGCCCGAAAAATGTTTTGGGGACAGCAAGGCTTGTAGAGGGTTTGTGAATCAGTGCTCAATCAACATGGAGTTACTGGCTTTGCGATTCCCAACAGAGCATACCAATGTGGGATTTATAATTTCCGTTTTGTCAGGCAGGGTGTTGAAGTGGGCTACACTATTATGGGAACGAGATGATCACCTGATCCTTAGTGCCTCTTGTTTCCTGGGTGCCTTGAAGGAGGTTTTTTTTGGGCCACAGGTTAATCATGATACTGCACTCTAACTCCTGTCCTAAACTCAATTTTTGGTTAGCCAGTTTGCCATTCAGTTTCGTACCCTGGCTACCGAGATGGAGTGGCCTGATAAAGTCTTAATACCTATCTTCTGGAATGGATTAGCGGATCATAGCAGGGATGCTTTGGCCACTAGGGAGGTTCCAACTACCCTAGAGGAATTAATATCCACGGCCACCCATATTAATCTGCGGCATGTAGAGCGTAGTTTGGAGCGAGCCCATGCTAAACCCAGGGTGCAGTTGGCTCTGAACTTCGCCAATCCCATGTGTCCCCCAACTCAGGTTAATGACTCTGTAAAGCCCATAGATGTTTTCAGAGTGGAGCCAATCTCCAGCGCTGTACATCTGCAGCTGACTTGTTTTGCCTGTGGGCAAGTCGGTCACTTTGCCAACAAATGTACCAAGCATCACAAAGAGTCACAGCATCAAGTGGCCTTGGGGAGATGTTCACTAGTTCCTGTTGAGGTGTCACCCAAGTTGGCCTTTGGGGTTTCTCTGACATTTGGGTTGGCTACTTGCACATCGCAAGCTAGCCTGGACTTCGGGGCTAAAGGCAATTTCATGTCCGCTACCTTAGCCCAACAGCAAGCAACCATTAGTAAAGCTCCCTAACCCATTTTCTGTTCGGGTAGCCAAAGGGTCCGTTTTACCAACTCCTATTTCCCATCAGACCATACCTCTGGCCCTCACCATGTCTCCCAAACATCGGGAGATAGTATCTTTCCTTGTTATCTCAGAGGGTACAGATGAGATACTTCTGGGGATGCCCTGGCTGCGCCTTCATTCTCCTCAGATTGATTGGGCAATATGACAGTCTGTGTCTGAAAGCCCAGGTATCTCCGGGCAAGTTATATGTGCCATCTAGAGCTTTAGTCAATCAGCAAAAAGACATCTATGCCTCTCAGCATATGGCAGCTTTTAAGCATGGCAAACATCGCCGGGAAGGGGGTGTTATGTTAGGCGTTGGGATTCTCTCGCTTCACGGGATAGATCCCAAGACTTGTCTGGTGCAGTGGTCTCCCATTCTGACTCGGCAGCTGGGATGACTGCTCAGCACAGACTCTGCTCCCAGACCCTTGCCCAGGCTCATTCTGCATGTGTAGCTACTGCTGGGTCTCCAGCTAAGCCTATGGTGACTACTGGTTTACATGTGCAGCGTTCTGCTCTACAGCCTAAGTCCAGATTTCACCCTGCTGAGCATGTCCATGATGTGGCGCCTTCTCATTGATGCTGGGTTGTCAGCTGCTCAGGTCCTGTGACATTTCCAGATTGGTCCACAGGCAAGGTCCTGTCTGGCTGGACATGAGCCTTGTGTATAAAAGGTCCTCAGGAGTGCACTCCAGTGCGCTATTATCATTTATGTTGTGTGTGTGAGTGGATATGCGTCCACTCTGTGTGTATGTGTGTGACTTAGTTTCTTGTCAGGCAATGTAGGGTGGGAACTCCCGCTTGGCTCGGTATCTGTTTCCTGTTCTGTGTGCGGTTAGCACAGCAGAGTCATGGAACGAGCACAAACACCAGCATAGACTTCCAGGTGGGGTTAACCAATAGGGACACCACTAGCGTCACGCTTGCTGTACACCTGTGACGTCTAATAGGGTATTGCTACTAGAGCTCTGTTATATTGCCGCTCTGTGAAGTAACAGAGCTTGCTAGTTAGTTTTAACTCAGTGTCTTTATAGTTTTGGCTTGCAGCCTTGCTCCGCCATTGTTCACATTAGCTGCAGTTCAACATCTCTGCTCAGTGGACCCCAGGTTCCGAACGCACTTTATCATTATTTTTATTTAGAGCGTTCTGCCAACCCTAACACTGCCTACCTAGCATTTTTAATTTTGTAATTTTTTGGAAAGTGGATTGTATTTTATTTACAGAAAATAAATATAAAAAAAAAAATCAAGACTCAGAATGGTGTAGTGAATAGAGTTGAGCGATACTTTCCGATATCCAAAAGTATCGGAATCGGAATGGTATCGCCGATATCCAAAAAATATCGGCGATACCCGATACCGATACCGGAAATCCAATGTAAGTCTATGGGAACAAAATATCGGAATTAAAAAAACCCCATTCTTGCCTTGTTGGTTAATTGTACATGAAGGAAAACAACAAAGAGTAATGTAGAATGTATTGGGGAAGGTTGAGGAGACATTAAAGGCATAGATGTTTAACCCAATCAAATGGAATAGCATAAATATTTTTTTTTTAAAGATGTTCGGATTGACGAAGAAATTGACAATGTTGTTAACGTTTTTTCTATTTTGGCAAATATGTATATTTCACAACTTCCATGCTCTTCACCTTTTTAACTTTTGACACACTTTCTCCTTCATAATCTTCAGCAGCATCATCTTTTTCATCAAATTATTCTTCATCTTCACCTTCTTTATCTTCTTCT
>JARQOD010000004.1:185804570-185850383 GCA_033576555.1 Oophaga sylvatica | reverse complement strand
CCCCATCTCACATGTAATAAATGGCGCTATAATAATAAATATATATAGTGGGCACGGAATGTATTCAGACCCCTTTAAAATTTTCACTTTTTGTTTCATTGCAGCCATTAGGTAAATTTTAAAAGTTCATTTTTTTCTCATTAATGTACACTCTGCACCCCATCTTACTCTTATCAGTGCTAGGCATGCAGGCACTGTATGTAGGTATATAGATATCAGTAGCAGGCAGGCATTGTATGTGGCATACTTCATTGCATTACATCAAAGTGTCCATTCCATTACTGTCTGCTGCTGAGCTGCCTATTACATATATTGACCGTATATACATAGCCCCAGGTATCAGTGGCCAGGAAAATTTTTTTTGCATCTTAATCCTGATTATTTTATTCCAAAGCAATCCAGAGCCCCCTTTTTTTTCTCCATTTGCTTGTTGACACTGCAGAATACAGCCAGATCGTTTCATAGTACAGCGTGAAAATCCAACTATTTAAAGGGGTTTGCCCGTCCCGGCCATCACATCTGAGTTCGCTGAAATTTCTGACATTTTGCTTATTCTCCTCAGCTACCAAAACATAACACAGTACAGACCAAAAGTTTGGACACATCTTCTCATTCAAAGATTTTTCTGTATTTTCATGACTATGAAAATTGTAGAATCACACTGAAGGCATCAAAACTATGAATTAACACATGTGGAATTATACATTACACTTTACAAAAAAGTTTGAAACAACTGAAAATATGTTTTTATATTCTAGGTTCTTCAAAGTAGCCACCTTTTGCTTTGATTACTGCTTTGCACGCAAAAAAAGGTGAATGGATGGACTCTACATGCCTGTTCCCACCGTGAAGCATGGAGAAGGTGGTGTATGGTGTGGGGATGCTTTGCTGGTGACACTGTTGGTGATTTGCTCAAAATTGAAGCGTGAACGGTCCAGCTCACCCAAACCATCTCTATTGGGTTCGGGTCTGGTGACTGTGAAGGCCAGGTCATCTGGCGTAGCACCCATCACCTCTCTTCTTGGTCAAATAGCCCTTACACAGGGGTCATTGTCCTGTTGAAAAATAAATGATGGTCCAACTAAAACGCAAATCGGATGGAATAGCATGCTGCTGCAAGATTCTGTGGTAGCCATGCTGGTTCTGTATGCCTTCAATTTTGAATAAATCCCCAACAGTGTCACCAGCAAAGCACCCCACACCATCACACCTCCTCCTCCATGCTTCACTGCGTGCAAAGCAGTAATCAAAGCAAAAGGTGGCTACTTTAAAGAACCTAGAATATAAGACATATTTTCAGTTGTTTGACACTTTTTTGTAAAGTGTAATGTATAATTCCACATGTGTTAATTCATAGTTTTGATGCCTTCAGTGTGAATGTACAATTTTCATAGTCATGAAAATACAGAAAAATCATTGAATGAGAAGGGTGTCCAAATTTTTGGTCTGTACTGTATGCCATTTCAGCAATAAGCAAGGAATATTACTTAGCTCTAAAAAAGATGTTTAGCATATGCTGGTATTGATGAATATTACTTAGCTGTAAAAAAAGCGGTTTAGTGTATGCTGGTACTGAGGAATATTATTTAGCTCTAAAAAAATGTTTATTTTATGCTGGTACTGAGGAATATTATTTTGCTCTAAAAAGAGCTGTTTTGTGTATTATTGTAATACTATTGTAGGAACACGAGGATTCTGATAGCGTGGGGCAATGAACAATCAGAGACGGGTTTCTTTGAATGCAAATAATGTATTTGTGAAACAGCAAAACCCCCAAAAACAATATTCAAAAACCCGTAGTGACATGCAATGAGTCCATATAATATACACAAGTCCAGTTATATGAATCCGGATATATAAGTCCTTGAACCTCTATAGCGAGGGTGGTAAAGTTCTTACGACGGAGTCCTCACACAAATGTGACCACAAGGTAAGTCTGATGCACAGGTTACGTGGCTGGATTTACACACTGCTGGTGTGAAGAGTCAGATCCAGGTATGCAGAAAACACAGGGAGGTCCAGGAACAAGTTAATCTCAGTTGTGGCTTAATTCAGTGAAGTCCAACAACAAGTTCATAAGTCAGTAAGGTTCCAGTAATAGTTCCAACAGCTCTCACCAGAGGTAATGCACAAAGGGTTAAACAGCAACAGTTCAGAAACACAGTTCTTATCAGATGGAGTGAACCAAGGGTTAAATTCCCAAGTCAACAGTTTAGTGACAACACAGTATGTGCAACTTACATATGCAGAGAATGTCCAGAGCCATGGGTAGAAACTGCTGTGGCAGAGAAACACCTGAAGATAACCTGGTTATGCACTTCCCTGGTAAATACACAACGATCTGTGAGGAACAAGCAGCTGGGTTGCAGGGAAACGGAAGCAGAATATTCCAGCAGTGAAGCCAGCACCTGAGCCGGGTTTTAAACAAACGAACAGGAAGTAGGGCACAGAAAACAGCAAACTCCATTTTAACAAAGGGCAAAATCATTGACAAAGTTACCTAGAAAACCCGGAATACTGACATTACTCCCCCCCCTAAAGACGGCCTCCGGACGGTCCTGGACCAGGCCTGTCCGGGTATCTCCGATGAAACTGAGCAATCTTCAGAGGCGCATTGATGTTACTTACTGGTTCCCAAGAATCATTTTCAGGAGAGTAACCTTGCCATCTAACTAGATACTGAAGCCGGTTTCTATGAAGTCTCGAATTAACAATATCCGTACCACGAATTGTTCTTCGCCATCAACCAACACTGGTGGAGGGGGAGGTACGATACGTCCCTGAAATGTGTTAGGAGAGACTGGTTTTAATAAGGAAACATGAAATACTGGGTGTACCTTTAAAGTCCGTGGTAGCTTCAACCGACAGGCAACAGAGCTCACAATCCCCGTGATCTTGAATGGACGATGAATTTCTGTCCCAGTTTCTGCGAAGGAACACCCAATTTTAGATTCTTGGTGGACAACCAAACTGAGTCTCCTACCTTATACATAGGTGCTGGTTTCCGGAATCTATCGGCCGACTTTTTGTAACGCTCCTGTGCTGTGGTCAGGGAGTCCTTCAAAACTTCAAGATTACGTTTGCAACGCCGTCACTCTGTCTTCAACCGCTGGTACCGAAATCGTAACCGGAGACCTAGGCAAAATATTTGGATGATAACCCAGGTTGGCAAAAAAAGGCGTTACCTTCGTGGAACTGCTTTGGGAGTTGTTGTACGAAAATTCCGCTAGAGGAAGTAGCTTCAGCCAATCGTCCTGCAAATGACTGACGTAACAGCGTAGATATTGCTCCAAAGTTTGATTTGTCCGTTCGGTCTGCCCGTTGGTCTGAGGATGGTATGCAGAAGACAAGCAAACATTAATGTGGAGCGCAGAACAAAATCCTTTCCAAAATCTAGAGGTAAATTGTATTCCCCGGTCAGAAATGATGTCATCTGGTACCCCATGCAGCCGGAAAATGTTCTGGATAACTAGATCTACTGTCTCTGTAGCTGAGGGAAGACCAGAGCACGGAATGAAATGAGCAGCTTTCGTTAAACGATCTACTACCACCAAAATAGTATTTTTACCACCAGAGGTGGGTAACTCCACAATAAAGTCCATCGAAATAGACCCCCAAGGGCGAGACGGTACAGGTAGCGGTTTAAGAAGACCAGTAGGTGAAACACGAGGAACCTTGTACCGGGCACAAACTTCACAAGAGCGGACATAGTCATTCACATCCTTCAAGCAGGTAGGCCACCAAAAAAAACGAGTTAACAATTCCTGCGTCTTCTGTACCCCCCTATGACCAGCCAATTTAGAGTCGTGGACCAATCTGAGAACTCGAAGTCTTACAGCCTCTGGGACATAAATACATCGATCTCTAAGCCACACACCATTCCGAAGGACAAGATTCACATTGTCAGGTGGAGCTGCAAGAAATACGTCACCGTCATAGGCCAGCTTGATCTCCTGCCACAAGTCCCGGTTCCGGAGCACTCCAACGAAATTGGCCTCCGACAAGATGGTCTTCGACGGGGTCCCAGGCACGGAATCCACGGTATGGATTCGGGATAATGCGTCAGCTTTCCCATTACGTGAACCTGGGCGGTACGAAATAATAAAATTAAACTGGTTCAAGAACAAACTCCACCTAGCTTGTCGAGGAGAAAGACACCTGGCAGACTTAAGGAATTCCAAATTGCGATGATCCGTGAGTACTACTACCTGCTGAGTTGCCCCCTGCAAATGGTGTCTCCATTCCTTAAAGGCAGAAATAATTGCCAAAAGTTCCTTATCTGCCACATCATAGTTCAGTTCTGCAGAAGATAACCTACGAGAGAAGAAGGCACACGGGTGCAGCAAACCTTTGTCTCCGGTACGTTGTGAGAGGATAGCTCCCAATGCACAGTCAGACGCGTCCACCTCCACGATAAAAGGCTGTGCAGGATCCGGATGCATCAATATTGGAGCCGTGGTAAAACAACCCTTCAGGCGATCAAAGGCTTCCTGAGCTTGCGAAGACCATTCAAACTTCTTCCCTTTCTTGGTGAGGAGAGTGATGGGACGGACAATTTCTGAAAAATTTCGGATAAACCGTCTATAAAAGTTAGCAAAGCCAATGAATCGTTGTACCTCCTTAATGTTTCCTGGTACCGGCCAGTCCAAGATTGCCTGGATCTTGCTGGACTCCATATTCAATCCCTGAGGCGAGATAACATAGCCCAAAAATTGAATTTCAGAACAATGGAACTCACACTTTTCGAGTTTGATGTACAAATGATTATCTCTCAAACGTCTAAGTACGGTCTTGACATGTTCCTGATGTTCCTGTAAGGAGTCAGAAAAGATTAAGATGTCATCAAGGTAAATTACCACATATTGGTCCAATAAATCCCTGAAAATGTCGTTGGCTAAATGTTGAAAAGCAGCAGGAGCGTTACAGAGTCCGAATGGCATCACCAAATATTCAAAATGTCCATACCGGCATCTAAAAGCTGTCTTCCATTCGTCTCCGGGCCGTATACGGAGTAAATTATATGCCCCACGAAGATCTAATTTGGTAAATACTTTGGCCTGGCGAACTCTTTCCAACAATTCTGGAATTAGGGGCAACGGGTACCTGTTACGAATGGTTACCTTATTTAACTCCCGGTAGTCAATGCAGGGTCTTAGAGTACCATCCTTCTTCTTTACAAAGAATATTGGAGCTCCCGCTGGTGAAGAAGATGGTCGGATAAACCCCTTGGCTAAATTCTCATCTATATACTCTCGTAAAGATTTTAATTCCGGAGCCGCCAACGGGTAAACATGGCCGAAAGGAATCGCTGCTCCAGGAAGCAATTCTATGGGGCAGTCATACGGTCTATGTGGGGGAAGTTGATCTGCCTTCCTTTTATCACAAATGTCTGAGAATTCCTGATAAATCAGAGGGAGAGTAGGTACCTGTATCACCTCTTCCAAGTTCTGGGTAACTGGAGCCGCTACAGTTGGACTGATGGTAGAACTGCACTTCGGGAGAAAGGTTATCTCCTTGGTTTCCCAATTGATGATTGGATTTTGTGACCGTAACCAGGGAATTCCTAAAATTACAGGAAAATGAGGAGAAGATATTAACATGAATGAAAGTGTTTCTTGATGGTCTGGTTCCATCTTACACTCCAGAGGCACTGTCTCCCGATCTACTGGTCCAGAAACTAATGGGGAACCATCCACCGTTTCCATAGTGATTGGTGAAGCTCTTAGTTGTGTCTTTATACCATGTTCCTCTGCAAAAGAAGAATCCATGAAATTCCCACCTGCTCCAGAGTCTATCATGGCAGAACTTGATATCCACTGTTCCTCCCACTGAATCTGTATAGGAAGAGAACAATGTGAATATTTCTCCCCTTGATCTTTAGGGGAAGTCGGCATCAGTATTGGGGGAAAAACCGCATCTAGATGTAGACTGGTTTCCGAAACTTCAGACTCAGCGTCTGTGTTTATCATAATCCCCTACTACCGCCAACACCTTGTTGGGTCGCCTAGGACATTTAGGACAATTGATGAGGAAATGGTCCGATTGACCACAATAGAAACATAAGCGCTCACGGAAACGGTGTTCGCGGCGTTCATTATTCTCACGTCTCTGCAGTGAGTCCACCTGCATAGGCACCTCCTCAGCCTCTCGCGGGTTTTTGCCTGTGGTTTCCCTGGACGGAAGAGAGTAATTAGTAATGCGATTTACAGCGGCCCATTTTTCTTGTCTGCGTTCAGTTAAACGGATATCAATACGTACACAGTGCTGTATAAACAATTCAAACTCCTGTGGAGACTCTGAACGAGCTAGCTCATCCTTGATTACATTTGACAAACCTTTTCTAAAGATTGGTAATAAAGCATTGTTTTCCCACTGGGTGTCCACCACTAACCTTTTAAATTCAGTAACATATTCTATGACTGACCGTTTCCCCTGGCGTAAGGAAAGCAAGGCAGATTCAGCGGTAGCACGGCGGTTGGGATCGTCGAACATTTGCGCCATGGCTGCCAGAAAATTGTCCAAATTATTTAGACGGGTATCATGACTTTCAACCATAGGATTTGCCCAAGCCAGTGCACGTGATGTCAACAACATAATAATACATAGAACCTTAGATCTATCAGACCGGTAGTAAGAGGCATGTACATCAAAAAATAATATACATTGATTAACAAACCCACGGAATTGACTTCGGTCACCATTAAAACGGAATGGAGGCAATTTGGGCATACTGGTGGATGAGGTAGGCTCAGTAGGTAAGGCCTCCAGGACTCCTAACCTAGAACGTAGATCTTGGAGAGCCTGACCAAACCCCTGTGCATTATGGTTAACCCGAGACTCCAAGTCTCTAATCTGATTGAGTGCAGCCGCCACCTCCTGCTGCAAGGAGTTAACTATGGTGAACAGTTTGTCTGCCCGTGTCTCCGTCATTGCCCCAGCAGAATCCTCTTTTTTAGGCTGGAATATCCTGTAATACTATTGTAGGAACACGAGGATTCTGATAGCGTGGGGCAATGAACAATCAGAGACGGGTTTCTTTGAATGCAAATAATGTATTTGTGAAACAGCAAAACCCCCAAAAACAATATTCAAACAACCCGTAGTGACATGCAATGAGTCCATAATATATACACAAGTCCAGTTATATGAATCCGGATATATAAGTCCTTGAACCTCTATAGCGAGGGTGGTAAAGTTCTTACGACGGAGTCCTCACACAAATGTGACCACAAGGTAAGTCTGATGCACAGGTTACGTGGCTGGATTTACACACTGCTGGTGTGTGAAGAGTCAGATCCAGGTATGCAGAAAACACAGGGAGGTCCAGGAACAAGTTAATCTCAGTTGTGGCTTAATTCAGTGAAGTCCAACAACAAGTTCATAAGTCAGTAAGGTTCCAGTAATAGTTCCAACAGCTCTCACCAGAGGTAATGCACAAAGGGTTAAACAGCAACAGTTCAGAAACACAGTTCTTATCAGATGGAGTGAACCAAGGGTTAAATTCCCAAGTCAACAGTTTAGTGACAACACAGTATGTGCAACTTACATATGCAGAGAATGTCCAGAGCCATGGGTAGAAACTGCTGTGGCAGAGAAACACCTGAAGATAACCTGGTTATGCACTTCCCTGGTAAATACACAACGATCTGTGAGGAACAAGCAGCTGGGTTGCAGGGAAACGGAAGCAGAATATTCCAGCAGTGAAGCCAGCACCTGAGCCGGGTTTTAAACAAACGAACAGGAAGTAGGGCACAGAAAACAGCAAACTCCATTTTAACAAAGGGCAAAATCATTGACAAAGTTACCTAGAAAACCCGGAATACTGACAATTATGGTACTGCATATGAAACCCTGCCTCTCTCTCCCTACTCCCACAATCTGTTCCTGCACTATACTCAATGCAACCTAGCAGAGATCTAAAGCATGTACTTGCAAATGCTAACACCCTGCCTGCCTTTACCTCTCCCTCGTATTAAATCTCTCCCTATTCTATCTCAAAATAACAGAAAACTAATCTTCACTCTAAATAGCTCTTAAAAGAGCTTTTTGGACTCAGAAACTCTCCCCTTACGCTGCTTTCACTTTCCCTGCGCTAATACTATGCTGTTTCCAAATGCAATGTGTGCAAGATGATGCTGTGCTTAAATATCCCCCTATGACGCTGTAAGGCCAGCCAATCACAGTAATGCCACAACAAAGACTGCATTACTGTGGTTGGCAGGCAAGCCCAGTATGTTCATTGCCTGCAAAAAAAGCACCAAACATGCTATGCAGGTTACTCGAACATATCGAGGCGAATATCTAATTACACGCCGAATAACGAATAGTCCGAATAGCATACTATTCGTGCAAGTATTGAATAGTGCTGAATGTATTCGCTCATCACTATATCTCATCTATAATATGTTAAAGCACTCTCAAAAGCCCCCCTGATTGTGACCAATCTCACTGTATCAAGTGATCTATATTTCAAATATAAACTACCAACAGTCATTATGTGATACCTTCACCTCCACTTTAATTAAAGTAGTATGTGTTAGGGTTCGAGTTCCCGCTGCTGCACAAGGGGAGTCTCGAACCAGTCCCACTGCGGTCCCCCATCCATCTCTATCCGCAGTGGATCCTGCTCAGCTTAGACGTCGGTCCCAGCGTCTCACCCAGTCTAACAGTGTGCAGATGATTACTGCTGCCTCTCCAGGCTCTGCTATTGTGGCCAGTACTAGTTAGCGGCGAGCAGACGTCATTAGATCAAAGTCTTTGTTTTCCCCTTCTGAGCATGCCCAGGGTGAGATCTCTCATTGGAGATCAGGGGTCACATGCCCAGGTACTGCAGCAGCTCCTATTGGTCCGCCAGGAAGGTCCTGTGACTACTGGTGTTCTGGAACAGTTTCATTGGTCCTTGTTTCTGGCAGGTCCTGTAGCTGTTACTATAAAAGGGTGGCATGGCTGGGCCGCCATGCGCTAGTATCAATTGCATTATATGCTATGCGCCAGTGTGATCATGTACGCATGTGGTTAGGGCTCGACTGAAATAAGCCCCTAGAATAACGGCACCTCCGGTGAGGAGATTTGGGTGCAAGTGGTTAGGGCTTGGCTGAAATAAGCCCTAGAATACCGGCTTCTCCGGTGAGGAGATTGCTTGTTTGCGTTGCTGTCTACATGATCACGGACTGCTATCCGCACAGCAGTTATCTGTGTATCCCTCTGAGTCTAACAGGACACAGTCTTTTTCTCAGCGGCTCTGTGACGCAACAGGGTTCGCTTTATAACACTGGTTCAGCGCCCTAGCGTTTTACTTTGCGGCTCACTGAAGCTAAGTGAGTTCGCACTTATCGCCATATAGCGCTGTGGCATTCCCGTTAGCGGCTCTGGGGATTAACAGAGTTCGCACTTACTGCCTCAGCGTGCTACGGCGTTTGTTTTAGCGACTCTGCGGGATAACAGAGTTCGCTACTTTCGCCATCTTACTAGCAGCAGACTTCGCCTGCACAGTGGACCCCGGGCTGCGAACGCACCTCTCTACAACATCTATTAGGTGCGTTCCACAGACCCTAACAGTATGGCCTTGATAAACATTCCACATTTTTGATTGAGGACAGATACTTATCTGAATGGCGACTGTTATGTTTAGGTAGCTGAGGAGAAAAAACAAAAACGGCAACACACCAGAGAGGCTGGAACCTATTGGATTGCAGTAACCTGAACTAACCACACAACTAGAGGTAGCCGTGGAGCGTTCCTACATTGATCCTAGACGCCTCGTCAACGCCTGAGAGATAACTACACCTAAAGGCAGAAAGAGGAAAGCTATCTGCCCTGAAGCAGATCCCCAAAGAAAATAGGAAGCCCCCAAACATGTAATGGCGGTTAGACAAGAAGAGGCACGGACACAGACAGAAAATAGTATGAGCAAACGTTGGGGCCCAATCTGTCTAGACAGAAAAGTACAGGAAAGGATTCTTACTGCAATCCAAAAAAACCCCTAAAAAATACCAACTCTTCTGATTGCAAAAACACCTGAGATCACACGATCTCACCACCTAAATCAGAACTCTGGTGTAACAAAACTAAGCCGCAGCCACTGAAAAAACAGGAAAAAACAAATGAACAAATAACAGTGGCTACAGATAAACTGAGAGGAGCACAGGCCCCAGAAGGGGACCTGCCTGACCTCCACAAAAGTGCAGAGAACTATGCAAAAAGCAAACACAAAAATAAAAGCAGAAAATATCTTATCTGAAAGCAGAAGATGCAGGCAAGACTCAGCAAACTTCCAAATGAACCAGGAACCACAACTGAGACAAGAACAATTGATCACCGGCAACCATCATGGGAGGGAACCTCCCTTATATCAGACCAGTCAGCGATCCCAGATTGCCATTCCTTGCTGAAAGGTTCAGTACTGTCTGTAACCACCAGAGGGAGCCTCTGCTCAGAAACCATCTCTAGCACATTCATAACAGTACCCCCCCTTGAGGAGGGGTCACCGAACCCTCACTTGTGCAACCAGGCCGATCAGGATGAGCTCGGTGATAGGCACGGATCAGTCTCCTAGCATGGATGTCTGAAGCAAACACCCAAGAATTGTCCTCCTGACCATAACCTCTCCACTTAACCAAATACTGGAGTTTCTGTCTAGAAAAACGAGAATCCAATATTTTCTCAACCACATACTCCAGATTGCCCTCAACCAAAACAGGGTCAGGAGGCGCAGCCATAGGAACCACTGGCTCGACAAACCTCTTCAATAAGGACTTGTGAAACACGTTATGGATCTTAAATGTCCCTGGAAGAAGCAAACGGAAGGAAACAGGATTAAGAATCTCCATGATCTTATGAGGTCCAATGAACCTAGGCTTAAACTTTGGAGATGCAACCCTCATAGGGATATTTCTTGAGGACAACCAAACCAAGTCCCCCACTTTAAATTGAGGACCATCAGTCCTATGCCGGTTGGCAAACCGTTGGGCCTTCTCCTGAGAGAGAGACAACCTCTCCACTACCTGGTCCCAAATCTGTTGCATTCGCTCCACAACAGAGTCAACACCCGGACAGATAGAAGCCTCCGCCTGTCCCGAAGAAAATCGAGGGTGAAACCCAGAATTGCAGAAAAATGGAGACATCAAAGTGGCAGAGCTAGCTCTATTATTAAGAGCAAACTCAGCCAAAGGCAAAAAAGAGACCCAGTCATCTTGATCAGCAGACACAAAACATCTCAAATAAGTCTCCAAGGTCTGGTTTGTTCTCTCGGTTTGTCCATTAGTCTGAGGATGAAAAGCAGAGGAGAAAGATAATTGAACACCAAGTTTAGAACAAAATGTCCTCCAAAATCTGGAAACAAACTGGACTCCTCTGTCAGACACAATGTTCTCCGGAATGCCATGTAACCGAACCACGTGCTGAAGGAACAAAGGCACCAATTCGGAGGAGGAAGATAACTTAGGTAATGGCACAAGATGTATCATCTTGGAAAACCTATCACACATTACCCAGATAACAGTCATTCTCTGAGAAACAGGGAGGTCGGAAGTAAAATCCATAGAGATAAGTGTCCATGGCCTCTTGGGCACAGGTAATGGCATTAACAAACCACTAGAGCGAGAGCAAGGCTTGGAGCGAGAGCAAGTCCCACAGGACTGCACAAATTTCCCAAATTTGCACACATCACACAGTTGTCTGTGCTGTTTATCTAATTTGGTGACTTAATAAATGAAACTTCACTATTTCCACAATCAGTATTGAGTGCGGCTGATTTTTCTATTATATTGGATACTGTTGTTCAGCCAGCACCAATCAATCGACTATACAGTGTGCACATCATTCTGCTTACTATTGCACAAATTTCCTGACGTCACGAGACAAAGTAGGCCACCAAAAGGACCGACTCACCAAGTCTCTGGTACCAAAAATCCCGGGATGATCAGCCAACGCGGAACAATGAATCTCAGACATCACACTCTTCTTCCTCTGGTCTAGGACAAACAATTTCCCAACAGGGCAGCGCTCAGGTTTATCCTCCTGACACCCTTCCAGGCCAGTCTCAAATTGGGTGAGATGGCGGAAAGAACTACACCCTCTTTCAAAATAACAGTAGGATCAGATAACTCAGGAGAGTCCGCAAAGAAACTCCTCGAGAGGGCATCCGCCTTAACATTCTTAGTGCCAGGAAGAAAAGAAACCACAAAATTAAAACGTGTGAAAAACAAGGCCCACCTGGCCTGTCTAGGATTAAGTCGCTTGGCTGATTCGAGGTAAACCAGGTTCTTATGGTCCGTGAGGACCTCTACCTGATGTTTGGCTCCATCCAGCCAATATCTCCACTCTTCAAAGGCCCACTTCATGGCCAATAACTTCCGATTACCCACGTCATAATTACGTTCAGTTGGAGAAAATTTTCGAGAGAAAAAGGCACAAGGGTTACTCTTAGAGGTCTCTGGATCTCTTTGGGACAAAACGGCACCTGCCCCAATTTCAGAGGCATCAACCTCCACCTGAAACGGTAGAGAAACATCAGGCTGCCGTAGAACAGGAGCAGAAGTGAATCTCTGCTTAAGTTCCTGAAACGCAGAGACTGCCTCAGGAGGCCAATTCACCACATCAGAACCCTTTTTGGTCAAATCAGTCAATGGTTTAACAATACCGGAGAAATTACCAATAAATTTACAATAAAAATTGGCAAAACCCAAAAATCTCTGAAGAGCCTTTAATGAAGTAGGTTGGACCCAATCACAGATGGCTTGAACCTTGACCAGGTCCATTTCAATAACAGACGGAGACAAAATGAATCCCAGAAATGAGACCTTCTGTACGCCAAAAAGACACTTTGATCCCTTCACATACAGAGCATTCTCTCTCAAAATCTGGAACACAGTCCGAACATGTTTCACATGAGAGTCCCAGTCATTGGAAAAAATCAAGATATCATCCAAATAAACAATCAGAAATTTATCCACAAATCCCTGAAAATATCACTCATGAAGGATTGGAAGACGGAAGGAGCATTAATGAGCCCAAAGGGCATCACTAGGTACTCAAAATGCCCCTCTGGGGTATTAAACGCAGTCTTCCATTCATCCCCATGCTTAATGCGAATAAGGTTATAAGCCACCCTGAGGTCAAGCTTGGTAAACCAACTAGCACTTTTCACCCTGGAGAACAGGTCAGAAATCAAGGGTAACGGATATTGATACTTCACAGTAATCTTATTCAAGAGACGATAATCATTACACGGCCTCAATGAACCATCCTTTTTGGCTACAAATAGTGTTGAGCGATATTGCTCGATATCTAAAAATATCGTATCGAAATTGTATCGCCGATAGCACTAAATATCGTCGATATCCGATTTCGATAGCGGAAGTCCCATGTAAGTCTATGGGAACAAAATATCGAAATTAAAAAAAACCTTTATTTCCTTGAAACACTAAATATACACACATAGAATACATATATATATATATTATATATATATATATATATACATGTCATTGTGACATATATATATACATATATGTATAGTTTATACACTTCTACATAGTAAAATATCCTCTGATTCAATTGCCGGGTAAAGCCGGCTTCTGTGAAAAGACAGAAGCACCCGACATGAAATGACACTTGGTGTACATAGGGTTAACCATGTCTTTTCATGTCGTTTGCAATCTGATTTGCACAAACAATTACATCAGTCTATGTGTGCAAAATTTCACACCTGTAGGGGTTAATTAAAGGTGTAAATTCGTTGTAAAAAACGGACTTTTTTGCTACGAATTTACACCTTTAATTAACCCCTACAGGTGTGAAATTTTGCACACTTACACTCATGTAATTGTTTGTGCAAATCAGATATCAAACTACATGAAAAGACATGGTTAACTCTATGTAAACCAAGTGTCATTTCATGTCGGGTTCTGCATTTTCACAAAAGCCGGCAATTGAATTAGCGGCTATTATACTATGTAGAAGTGTATGAACTATAAATATAAATATATATATATGTGTCACAAATTCAATGACATGTATATATATATATATGAGGTGTAAAATTGCTGAAAAAAAATGCGTGGGCTCGCGCCCTATTTTCGCAACCAGACAGACAAAGCCAGTGAGTGGGGGCAGATAATAATAGCCCAGAGAGGGACCATTATTTTTGGCCCCCCCCGGCTACTAAAATCTGCCTCCAGACACCCCAGAAAAGACAAATCTATAATTAGATTCGCCCTTTCTGGCACTTTGCCCGTCTATTCCCATTGCCCTGTAGCGGTGGCGAATGGGTTAATAAGGGGTTAAAATGACCTTGCAATTGAAAGGTCACTTTAAGCCAGGTTAATAATTGAGAGCTGTCAATCAGACAACTATCAATTATTAATCCTATTGTATGAAAGAAAAATCAAACACACACACTTTAATAAAAAAGAAGTTTAATGAAATAATCACACAGTTTTTGACCATATTTTATTTACCTGCTAAAACCATTTCCTGTAATAAAAATAAAATAATAAAGCAAAATTATTCTTACCAATCCAATGTACAGTCAGGTCCCACAGTGTAATCCATCAGAAAGGGTTAATGTTTACTGCAGGGACCGCAGCTAATGCTGCAGCCTCACAGTAAACCCCCAAATGAATGAGTTCCTCTCCTGGCTGACAGGAGAGGAAGTGGAAAGCTTAATTGATTGCTTTCCACTTTCACTTCAGGTCAGCCAGGGACACAATCAGTGACGTCAGAGGGAACTGGTTAACAAAAATAGGGGATCCCCTCAAAAAAAAATGGCGTGGGGTCCCCCCTATTTTTGTTAACCAGCCAGATGAAGCAGACCGCTGAGGCCTGGATTTTCAGGCTGTTAAGGAGCCAAGACCATGACCTTGCCAGCCTGATAATACCAGGCCACAGCAGTCTGCATATCTTGGCTGATTAACAAAAATAGGGGATCCCCTCGAAAAAAATTGGCGTGGGGTCCCCCCTATTTTTGTTAACCAGCCAGATGAAGCAGACCGCTGAGGCCTGGTTTTTCAGGCTGGTAAGGATCCAATATCCATGGACCTTGCAAGCCTGATAATACCAGGCCACAGCAGTCTGCTTAGCTTGGCTGGTTAACAAAAATATGGGATCCCCTCGAAAAAAAAAAACAGCGTAGGGGTCCCCCTATTTTTGTTAACCAGCCAAGTAAAATGCAGACTGCTGCGGCCTGGTATTAAAAGACTGTCAAGGCCCATGGATTTTGGCCCTCAACAGCCTGATAATACCAGGCTACAGCAGCCCCACATTTGGCGCATCAAAAGATGTGCCAATTGTGGCACTTTACCCGGCTCTTCCCACTTGCCCTGTAGCGGTGGCAAGCGGGGTAATAAGGGGTTAATGTCACCGTTGATTGCACGGTGACAATAAGCCCGGTTAATAATGGAGAGGCGTCAATAAGACACCGATCCATTATTAATCCCAAAGTTATTAAATGCATAAAAAAAAGACAAAGCAAGAAAAAAGTATTTTAATGAAATAAAAGAGACAACACAGTTTTCATTTCTTTTATTGTACTCTCATTCCTGCGACGCCATCGATCTCCTGTAAAAAAAGAAAAAAACAAACAACGTATACCACCTGTCCGACGCAGTCCATAGTAACGACAGTCCCACGACGATCCAGCTCTGCTACATCGCAATGACAGGCAGAGCCTGTCATCGCGACGCAGCACAGCTGATTACCTGCTTCCCCGGCGGTGACGTCATCGGACTGACTGCTTTACGGCCGGGATTACCCAGCAGTCACTGCAGTTATCGCGAGAAACTGCATGTGACCGCCGGGGAGAAGAGGATGGCGGCCATGAAGCAGTCCAGACGTGACCGCCGGAGATCTTCTGCCAGGTAAGTGCCGCTGACTCCTGACAGACCCGACCGACGGACACTGACAGTGACAGACCCGACCGACGGACACAGACAGTGACAGTGACAAATCCGATTACGGTATTCGATAAGACGAAAATATCGAAACGAATTATCGAAAGGCCGATAGAGCTAATATCGGCCGATAGCCGATATTTGCATTATCGTATCGCTCAACACTAGCTACAAAGAAAAAACCGGCGTCCAAGGGTGAAGAGGATGGTCTGATATGACCCTTCTCCAATGACTCCTTGACATTAGATCGCATAGCATCGTGTTCAGGTACAGACAAGCTAAAAAGGCGACCTTTAGGAAATTTACCACCAGGCACTAATTCAATAGCGTAATCATAGCTCCTGTGAGGGGGCAAGGATGCGGATTTACTTTCACTAAACACATCCGAAAAATCAGTCAAATAGTCAGGAACATCCTGAGACTGGGGAGAGGCAGAAAAAACAGGAGTGCCAGCATTAACACATTGGCAGCCCCAACTGGTCACAGACACAGATTTCCAATCCAAAACAGGATTATGAGACTGTAACCAAGGGAAACCTAGTACAATAATGACATGCAGATTATGCAGCACCAGAAATTTGCATCTGTCCTGATGATCTGGTTCAACCCTCATTATCACCTGAGTAGAACACTGTGGTTTATTCTCCGCCAAAGGGGGATAGACTTCCGCAGGGGTATCATGGGAAACCCACAACGTTTGGCAAAGTCAAAATCCATCAGGTTAATAGCTGCTCCTGAATCAACAAAAGCCTGAGCAGAAAATGTGGACAGGGAGCAAATCAGGGTAACAGTCAACAGAAATTTAGTCTGAACACTACCCAAGACAACTGAGCATGCAAAACGTCTTCCCCGCTTAGGGCAGACTGAAATAGCATGAGAGGCGTCACCACAGTAGAAACATAACCCATTGCGCTTTCGAAACTCATGACGCTGTGCCCCAGAAGTCACTCCATCACACTGCATGGGCTCAGAAGCTGGCTCACAAGGCAACACTATCCCACGCATACCTCTGCGCTCACGCAAATGTCTGTCAATTTGAATAGCCAATGACATAGAATCATTGAGACCAGAGGGAGCAGGGAATCCCACCATAACATCCTTTACATTCTCTGACAGCCCCTTCCGAAGAAGGGCTGCCAAAGCATCATCATTCCATTTGGTCAGGACTGCCCACTTTTGGAATTTCTGACAGTACAACTCAGCATCTTCAAGACCCTGATTTAATGCCAACAAGGTTTTTTCAGCTTGATCAGTGACATTAGGTTCATCGTACAATAACCCCAGAGCCAGAAAAAATAAATCAATATCATTCAAAACAGGATCCCCAGGTGTCAGGGAAAAAGCCCAACCCTGAGGGACGCCGCGCAGGAGAGAGATGACAATTTGAACCTGCTGTGCTGCGTTCCCTGAGGACTTAGGCTTTAAGGCAAAAAACAACTTACAGTTATTTTTGAAATTCAGAAATTTAGCCCGATCCCCCAAAAACAAATCTGGCATGGGAATCCTAGGTTGCACAACCGGCAACCCAGCAAGATAGGTAGCAATACTCTGAACCTCAGTGGCAAGCTGATCCACACATCCAGACAACTGTGCAAGCTCCATTGAGAGAGAGAAAAAAAAATCCTCCTCAGCACCCAGAGAAAAAGAGGGAAAAAATGCCACAAACAGGAAAAAAAAATCTCTGACAACTCTGACAACTTTTTTTTTCTTTCCACACTATTTTTACCTTCTGTGAGTACCATATAATTTTCAGTAATGTTATGTTTAGGTAGCTGAGGAGAAAAACACAAAACGGCAATACACCAGAGAGGCTGGAACCTATTGGATTGCAGTAACCTGAACTAACCACACAACTAGAGGTAGCCGTGGAGCGTTCCTACATTGATCCTAGACACCTCGTCACAGCCTGAGAGATAACTACACCTAAAGGCAGAAAGAGGAAAGCTATCTGCCCCGGAGCAGATCCCCAAAGAAAATAGGAAGCCCCTAAACATGTAACGGCGGTTAGACAAGAAGAAGCACGGACACAGACAGAAAATAGAATGAGTAAACGCTGGGGCCCAATCTGTCTAGACAGAAAAGTACAGGAAAGGATTCTTACTGCAATCCAAAAAACCCCTAAAAAATACCAACTCTTCTGATTGCAAAAACACCTGAGATCACACGATCTCACCACCTAAATCAGAACTCTGGTGTAACAAAACTAAGCCGCAGCCACTGAAAAAACAGGAAAAAAGAAATGAACAACTGAGACAAGAACAATTGATCACCGGCAACCATCATGGGAGGGAACCTCCCTTATATCAAACCAGTCAGCGATCCCAGATTGCCATTCCTCGCTGAAAGGTTCAGTACTGTCTGTAACCACCAGAGGGAGCCTCTGCTCAGAAACCATCTCTAGCACATTCATAACAGGCGACAAATATGGCAGAATGATCTGAAATGCCCCAAAGATTGTAATCCAATTAATCAATAGAAAGGAGAAGATCTTGATATGCAAGAGCCATACAAATTTGAGAAAGAGATCTGTGAGTGGCAGATTAAAATGAAAATACATGGTCAGAAAGATACTTCTGCCATGTATCTGTCATATATCTGTGTAACTGAAGGAAGAGAAGCATATCCTGAGGGACTGCCAGTAGCAGATGAGGAGTCCAACATATCCAGTCACTGATTATGAAAACTAAGTCAGTTGAGTAAGCAACCAAATACTTTGAAAGTATGTTGAGAAGCTTTAGAATGAATGGTGCATTTACATACTTTCCTAGGATAGCAATGACAAAATTATAACTTAGACCTTGAATAATAACATATTTGCCAAAATGATCACATTCTACTTTTATGGCCTCTAATAGCAATTATTTAGCAATTAGAGTTGAAACACCTCTTTAGCAATCAAGGCTCTTTTCAAGTGCCAGAACATTTTGATCTGTCAGTTGGGCTTCCTGAAGACAAATTACATTTAGTGAGTACCTCTTAACAAAATTTAGGATCTATGCTCACATAAAAATTAGCGTTAAGGTCTCGTACATACCAGGCCACTACTTTAAGAGATGCCAAGGTTGTATTGTCCCAGAGAAGTAAACAGCAGTAGACCATCCATCGAAAAGAAAGGCCAGTTAGTTGTACTATACTTTAACCCCTTCATGACCCAGCCTATTTTGACCTTAAAGACCTTGCCATTTTTTGCAATTCTGACCAGTGTCCCTTTATGAGGTAATAACTCAGGAACGCTTCAACGGATCCTAGCGATTCTGAGACTGTTTTTTCGATGACATATTGGGCTTCATGTTAGTGGTAAATTTAGGTCTATAAATTTGCGTTTATTTGTGAAAAAAATGGAAATTTGGCGAAAATTTGGAAAATTTTGTAATTTTCAAATTTTTAATTTTTATTCTGTTAAACCAGAGAGTTATGTGGCACAAAATAGTTAATACATAACATTTCCCACATGTCTACTTTACATCAGCACAATTTTGGGAACATTTTTTTTTGTTAGGAAGTTATAAGGGTTAAAAGTTGACCAGCGATTTCTCATTTTTACAGCAAAATTTACAAAACCATTTTTTTAGGGAACACCTCACATTTGAAGTCACTTTGAGGGGTCTATATGGCAGAAAATACCCAAAAGTGACACCTTTATAAAAACTGCACCCCTCAAGCTACTCAAAACTACATTCAAGAAGATTATTAACCCTTCAGGTGCTTCACAGGAACTAAAGCAACGTGGAAGGAAAAAATGGACATTTTAATTTTTCCAACAAAAATTTTCTTTTAGCATCAATTTTTTCATTTTTACATGGGCAACAGGATAAAATCGATCCTAAAATTTGTTGGGCAATTTCTCCTGAGTAAACAGATACCTCATATGTGGTCATAAACCACTGTATGGGCACACGGAAGGGCTCAGAAGGGAAGGAGCGCCATTTGACTTTTTGAATGGAAAATATGCTGGAATATTTAGCGGTTGCCATGTCGCATTTGGAGAGTCCCTTGTGCCTAAACATTGGAGCTCCCCCACAAGTGACTCCATTTTGGAAACTAGACCCCCTAAGGAACTTATCTAGATGCATAGTGATCACTTTGAACCCCCAGGTGCTTCACAAATTGATCCGTAAAAAAAAGAAAGTACTTTTTTTTCACAAAAATTTTCTTTTAGCCTCAGTTTTTTCATTTTCACATGGGCAACAGTATATATTGGATCCTAAAATTTGTTGGGCAATTTCTCCTGAGTACACAGATACCTCATATGTGGTCATACACCACTGTTTGGGCGCACGGCAGGGCTCAGAAAGGAAGGAGCGCCATTTGACTTTTGAATAGAAAATATGCTGGAATATTTAGCGGTTGCCATGTCGCATTTGGAGAGTTCCTGTGTGCCTAAACATTGGAGCTCCCCCCACAAGTGACCCCATTTTGGAAACTAGACCCCTAAGTAACTTATCTAGATGCATAGTGATCACTTTGAACCCCCAGGTGCTTCACAAATTGATCCAAAAAAAAAAGAAAGTACTTTTTTTTCACAAAAATTTTCTTTTAGCCTCAGTTTTTTTCATTTTCACATGGGCAACAGTATAAATTGGATCCTAAAATTTGTTGGGCAATTTCTCCTGAGTACACAGATACCTCATATGTGGTCATAAACCACTGTTTGGGCGCACGGCAGGGCTCAGAAGGGAAGGAGCGCCATTTGACTTTTTGAATGGAAAATGTGCTGGAATATTTAGCGGTTGCCATGTCGCATTTGGAGAGTTCCTGTGTGCCTAAACATTGGAGCTCCCCCACAAGTGACCCCATTTTGGAAACTAGATGCCCTAAGGAACTTATCTAGAAGCATAGTGAGCACTTTGAACCCCCAGGTGCTTCACAAAAGTTTATAACGAAGCTGTGAAAATAAAAAATCATTTTTTTTTCTCAAAAAATGATTTTTTTAGCCCACTATTTTTTATTTTCACAATGGTTACAGGAGAAATTGAACCCCAAAAGTTGTTGTCCAGTTTGTCCTGAGTACGCTAGTACCCCTTATGTGGGGGGAACCACTGTTTGGGCACACGTCAGGGCTCGGAAGGGATGTAGTGACGCTTTGAAATGCCGACTTGATGGAATGGTCTGCGGCATCTTGTTATGTTTGCAGAGCCCCTGATGTGCCTAAACAGTGGAAACTCCCCACAAGTGACCCCATTTTGGAAACTAGACCCCGCAAAGAACTTATCTAAATGTGTGGTGAGCACTTTGAACCCCCAAGGGCTACACAGAAGTTTATAACGCCCGGGCATGAAAATAAAAAAAAATCATATTTTTTCCACAATCAGGATCTTTTAGTCCCCAATTTTTTTATTTTCCCAAGGGTAACATGAGAAATTAGACCCCAAAAGTTGTTGTCCAATTTGTCCTGAGTATGCTGATATCCCATATGTGGGAGAAAACTACTGTATGGGCACACGTCGGGGCTCGGATGGGTAGTAGTGCCGTTTTGAAATGCCCACTTGATGGAATGGTCTTCGGGCTTCATGTGATGTTTGCAGAGTCCCTGATGTGCCTAAACAGTAGAAACTCCCCACAATTGACCCCATTTTGGAAACTAGATCCCCCAAGGAACTCCTATAGATGTGTGGTAAGCACTTTGAATCTCCAAGTACTTCACAGAAGTTTATAACGCAGAGCCGTGAAAATATAAAATCAATTTTTTTCCACAAAAATAATTTTTTAGTCCCCAATTTTTTTTCCAATGTTAACAGGAGAAATTAGAACCCCCAAAGTTGTTGTGCAATTTTTCCCAAGTACGCTGATACCCCATATGTGGGGATAAACCACTGCTTGGGAATACGTCGGGGCTTGGAATAAAGGGAGCACTGTTTGACTTTTTGAACGCAAAATTTGCAGGAATCAATGGTGGCGCCATGTCGCGTATGGAGACCCCCTTATGTGCCTAAATAGTGGAAACCCCTCAATTCTAACTCCAACCCTAACCCCAACACACCCCTAACCCCAACTCTAACCCTAATACAAACCCTAACCATAACCCTAACCCCAACACACCCCTAACCCTAATCCCAACTCTAACCATAAACCTAACCACAAGCCTAACCCTAATTCCAACCCTAACCCAAATTCCAACCCTAACCCTAATTCTAACCTTAACCCTAATGCTAACCCTAACCCTAGTTCTAACCCTAAGGCTGGGTTCATATTGCGTTTTACCAGCCCTTTCAACACGTAGCGTTGACCGGCTGGTAACGGTATAGCATAACGCGATCGCGTTATGCTATACCCGCTAGCGCAGATGAATCAGCAGATGATTCATCTGTGCTAGTGGTGACGGAGCCCAGACGCTGAAGCCCGTGTCCGAGGCTCCGTCACTGAATGACGGCACGTCGCGAACGCATGCCGCTTTACGGCATGCGTTGCGATGCGCACACAAATGGGGTGAATGGCAGCGTTAACAGACTGCGTTACACCGTGTTATACCGTGGTGAAACGCAATCCATCTAACGGACTGCCATAATGCAATATGAACCCAGCCTAACCCTAACCCTGAGGCCCCGTGCACACGTTGCGGATTCACTTGCGGATTTTTCTTAAATCCGCAGATAAAATGACCTGCATTTTACCTGCTAATTTAGCACGGATTTGTTGCCGTTTTTCCATGCGGTTTTACACCTATAATGCAAATTCGCATGTGCACAGCATTTTTTTTAACCATTTATTTGCATTGTACTGTACATGGTTTCTGGATCTGCTGTGGATCCGCTGCGCCAAATCCGCTGTGGATCCGCAGCGCCAAATCCGCTGCGGATCCGCAGCAAAATCTCCGGCGGATCAGCAGCAAAATCCACTGCGGATCCCCAGCAAAATCCGCCGCGGATCCCCAGCAAAATCCGCCGCGGATCCCAGCAAAACCGCCGCGGATCACCAGCAAAATCTGCCGAGAATCCCCAGCAAAATCCGCCGAGGATCCCCAGCAAAATGCGCCGCGGATCCCCAGCAAAATCCGCCGCGGATCAGCAGCAAAATCCGCCGGGGATCAGCAGCAATATCCGCGCGGATCCGCAGCAAAATCCGCCGCGGATCCGCAGCAAAATCAGCCGCGGATCAGCAAAATCAGCCGCGGATCAGCAGCAAAATCCGCCGCGGATAAGCAGCAAAATCCGCCGCTGATCAGCAGCAAAATCCACCGCGGATAAGCAGCAAAATCCGCCGCGGATCAGCAGCAAAATCCGCCGCTGATCAGCAGCAAAATCCGCCGCTGATCAGCAGCAAAATCCGCAGCGATCAGCAGCAAAATCCGCCGCGGATCAGCAGCAAAATCCGCCGCTGATCAGCAGCAAATTCCGCCGCTGATCAGCAGCAAAATCCGCAGCGGATCAGCAGCAAAATCCGCCGCGATCAGCAGCAAAATCCGCCGCGGATCAGCAGCAAATCCGCCGCGGATCAGCAGCAAAATCCTCCGTGGATCAGCAGCAAAATCCGCCGCGGATCAGCAGCAAAATCCGCCGCGGATCCCACAAAATCCGCCGCGGATCCCCAGCAAAATCCGCGCGGATCACCAGCAAATCCGCCGAGAATCCCAGCAAAATCCGCCGAGGATCCCAGCAAAATGCGCCGCGGATCCCAGCAAAATCCGCCGCGGATCAGCAGCAAAATCCGCGGGATCAGCAGCAATATCCGCCGCGGATCCGCAGCAAAATCCGCCGCGGATCCGCAGCAAAATCAGCCGCGGATCAGCAGCAAAATCCGCCGCGGATAAGCAGCAAAATCCGCCGCTGATCAGCAGCAAAATCCGCCGCGGATAAGCAGCAAAATCCCCCGTGGATCAGCAGCAAAATCCGCCGCTGATCAGCAGCAAAATCCGCCGCTGATCAGCAGCAAAATCGCAGCGGATCAGCAGCAAAATCCGCCGCGGATCAGCAGCAAAATCCGCCGCTGATCAGCAGCAAATTCCGCGCTGATCAGCAGCAAATCCGCAGCGGATCAGCAGCAAAATCCGCCGCGGATCAGCAGCAAAATCCGCCGCGGATCAGCAGCAAAATCCGCCGCGGATCAGCAGCAAAATCCTCCGTGGATCAGCAGCAAAATCCGCCGCGATCAGCAGCAAAATCCTGCGGATCAGCAGCAAAATCCGCCGCGGATCAGCAGCAAAATCCTCAGCGGATCAGCAGCAAAATCCGCCGCGGATCAGCAGCAATATCCGCCGCGGATCTGCAGCAAAGTCAGCTGCGGATCAGCAGCAAAATCCGCTAGGAAAAAAAAAATTCTTTATTTTATTATATGTCCCTACTATGACGGGGGGGTTCATTTACTTTTTTTTTATTTTGATCACTGTGACAGTTTATCACAGTGATCAAAATAAATTTTTGTACAATGGCGGGCGCACTGCGCATGCGCCGGCCGGCGAGCGGACTGTGCATGCGCCCGCCATTTTCCAAGATAGCTGCGCCTATGAAGAATCCCGGGCAGCCACCGGGACGGATCCAGGGACATCGGTGGACCGGGAGAGATGAGTAGGGGGGGTCGGAAGGTGAGGGGGATCGGTAGGTGGGGGCAGTGGATCGCAGGAGCAGGGGAGCAGACAGTGACGGCGGTGACCGATCGCAGTCATCTTTCGGTGGCGGCGGCCGATCACCGCCGTGACTCGATGTGGGGGGGTTAGGGCTCGGTGTCCAGCCATGGCAGATGCTATTGCAGCATCGGCCATGGCTGGATTGTAATATTTCACCAATTTCATTGGTGAAATATTACAAATCGCTCTGATTGGCTGTTTCACTTTTAACAGCCAATCAGAGCGATCGTGGCCACGTGGGGGTTAAGCCAACCCCCCTGTGGTGATGCACTAAGGGTCCTGTGCCTGAGGGTCGGGTGACCTTTCAGTGACCCCGGTCACCCAACCCCCAGGAACATGATTTATAGCATGACGCCGACGCCGGCGTCTTGGGTCGGGATGGCACTGGTTTTCATGACGCCGACATCGGCGTCATGGGTCGGGAAGGGGTTAAGAGGAAGTTATTCATACATTCTTACCAGAATTCTTTCATACCTGAAAACACAGAATTGTTTGAAAAAAAGAAAAAGGTAAAACACCATAAGTAATACAAAATACTAGTAGTTGTTCATGTGGGGTCTATTCATTTTTACATCAACTAATTTGTAGAAAAACTGGAGATTTTGTAGTGTAAGTTATATTATTAACCTTACTTTCATGTTATTTCTTGTCAAAATTTTGTAAATTGTTCTTGTATTCAGCAAGCTATTGATTATAATCAGACTTTCAAAAGAGAGATACTCATTACTGCTGAGAACTGTGTGTGTATATTAGTGCTTCTCACTAAATTATAATATCAAAAAGTTAATTTATTTCAGATCTTCAATACAAAAAGTGAAACTTATTTATTATAAACAGTCATTACAAACAGAGTGATCAATTTCAAGTGTTTATTTCTGTAAATGTTGATGATTATGGCTTACAGCAAATGAAAACCCAAAAGTCATTTTCTCAGTAAATTAGAATAATTAACAAACAACACCTGCAAAGGTTTCCTAAGTGTTTAAAAAAGTCCCTTGATCTGTTTCAGTAGGCTGCACAATCATGGGGAAGACTGCTGACTTTACAAATGTCCAGAAGGCAGTCATTAACACACACCACAAGGAGGGTAAGCCACAAAAGGTCATTGTTAAAGAAGCTGGCTGTTCACAGAGTACTGTGTCCAAGCATATTAATGGAAAGTTGAGTGGAAGGAAAAAGTGTGGTAGAAAAAGGTGCACAAGCAACCGGGATAACCGCAGTCTTGAAAGGATTGTTAAGAAAAGGTCATTCAAAAATTTGGGGGAGAGTCACAAGAAGTGAACTGCTGCTGGAGTCATTGCTTCAAGAGCCACCACACACAGACCTATCCAGGACCTGGGCCACAAGTGTTGCATTCCTTGTGTCAAGCCACTCATGATCAATAGACAGCATAGAAGCATCTTACCTGGGCCAAGGAGGAAAAGAACTGGATTGTTGCTCAGTGGTCCAAGGTGTTGTTTTCAGTTGAAAGTAAATTTTGCATTTTATTTGGAAATCAAGGTCGCAGAGTTTGGAGGAAGAGTGGAGAGGCACACAATCCAAGCTGCTCGAGGTCTAGTGTGAAGTTTCCACAATTAGTGATGGTTTGGGGAGCCATGCCATCGGCTGGTGTATATCCACTGTGTTTTAGCAAGACAAAAATCAGCACAGCCGTCTTCCAGGAAATTTTAGAGCACTTCATGTCTCCCTCTGCAGACAAGCTTTTTGGAAATGGAAATTTTATTCTTGAGCAGGATTTGCCACCTGTCCACACTGCCAAAAGTACCAATACCTGGTTTAAAAACATTAGTATCACTGTGCTTGATTGGCCAGCAAACTCTCCTGACCTTAAACCCATAGATAATCTATGGGGTATTTTGTATTGTCAAGAGGATGATGAGAGACATCAGACCCAACAATGTAGATGAGCGGAAAGCTGCAATCAAAGCAACCTGGGCTTCCATAACACCTCAGCAGAGCCACAGGCTGATCACCTCCATGCCACGCCGCATTGATGCAGTAATTGATGCAAAAGGAGCCCCGACCAAGTATTAAGTGCATTTACTGAACATACATTTCAGAAGCCCAACATTTTAGATTTTAAAATCTTTTTTCAAGCTGGTGTTATCAGTATTGTAATTTACTGAGATAATGACTTTTGGGTTTTCATTGGCTGTAAGCCATAATCATCAACATTAACAGAAATAAACACAAGAAATAAATCACTCTGTTTGCAATGACTCTATATAATATGAGTTTCACTATCATATATATATATATATATATATATACATATATATATATATATTTATTTATTTATTTTAGGCTCATTGCCCTGATTTATGTGATGGCATTACATGATGGATATGCATGTATTTCTTATGATCTTGACCAAGCTCCCAATTCCATTTGCTGAAATAAAACCCCAAAGTTGCAAGGAAACTCCACCATGCTTCGCTGTTGCCTGCAGACAGTCATTATAGTATAGTAGATGGGTGTTTGTCCGAGGCCCACTGGTTGCTGATAATTCTGAGTTGCTGGCACTGCTTAACTTCTTTTTTATTTAAGGAAATTAAGCATAATGTGTCTTTTATCTACTGCATTATGTTACCTTCATCAACCACTACATCTATGGTCCTCAATGTTGCAAGGTTTCTTAATATCCTCAATGCTTACAATAATAGGCAGCCATTAAGAACTATCTTCAGTGAAAAGTAGAACAAGGAGTTATGAAAATGGTGATATGACCTTCATAGAGCCCTGAGTCCAAAATCATTGAGTCTGTGTGGGATTACATGAAAAGACATAGGGATTTTTTCCAATATATTTGGAACAACCTCCCTGTCGAGTGCCTTCAAAAACTGTGTACAAGTGTGCCTAGAGGAATTGATGTTTTGATGGTGTTTTGAAGGCAAAAGTTAGTCACTTCAAATATTGTTTTGGTTTACATGGTTTTTATTGTTATTCACTTTGCATTTTTTTCATTGATAAAAATAAACTATTAGTACTTCTATTTTATAAAGCATTATTATTTTGTTGCCTTTTCTTCCACACTATCGCCCTATAACCTTTGCACATTACTGTAGATTTATATGTTAATGTTTGAAAGTGCATAATGTTGATGACTGTGTGCAGCAAGTTCGGATATCTTTTTCTTTGCCTCGCTTAGTGCCTTTACTTATTTTGATTTTTAGATGTACATATGTACATGTTCTGTAGGAAAATGTTTCTATAATACCAATCAATCATAACATTACCATGACATTTACTAATAGAACTCCCATTTTTTCTTCAGCTTTCTTCCCAGCATCACTATGATTATGGCATGAGGGCAGTTAAATCAGTATTAACAGCCGCTGGAAACCTGAAGGTTAAATTACCAAATGAGAAAGAGGATATACTGATGCTTAGATCAATACGTGACATTAATCTGCCCAAGGTACTGTCCACTTCCAGCTACAGTGTATGCACTTTATAATGTGTTACTTGGGAATAGGAAAATGCATGACAGCAAACATGAGCTGTTGCTAGTTCTGGTGTTTTCCACTGTCATTTCAGATCGATTGACAATTACAATACAGGCGAGAAGATAAACTACATGTTATAGCTTAATTGCCATGTTTACTACCCTTCGCTTCTTTTAAAATGTCACCATGGAATGGAGTAAGGTTTTCATAGCATATAATTCACCAGCCAGGAATGATCTTTTCTTATTGGAATATACATGACTATTTCTTCAATCTTCTCACAATATGCTGATGACCAATTTATATATATTTTTTTAAGTTGCATATACTATAAGAAAATCAAATAACTGTATCTGTGGTAACTGAGCTATAACATAAAATGTTTCATATATTATTTACATAATACATAATGTCATCTTGTCCTGTAGAAAAGAAGCTGCAACACAGCTTAATCAGCAGAAAAACAAAAAAGTTATAGCTCTCAAAATAATTCTTTTTTCTATAAAATAGCTTTTATTGTGTAAAAGTGCCAAAACATAAAAAAATATAAATCGGATATCGCTGTAATTGTGCTGACCCGAAGAATAAAACTACCTTATTAATTTTACCACACGCGGAACAACATAACCAACCCCCCAAAAAATCCTGAATTGCTGTTTTTTGTTCATTCTACCTAACAAAAATCAGAATAGAAAGCGATCAAAAAATGTCATGTGCACTAAAATGATACCAATAAAAATGTCAACTCGTCCTGCAAAAAATGAGCCCTCACATGGCTCTGTTGGCAAAAATATGGAAAAATTATAGCTCTCAAAATGTGATGCAAAAACCATTTTTTGCACTAAAAAGCTTCTTTTAGTTTGTGACAGCAGCCAAACAAAACAACCAATATATATATATATGGTATCGCTGTAAACGCACTGACCCATAGAATAAAGTCACCTAATCACTTATACTGCATGAAGAACGGCATACAAAATAAAAGCAATTCTTCACCTGCTGTTTTTTTTTTTCCATTCAGCCTCCCAAAGATAGCAGTAAGGCACTCTGCGCTGAGTGTTTACACCAGGGTTTCCATGTAAATCTCTGAAGTACATCATTCAGACCGAACCGTCAAAGGAAGATTCCTTATAATGAAGCAAATGAAGGCACTGTTGATGCCATCTGACCTGTCATCTGGCAGTGTCTGTTTTTTAGGATTGCATAAAAGTGCCGTCGGTCACAGTTTTGTGCAATTCTGAAAAGAAGGATAACGCTGAACAGAGGTCCAATGGAGTCCAGAGTAATTCTGCTGCCTCATTATAGTGAATGAATCCCTTGGGGGTTTCATCTGAATCATTTGACTCAGAGATTTAGATGGAAACCCCAAAGTAAGTGTTGTGAACATGTTGGAGGCGACTTCGGAGCTGGGGCTCCCTCCGGTGGTTGCTGAGGGTATTGAACCAATTGCTGAATGGCTTTCAGCTGGGTCCGAATGGTCTGATATAAGTGACCTGAACTTCCATCAGCCTTGCCGGTAATCAATTGTTCCTCCATGTCTTGGTTGGAGCTCAGCTTGCATTCCTGCTTTCATTCAGATAAGTGACTTGTTGTTTTTTTTTTCCTTTGGTTGGATTTTCCTTGCTGGTTTGCTGCCTAGCAGTGGACTTCAGCCTGGTCCCCTTTTGGGGCCTGGCTCTGCATTTGTGCTCAGTTTTTGTTTGCACTTTTGCTCTATTCCTGTGTCACTTTTTATTTGCTGAATTGCTGTGTGTTACACCAGAGATCTGATTTAGATGGTAGAGATCGTGTGATCTCAGGTTTTTTATTAATCAGAAGTGTTGGTATTTTTGTCAGTGTTTTTTTGGCTGCAGTTAGAATTTTTTCCTATACTTTTCTATCTAGACAGAATTGGGCCCCAGCGTTTGCTCATTCTATTTTCTGTCTGTGTTCGTATTTTCTTCTTGTCTAACCAACATTACTTGTTTGGGGGCTTCCTATTTCTTTGGGGGTTCTGCTACGGGGCAGTTAGCTTTCATCTTTCTGTCTTTAGGTGTAGCTATCACTCCGGCTGTGACGAGGCTTCTAGGATCACCATAGGTACACTCCATGGCTACTTCTAGTGTTGCGGTTAGTTTAGGGTTCTGCAACCCAGTAGTTTCCAGCCTCTCTGGTGTATTGCTACTTTGGCTATTTTTGCTATTTCTCCTCAGCTACCGAAACATAACAGTAAGTCCTCATCATAGAGCGCCGAATTAATGTGATCTCAAATGTTATGCAAAATGTTCCCAATAAAAGCTTCAATTCAATCCACAAAAAAGCAAGTCCCCATTCAGGTTTGTCATCTGTTAACAGAAATATAGAGGATTTCCATGTTACTGGTAGTGAATAGGCTCTGGAAAAGCAAAATGTCTCTTCTTCCTCCAAAAGAAATTCAGCAAATTCTGCTCTCCCAAACCCAAATGACCCCTCCCTTCTGAGCCCCACAGTGTACCTAAACCACATATATCGTCCACATGATTGACATTTCTGAAGCGTTGAGAGCCCACCTAACTTATTGGTGCATGTCTCCATAAGCAACTGATGGGCATAACTTACTTTTACTGCAATGTACTGGTCTCTACAATGTACTGGCCACTACAACGGCAGTTTGAAATATTAAATCTGCAACTTTTATTGCTGTTTGTTTCTGGAAAATACCCATAGAGTGGATAAATTCCTTAAGGGGTATAAATTCCAAAATGGGGTGACTTGAGGGGGGATTCTGCTTTTCTAGCAATTAGGGGCTCTGCATATGGAGTCCGCAAACTGTTCTAGGAAAATCTGCACTACAGGAGGCAAATAGTGCTCCATTCCTCCCGAGTCTCTCCGTATGGCTAGGTACAGTGCCTTGCGAAAGTATTCGGCCCCCAGGAACTTTTCAACCTTTTCCCACATATCATGCTTCAAACATAAAGATACCAAATGTAAATTTTTGGTGAAGAATCAACAAGTGGGACACAATTGTAAAGTTGAACGAAATTTATTGGTTATTTTAAATTTTTGTGGAAATACAAAAACTGAAAAGTGGGGCTTGCAATATTATTTGGCCCCTTTAACTTAATACTTTGCTGCGCCACCTTTTGCTGCGATTACAGCTGCAAGTCGCTTGGGGTATGTCTCTATCAGTTTTGTACATCGAGAGACTGAAATTCTTGCCCTTTCTTCCTTGGCAAACAGCTCGAGCTCAGTGAGGTTGGATGGAGATCGTTTGTGAACAGCAGTTTTCAGCTCTTTCCACATATTCTCGATTGGATTCAGGTTTGGACTTTGACTTGGCCATTCTAACACCTGGATACTTTAATTTGTGAACCATTCCATTGTAGATTTTGCTTAATGTTTGGGATCATTGTCTTGTTGGAAGACAAATCTCCGTCCCAGTCTCAGGTCTTTTGCAGACTCCATCCATCTTCACATCAATTTTAACCATCTTCCCTGTCCCTGCTGAAGAAAAGCAGGCCCAAACCATGATGCTGCCACCACCATGTTTTACTGTGGGGATGGTGTGTTCAGGGTGATGAGCTATGTTGCCTTTACGCCAAACATATCGTTTGGCATTGTTGCCAAAAGTTCGATTTTGGTTTAAACTGACCAGAGCACCTTCTTCCACATGTTTGGTGTGTCTCCTAGGTGGCTTGTTGCAAACTTTAAACGTCACTTTTTATGGATATCTTTGAGAAATGGCTTTCTTCTTGCCACTCTTCCAAAAAGGCCAGATTTGTGCAGTGTATGACTGATTGTTGTCCTATGGACAAACTGTCCCACCTCAGCTGTAGATCTCTGCAGTTCATCCAAAGTGATCTTCTCCTTGTTTGAGATGAAACTTTAGAGGGATGGCCTGGTCTTGGTAGATTTGCAGTGGTATGATACTCCTTCCATTTCAATATGATCACTTGCACAGTGCTCCTTGGGATGTTTAAAATTTTGGAAATGATTTTGTATCCAAATTCAGCTTTAAACTTCTCCACAATAGTATCACGGACCTGCCTGTTGTGTTCCTTGGTCTTCATGATGCTCTCTGTGCTTCAAACAGAACCCTGAGACTATCACAGAGCAGGTGCATTTATACAGAAGCTTAATTACACATGGGTGGATTATATTTATCAACATTAGTCATTTAGGACAACATTGGATCATTCAAAGATCCACAATGAACTTCTGGAGTGAGTTTGCTGCACTGAAAGTAAAGGGGCCGAATAATATTGCATGCCCCACTTTTCAGTTTTTGCATTTCCACAAAAATTTAAAATAACCAATAAATTTAATTCAACTTCACAATTGTGTCCCACTTGTTGTTGATTCTACACCAAAAATTTACATTTGGTATCTTTATGTTTGAAGCATGATATGTGGGAAAAGATTGAAAAGTTACAGGGAGCCGAATACTTTCGCAAGGCACTGTATATAAAGATTTTGGAATAAAATTTGTTGGAGTGCAACCATTTGGTGCTGGATTTTTTACTACTTGTAAAAGTGAAAGACAGCTTTATTCTTTGGGTCAGTACGATCACAGTGATACCATATTTATATCTTTTTTATGTTTTGCTGGTTTTACACAATAAAAACTTTTTTATAGAAAAAAAAGTGTTTGCATCGATGTATTCTAAGAGCCATGTATGTTCTATTTCTTTGCTGACGGGACAAGATGATATTGTTAACTATACAATTTTTGTTTACATTCGACTTTTTAATCACCTTTTATTCCAATTTTTGTTCAGCAGTATTATGAAAAAGCAAAGGTTTTTTATAGTGTTCTCTGAAGGAATTACATAGTATCACAGTTTTTTAGATCATGTCAATCTTGATGCAGCTATACCAAATATGTATATTTTATTTGTTCATTTTTGTTTTAACAAAAAGTTACGTATATATTGGTACGTTTTCCTCCATTTTTACTATTTTGTGATTTTAAAAAAATGTTTTTATAATTTTATTTTTTTTAATTTTGGTTCCTCTATGGGACTTTAAATTTTATTACTCTGATCACTGGTATAATGCATTGCAATGCACTATACCTGTCAGTGCTGCACTGACAGAAGCCTCTTACACCATGCTCCTAGCATAATCTAACCAGGCCAACATCGCTTACAGACCTGGAGGTCATCATGATGAGGGGGTCGATGATAGTTGCAATAACTACCATCGACCCCTCACAATGAAGTCATGGGTGAGCCGATCAGTCTGGAGAGGGAGCCCCCTCCCTCTCCTAGCTTCTTAAATGTTTACGATCAATATGTGACAGCCAGTGCTCAACTATCAGGTAAGCCATGCTCTCAATGTTGACCACACTAGCACTGCTTCTGTGCCAAGCATGATTGCCATAATGTACCAATACGTCATTGATCGAGAACCCCTATCCGAGCATGACGTAGAAGTATGTCAAATGTCGCGAAGGGTTAAGGATGGTTGCCTTCTGTGTAGCCATAACCTTATCAGGGAAGAAGGTCACTTTGATATTACTAACTCTATGTTTTCATTAATGAGATTGAAAGGTGTTTCATTCAGTCCTAAAAGACCACAGAGTATTACACATGCACTTTCTGGGCAATTCGAGTACCTGTGATTCATTGCAAAATTAGTTGGGATTAGAGATGAGTGACTTTCCCTTTTTTTGGGTCGAGTCGGGTTTCATGAAACCTGACTCTCTTAAAAGTCGAGTCGAACGAAGTCGGCCGACTAACGGAAATGGTCAGTTCGGAGTCGAAAATCCGACCCCATTGCAAGTCAATGGGGAATAGAAGTCGGCAGGGAGTGGAGGACAGTAAAGCCGGTGGGCAGCTCAGCCAAGGAGCCGTGCCGCCCGCCTTTTAGCGGCGAGGGATTCAAATCCCCCTCCAAAGCTGCGCCGGCACCACTCATTGGCTGAGCCTCCCACCGGCTCAGCCAATGAGCGGCGTGGGATTTAAATCCCCCTCCAAAGCTGCGCTGGCACTGCTCATTGGCTGAGCCTCCCGCCGGCTCAGCCAATGAGCAGCGCGGGATTCAAATCCTCCGCCATTGGCATAGTGGTGCCGCCCAGCTGTGGTATGTGTGTGTGTGTGAGGCTGTATGTGTGTGTGTGTATGCAGGCATCGTCCGATGGGACTACAAGTCCCATCCGGCTATGCCTGCTACACTGTCAGTGAGTGACACATTAGCCAATGATGTGACAGTGTAGTCCCATCATCTGGCTAATGTGTTGAATGTAAAAAAAAAAACATACATTACATACACAACATACAGAACATACAACATATAACACAGAACATACATATAACATACAACACATAACATACATAACATACATATAACATACAACACATAACATACAGAACATACATATAACATACAACACATAGCATACAGAACATACTGTACATATAACATACAACACATAACATACAGAACATACATATAACATACAACACACAACATACAGTACATACATATAGCATATAACATACAGAACATACATATAACATACAACACATAACATACAGTAAATACATATAACATCAACACATAACATACAGTACATACATATGACATTCAACACATAACATAAAATACATACATATAACATACAACACATAACATACAGTACATATATATAACATACAACACAACATACAGAACATACATATAACACATAACATACAGAACATACATATAACATGCAACACATAACATACAGAGCACACATATAACACAGAACATACAGAACATACATATAACATACAACCATGACATACATAACATACATATAAAACATAACATACAGTACATACATATAACATACAGAAAATACATACAACACAGAACATACAGGTACATACACATAACATACAGAACATACATATAACATACAACACATAACATAGAGTACATACTCACCAATCACCTAATCCCCGATGCCATCGTCTCCTGTAATAAAAATAAAATAATAAAGCAACCTATACATCACCCTTCTGCCGTAGTCCAGTGATTAATGAGTGTCCCACTGGGAAGGGGTTAATACCCATGGAGCTTCCCAGGCTATGAATATCAGCCCGCAGCTAGCCTTTACTTGCTATTAAAATAGGGGAACCCCCAAAAAAATGATGTAGGGTCCCCCAGTAATTTAATAATAGATAGATAGATATTACATAGATAATGGATAGATAGAATGGTACATAAATAGTTAAATACACACATGCACACACACAAAATATTCACGCAATAGCGTTAATTTAAAAAAAAAATGGGAAAAAAATGGCGTGGGCTCCCGTGCAATTTTCTGCACCAGAGGGGGAAAGCCGACAGCTCGGGCCAATATTTCTAGCCTGGGAAGGGGTTAATACTTTTTTGATGCGGATTTGTATGCGTTTTGTAAGCTAAATAAAGATATGTTATCTAACAAAAAAAGGTTTGTGACGTCATTTCTTGATAGATAGATAGATAGATAGATAGATAGATAGATAGATAGATAGATAGATAATAGATAAAGATAGATAATAGATAATAGATAGATAATAGATAGATAATAGATAGATAATAGATAAATAGATAGATAGATAGATAGATAGATAGATAGATAGATAGATACTAGATAGATAGAAGATAGACAGATAGATAGAAGATAGATAGAAAGATAGATAGATAATAGATAGATATATAATAGATATATAATAGATAGACAGATTATAGATAGATAGATAGATAGATATAATAGAAAAGATAGATAGATAGATAATAGAGAGATAGAGAGATAGATAATAGAAAGACAGATAGATAGAAGATAGATAGAAGATGATAGATAGATAGATAGATAGATAGATAGATAGATTAATAGATAATAGATAGAATGGTACATAAATAGTTAAAGACACACGCACACACACACACACAAAATCTTCACGCAATAGCGTTAATTTAAAAAAAATGGGATAAAAATGGCGTGGGCTCCCGCGCAATTTTCTGCACCAGAGGGGGAAAGCCGACAGCTCGGGCCAATATTACTAGCCTGGGAAGGGGTTAATACCTATGGAGCTTCCCAGGCTATGAATATCAGCCCGCAGCTAGCCTTTACTGGCTATTAAAATAGGGGAACCCGCCAAAAAATGATGTAGGGTCCCCCAGTAATTTATAGCCAGAAAGGCTACGCAGACAGCGGTGGGCTGATATTCATAGTCTGGGAAGCTCCATGGGTATTAACCCCTTCCCAGGCTAGAAATATTGGCCCGAGTCGTCGGCTTTCCCCCTCTGGTGCAGAAAATTGCACGGGAGCCCACGCCATTTTTTTCCCCATTTTTTTTAACCCCTTAATGTCCACTGACGTGAACAGTCCGTCATGGCAAGGTGCCAGTTCCGGCACCAGGACGGACTGTGCACGTCATGCCTTTGATCTACCACTGCGTGTAAACACGCAGTGATAGATCAGTGCCGACAGCTGTCATAGACAGCTGACAGGCACGGCAAGCGGTGCGGGGACCTTTGCCGTCGGTCCCTGCACCCACAGCGCTGTGATTGGTCAGTCAATCTGACTGACCAAACACAGCAGCGATCGTGCAGGAGAAGCTGAAATTTCTGCTTCCCCAGGGCGATCAGTGCAGGAGCCGGCGCTGCAGTGGCCAGGCTTCCTGCACTGACAGCCAGGAGTGGAGCCCCACCGCCCCTGGCTGTTAACCCCTGACTGCTGCGATCCAGCGCGATCGCAGAGCTCAGGGGGGGAGGCAGAGGGTCGGGAGCTCCCTCTGCCTCAGATCTGCGCCCTGCAATGTATTTGCAGGGCCCGATCTCTGCCTTGATGACCCAGGGGTTGTCATGACAACCTCCGGGTCATCTACCTACGGGAAGCTGCTGTGATCATGTCACAGCAGCTTTCATCATAGGTACAATGCATTGCAATGCTGGAGCTTTGCAATGCATTGTAACTGCAATAAAAAGTAAAAAAAGTGAAAGTCCCATAAAGGGACAAGTTAAAAAAAAATCATTTTTTAAAAAAAATTGTAAAAAAAAAATATTAAAAAATAATTTTAAAAAAATCCCCTAAAAAATATACATTTTTATGTAATAAAAAATAAAAAACAAAAAAAATACACATGTTAGGTATCGCCACGTCCGTAAAAATCCCATCTATAAAAGCGTAACCCTAGTTAACCCCTTCAGTGAAAGTCATAAAAAAAAAACACAAAAAAGTAGTAAATTATACTTTTTCCAAGCGGTATGATGATACCGCTTGGAAAAAGTGCAATAACACGCGATCAAAAAGTCAGATATAAATAATCATGGTAACGCTGAAAACGTCATCTTGTCCCGCAAAAGCAAGCCGCTATACAGCATCATCAGCGAAAAATAAAAAAGTTATAGCTCGCGGAATAAACTGATGCAAAAATAATTATTTTTTCTATAAAATTTTTTATTGTGTAAAAAACGCCAAAACATAAAAAAAAATATATAAATGAGGTATCACTGTAATCATAGTGACCCGAAGAATGAAGCTCCTTTATCAATTTTACCACACGCGGAACGGAGGGAAAAAAAAAAAACAATTCCTGAATTGCTGGTTTTTGTTCATTCTGCTTCCACAAAAATCGGAATAGGAAGCGATCAAAAAACGTTATGTGCCCGAATATGGTACCAATAAATACGTCAGCTCGTCCCGCAAAAAATAAGCCCACAGATAACTCTGTCGGCCGAAATATGGAAAAATTATAGCTCTCAAAATACGGCGATGCAAAAATTTCTTACAAAAAATTATTCCAAAAAAAAGCATCTTTTAGAGTGTGACAGAAGCTAAACATGAAAAAAGGATGTAAATCTGGTATCGCTGTAATCGCACCGATCCGAGGAATAAAGTCGCCTAATCACTAATACCGCACGAGGAACGGCGTAAAAAAGAAAACCAATTCTTCACCTTTTGTAGATTTGTTCATTCTGCCTCCCAAAGATCGCAGTAAGGCGATCACAGTGGTTCCCACCCACATGTGGGGTATCAGCGTACTCAGGACAAAATGCACAATAGCTTTTGGGGTCCTATTTCTCCTGTTACCCTTAGAAAAATAAAAATTTGGGGGCAAAAAGGTCATTTTTGTGGAAAAAAATATGATTTTTTTATTTTCACGGCTCTACTTTATAAACTTCTGTGAAGCCCTTGGGGGTTCAAAGTGCTGACCACACATCTAGATAAGTTCCTTGGGGGGTCTACTTTGCAAAATGGGGTCATTTGTGGGGGTTTCTACTGTTTAGGCACATCAGGGGCTCTCCAAGCGCGACATGACACCCGCAGACCATTCCATCAGTCTGCATTTAAAAACGGTGCTCCTTCCCTTCCGATCTCTGCCATGCGTCAAAATAGTGGTTCCCTCCACATATGGGATATCAGCATACTCAGGACAAATTGCACAATAGCTTTTGGGGTCCTATTTCTCCTGTTACCCTTAGAAAAATAAAAATTTGGGGGCAAAAAGGTCATTTTTGTGGGAAAAAAAATGATTTTTTTATTTTCACGGCTCTACGTTATAAACTTCTGTGAAGCCCTTGATGGTTCAAAGTGCTGACCACACATCTAGATAAGTTCCTTGGGGGGTCTAGTTTGCAAAATGGGGTCATTTGTGTGGGGTTTCTACTGTTTAGGCACATCAGGGGCTCTCCAAGCGCGACATGACACCCCAGACCATTCCATCAAAGTCTGCATTTAAAAACGGTGCTCCTTCCCTTCCGATCTCTGCCATGCGTCAAAATAGTGGTTCCCCCCACATATTGGATATCAGCGTACTCAGGACAAATTGCACAATAGCTTTTGGGGTCCTATTTCTCCTGTTACCCTTATAAAAATAAAAATTTGGGGGCAAAAAGATTATTTTTGTGGAAAAAAAATATGATTTTTTATATTTTCACGGCTCTACGTTATAAACTTCTGTGAAGCACTTGGGGGTTCAAAGTGCTCACCACACATCTAGATAAGTTCCTTGGGGGGTCTAGTTTCCAAAATGGAGTCACTTGTGGGGGGTTTCTTACTGTTTAGGCACATCAGGGGCTCTCCAAACGTGACATGACACCCGCAGACCATTCCATCAAAGTCTGCATTTGAAAAAGGCGCTCCTTCCCTTTCGATCTCTGCCATGCGTCAAAATAGTGGTTTACCCCCACATATGGGGTATCAGCATACTCAGGACAAATTGCACAATAACTTTTGGGGTCCTGTTAGCCTTTGGAAAATAACAATTGGGGGTGGAAAGATCATTTTTGTGGAAAAGATATGATTTTTTAATTTTACTGCTCTACGTTATAACCTTCTGTGAAGCCCTTGGGGGTTCAAAGCTCTCACCACACATCTAGATAAGTTCCTTGGGGGGTCTAGTTTCCAAAATGGGGTCACTTGTGTGGGGTTTCCACTGTTTAGGCACACAGGGGCTCTCCAAATACGACATGGCGTCCAATCTCAATTCCAGCCAAAAAAGTCAAATGGCGCTGCTTCCCTTCCGAGCTCTGCCATGCGCCAAATAGTGGTTTACCCCCACATATGGGGTATCAGCGTACTCAGGACTAATTGCACAATAACTTTTGGGGTCCTTTTATCCTTTGGAAAATAAAAATTGGGATGAAAAGATCATTTTTGTGGAAAAAATATGATTTTTTAATTTACGGCTCTACATTATAACCTTCTGTGAAGCGCTTTGGGGTTAAAAGCTCTGACAACACATTTAGGTAAGTTCCATTGGGGGTCTAGTTTCCAAAATGGGGTCACTTGTGGGGGGTTTCCACTGTTTAGGTACACAGGGACTCTCCAAATGCGACATGGCGTCCAATCTCAATTCCAGCCAAAAAAGTCAAATGGCGCTGCTTCCCTTCCGAGCTCTGTCATGCGCCCAAATAGTGGTTTACCCCCACATATGGGGTATCAGCGTACTCAGGACTAATTGCAAAATAACTTTTGGGGTCCTTTTATCCTTTGGAAAATAAAAATTGGGATGAAAAGATCATTTTTTGGAAAAAAATATGATTTTTTAATTTTACAGCTCTACGTTATAACCTTCTGTGAAGCCCTTGGGGGTTAAAAGCTCTCACAACACATTTAGATAAGTTCCTTGGGGGGTCCAGTTTCCAAAATGGGGTCACTTGTGGGGGGTTTCCACTGTTTAGGCACACAGGGACTCTCCAAATGCGACATGGCGTCCAATCTCAATTCCAGCCAAAAAAGTCAAATGGCGCTGCTTCCCTTCCGAGCTCTGCCATGCGCCCAAATAGTGGTTTACCCCCACACATGGGGTATCGGTGTACTGAGGAGAAATTGTACAACAAATATTGTAGTTCATTTTCTCCTGATACCCTTGACAAAATTTAAAAAATTGTGTCGAAAGAAAAATTTTGGGAAAAAAAGTTAAATGTTCATTTTTTCCTTCCACATTGCTTCAATTCTTGTGAAGTACCTAAAGGGTTAATAAACTTCTTGAGTGTGGCTTTGAACACGTTAAGGGGTGCAGTTTTTATAATGGTGTCACTTTTGGGTATTTTCTGTCATATTGACCCCTCAAATTCACTTCAAATATGAGGTGGTCCCTAAAAAAAATGGTTTTGTAAATTTTGTTGGAAAAATGAGAAATCGCTGGTCAACTTTTAACACTTATAACTTCCTAACAAAAAAAATGTTGGTTCCAAAATTGTGCTGATGTAAAGTAGACATGTGGGAAATGTTATTTATTAACTAATTTTTGTGACATATCTCTCTGATTTAATGGCATAAAAATTAAAAGTTTGAAAATTGCAAAATTTTCAAAATTTTTGCCATATTTCTGTTTTTTTCATAAATAAACGCAAGTTATACTGAAGAAATTTTACCACTATCTTGAAGTACAATATGTCACGAGAAAACAATCTCAGAATCGCCAAGATCCGTAGAAGCGTTCCAGAGTTATAACCTCATAAAGAGACAGTGGTCAGAATTGTAAAAATTGGCCTGGTCTTTAACCTACAAAATGGCTTGGTCATTAAGGGGTTAAATTAATGCTATTGCGTGAATATTTTGTGTGTGTGTGTGCGTGTGTGTCTTTAACTATTTATGTACCATTCTATCTATCCATTATCTATGTAATATCTATCTATCTATCTATTATCTATCTATCTATCTATCTATCTATCTATCTATCTATCTATCTGTCTATTATTATCTATCTATCTATCTATCTATCTATTATCTATCTATTATATTATCTATCTATTGTCTATCAATCTGTCTATCTATCTATCTATCTATCTATCTATCTATTATTTATCTATCTGTCTGTCTTTCTGTGTGTGTAATGGAGCATGGACAAATGTAAAAGTGGAGGTTGGACAAGAAATGACGTCACAAACCTTTTTTTTTGTTAAATAACATATCTTTATTTAGCTTACAAAAACGCATACAAATCCGCATCAAAAAAGCATCTGCGTTTTCTGCAGAGGTCCTGTTTTTGTGCAGAAAATTCAGCAGTCAAATCTGCACCGTGTGCACATACCCTCAAATCCCCGCCAAAGCCGCGCTGCACCGCTCATTGGCTGAGCCGCCCCTGGCTGCGCGGCTTTGGCGGGGGATTCAAATCCCAAGCCGCTCATTGGCTCAGCCGGTGGGGTGGAGAATTTGAAGCCTGACCCGCTCATTGGCTGAGCTGCAGCCGGCAGAGTCAATGAGCGGCGCAGGATTCAAATCCCCCGCCAAAGCCACGCGGCACCGCTCATTGGCGGCTTAGCCAATGAGCAGCTCAGGATTCAAATCCTCCGCCAAAGCCGCACAGCCAGGGGCGGCTCAGCCAATGAGCGGTGCAGCGCGACTTTGGCGGGGGATTTGAGTGTATGTGCACATGTTGCAGATTTGACTGCTGAATTTTCTGCACAAAAACAGGACCTCTTGGCAGAAAACGCAGATGCTTTTTTATGCGTTTTTTCATGCGGATTTGTATGTGTTTTTGTAAGCTAAATAAAGATATGTTATCTAACAAAAAAAAGGTTTGTGACGTCATTTCTTGATTGATAGATAGATAATAGATAGACAGATAGATAGATAGATAGATAGAAGATAGATAGATATATAGAAGATAGATAGATAATAGATAGATATATAATAGATATATAATAGATAGACAAATGATAGATAGATAGATAGATAGATAGATAGATAATAGATAGATAGATAGATAATAGATAGATAGATAGATAGATAGATAGAAAATAGATAGATAGATAATACAGTCATGGCCAAAAGTTTTGAGAATGACACAAATATTAATTTTTACAAAGTCTACTGCTTCACTTTTTCTAATGGCAATTTGCATATACTCCAGAATGTTATAAAGAGTGATCAGCTTAACAGCAATTACTTGCAAAGTCAATATTTGGCTAGAAAATGAACTTTATCCCCCAAAACACATTTCAACATCATTGCAGCCCTGCCTTAAAAGGACCAGCTAACCTCTTTTCAGTGATTGCTCCATTAACACAGGTGTGGGTGTTGATGAGGACATGGCTGGAGATCAATCTGTCATGATTAAGTAAGAATGACACCACTGGACACTTTAAAAGGAGGCTGGTGCTTGGCATCATTGTTTCTCTTCTGTTAACCATGGTTATCTCTAAAGAAACACGTGCAGTCATCATTGCAATGCACAAAAATGGCCTAACAGGGAAGAGTATCGCAGCTAGAAAGATTGCACCCCAGTCAACAATCTATCGCATCATCAAGAACTTCAAGGAGAGAGGTTCCATTGTTGCCAAAAAGGCTCCAGGGCGCCCAAGAAAGACCAGCAAGCGCCAGGACCGTCTCTTAAAAGTGTTTCAGCTGCTGGATCGGGCTACCAGCAGTGCAGAGCTTGTTCAGGAATGGCAGCAGGCAGGTGTGAGTGCATCTGCACACACTGTGAGGCGGAGACTCTCGGAGCAAGGCCTGGTCTCAAGGAGGGCAGCAAAGAAGCCACTTCTCTCCAGAAAAAACATCATGGACAGACTGATATTCTGCAAAAGGTACAGGCAGTGGACTGCTGAGGACTGGGGTAAAGTTATTTTCTCTGATGAATCCCCTTTTCGATTGTTTGGGACATCAGGAAAATGCCTCATTCGGAGAAGACAAGGTGAGCGCTACCACCAGTCTTGTCTCATGCCAACTGTTAAGCATCCTGAAACCATTCATGTGTGGGGTTGCTTCTCAGCCAAGGGAATCGGCTCTCTCACAGTCTTGCCTAAAAACACAGCCATGAATAAAGAATGGTACCAGAATGTCCTCCAAGCGCAACTTCTCCCAACCCTCCAAGAGCAGTTTGGCGATCAACAATGCCTTTTCCAGCATGATGGAGCACCTTGACATAAAGCAAAGGTGATAACTAAATGGCTCAGGGAACAAAACATAGAGATTTTGGGTCCAAGGTCTGGAAACTCCCCATATCTTAATCCCATTGAGAACTTGTGGTCAATCATCAAGAGACGGGTGAACAAACAAAAACCTAAAAATTCTGACAAAATAAAAGCATTGATTGTGCAAGAATGGACTGCTATCAGTCAGGATTTGGTCCAGAAGTTGATTGAGAGCATGCCAGGGAGAATTGCAGAGGTCCTGAAGAAGAAGGGTCAACGCTGCAAATATTGACTTGCTGCATTAACTCATTCTAACTGTCAATATAAGCTTTTGTTACTCATATGTTTGCAATTATATTTCTGTCTGTGATAAAAACATCTGTCAAAACACACACAAAAACCAGAGGGCAACAGATCATGTGAAAATATAATATTTGTGTCATTCTCAAAACTTTTGGCCATGACTGTAGACAGATGATAATAGATAATAGATAGATAGATAGATAGATAGATAGATAGATAGATAGATAATAGAGAATAGATAGAAAGATAATAGAAGACAGATAGATAGATAGATAGAGATAGATAGATAGATAGATAGATAGATAGGTAGATAGATAGATAGATAGATAGATAGATAGATAGATAGATAGATAGATAGATAGATAGATAGATAGAAGATAGATATTTAAGAAAAAAGCTGGAGCAGCATAGAAACAAACATATACAGTAATGGGTGCAGATCCTCTTCAGCAAAATTCCAATACTTGCCAACTTAATATTCAAAAAAACAGGCAGCACTCCACAGGTAGATAGAAATAAGTGGATATTTTATTATACCCACATGTGACAGCAACGTTTCGGCTCCATGAGCCTTCCTCAAGCAGTGTCTAACATACAAATGTGTTTTTTTTTATAGGGTCTATGTCTCACAACCACTTTATATCCAATTAGCCAAATTAAGATACATAGTCTCATAGAGTGTGTTCATATTTTACGGTAATATCATATATACCTCATATTCACCTTACATGACATTTAACAGCTGTGTATTCTTTTATATTTCTATGTATTACACATATCTCCCACTGATTACCTATATTAGCAAAGCACATACAGCTGTGATCAAAAATTATGCACAGAGGTACTCACTTATCCAGAGGAGCTATGCTGCACATGGAGGACGCTGAAATCGCCATGTTGGTCTCACACACTACCTCTCTGCGCATGTCTCCTATGTAATTGGACGATTCACTGGCCTACAGCCAATCGGAACTACTGTGTGGCATTTTGCGCACTGCGCATGCGCACTACGGCAGTATCAGTGCCGAAGTGCCATCTTGAATGTGGCAGACTGCACAAACTCACAGAATATGCAGTCTGTGCATTTCAGTCTTGCTCAAAAGCATATTGATATCCAAGAATCCTCATGTATGACTCCTTCTTAGTGACAGATATGGCGTTTTGCTCTCTTTTTTCAGAAATAGTACCTATGTCTATTTGGTCCCTCACCATCAGACACAGAATCCAAATTGACTGAAATACATTAGTCCGGTTCGTACTCGAATGGAGATATACCCATCTTGTCCACCCTGGTAAGCGGGACAGTTCCCTTTATTGGGTCACTTCCCACTACCTACGACATAAACGGGGGAGGTATTCCGCACCCTTTGTGGCACGGGTCCCTCAACCCCAATGTCTTAAGATGGAGATGTTCGTTCCCCAGTACAGAACCTTCTGACTAGTCAGAATTCCATTTTCAATAAGAATATGTCAACAGACACTCTCATTCATGAAGTTCATATTTTTTATTGAGCACTTTATACAAGGGACTCTGCGCAAATGTATTAAAATATACTAGAAAAAAATTCTTTGTTCCTGAGTGCGTCCTCCATCTCAGACTTAGCTCCCCAGATATCAGATCTCTTCTTGATATCAATATCTACAAAAAATAGAAAAATAGAAACATTATATCACAAATTATTTACTGACCATAATCAATAACTACCAATGGATAGATAAGAAGTGGATACCCTATTGGGTTGCAAAAGTAAGTCTAAAGTCTACATTTAGACCCTTAGGTTTCAAAGTATTAAGTTCATATATCCATTGCAATTCTTTTTTCTTTAGGAGACCAACTCTATCTCCCCCTCTCCTCTGTATAGGGACCGCATCTATTAATCTAAACCTTATTTGTTTCTCCGTATGTTTTAATTCAGTAAAATGTTTTGAGACTGGAAGATCCATTCTTTTCTTTCTAATTGTATATTTATGTTGACTTATTCGAGTTTTAAAGTCACATGTAGTCTCGCCTACGTACCATAACTTGCAAGGGCATTCTAGTAAATAAACTATGTATTCAGAATCACACGTTAGAAAATGGTCTATACGGTACTCCTTATTTGTTTCATAATGCACAAATTGTGCTCCCTTGATCATCTGATTACAATTGATGCAATTCAAACAGGGGTAGCACCCCTTTCTTACTGTACCTGTTAAAGACATCTGTGTAGGTTTTTTCAGTGGTCCAATATCGGATCTAATTAAAAAATCTCTAACATTTTTTGCTCTTTTATAAGAAAAAAGGGGGGGAAATTTGTACCCCTCAATTCCAGGG
>JARQOD010000004.1:185742485-185804470 GCA_033576555.1 Oophaga sylvatica | reverse complement strand
GCTGAAAATCACTTCTTTACAAAAGAATATGGATCTTATAAAGGAAATTCACAAGTGCTCAGAAAGTACAAGAAAGCAGCAATTAATTGCGTAAACTCACCACTTCAAGGTACGATTTGTCTGGCTGACCAACCAGAAATCTAAATTATAGATTCCATCTCAAATTACCTAATACAGTGACCTTATAAGAATGCATAAATTTCTATGGACTTCATTGTGGAGTTACCAACCTCTCAAGAGAAGAACACCATTCTAGTGGTGGTTGACCGTCTAACAAAGGCAGCTCATTTTATCCCTTGTGTCGGCTTACCCACTGCAAAACAGACATCAGACTTGATGATTAAGAATGTGTTTCGCTTACATGGAGTACCGGATGAGGTCATTTCGGATCGAGGGGTGCAATTCACTTCAAGGTTTTGGCAAAATTTCTGTGCAGCATTGGACATTAAAGTAAACCTTTCTTCTGATTTTCATCCCCAGACTAATGGACAGACAGAACGAACCAATCAGACCCTGGAGCAGTATCTCCGCTGTTTTATCTGCCACCTACAGGATGATTGGGTGGATCTACTTCCACTGGCTGAGTTCTCTTATAACAACTCTCAGAGCGCCTCCACTAAGCAGTCTCCTTTTTACTCCAATCTAGGTTATCACCCTAACATTCTTCCTCGATTTCCCATAGATACGCCCTTGCCGGCAGTGGCTGAAAGAATCACTTCTTTACAAAAGAATATGGATCTTATAAAGGAAAATCTAGAATTGGCTCAGGAAAGGTACAAGAAAGCAGCAGATAAATTTCGTAAACCTGCACCAGCTTTCAAGGTAGGAGATTTGGTCTGGCTGTCAACCAGAAATCTTAAATTAAAGATTCCATCGTCTAAATTGGGACATAAGTACATTGGACCTTATAAGATCAATAAGATTATAAGTGCTGTTGCTTGTCGTCTTCAACTACCCAGAACTATGAAAATCCACCCTGTCTTTCATGTATCTCTACTAAAGACTGCAACACCCAATACGTTTCCTGGACGTTCTTCTCCTTGCCCTGACCCAGTGCTGGTCGATGGTCAGGAAGAATTTATGGTGGAAAGGATTCTAGATTCCAGGTTGTACAGAAATCAGTTGCAATATTTGATTAAATGGCAGGGCTACCCAGTGGAAGACAACTCATGGGAACCAGTCAATAATGTAAATGCTCCTCGCCTGCTCCGCCAGTTTCATCAGAGGTACCCTGACAAGCCTGGTCTGAGGTCATCCGGAGGTTGTCCCTAAGGGGGGAGTAATGTAAGGTTCTTTGTCTCTGTTGACATGTTCCTTGAAACTCAGTTTTCCGTCGGCCATTTTGCTTTCTGTCTTTCTGCAGCTCTTGCCCTCAGTTAATATGGAGTTTCCAGTTTTCATGTTCCCGCCCTGATTCTTCCCTCTTGCTTCTCAAGCAGCCTCAGCTGAACAATCAGTGCTCCTGAATCAAGCCTCAGTCAGTCTGTGACCTGACTCCTGGAAGCCTTGGACTTGTACTCCAGCTATTCCCTACTGAGGAACCTTGGAACACTTTTGGACTCTGGAAACCTGCTGTTTGGTGAATCCATGTTTGCAGAGGAATTACGGTACAGAGAAGAGATCCTGAACCTGCTTTGGAGATTTATTGTAGTGCTTGAAGTTACTCTGGCCTGCTGTGTCTCCTGTCGCTGTTCCTGCAAACTGTGTGAACTTTTCAGCATGCTTGTATGAAGTAATACAAGTCATTTCATTTCAACCTATGTCTCCTGTGTTTTCCTCGCACCCAAGCACAAGACGCTATAGGAACTGTACACTATACATGACAAAGGGATTGAGTTGATCATATTTTTTGGATGTTGACTATTATATAGTAATAGATTATTCCTATCGGTTTCCTTTACATATAAAGTTGTAACCAATTTTCCATTCTTTTGTCTAACTAATACATCCAAAAATTGTTATTCCTTATTGGAAAAATTTACAGTAAACTTGATAGTTTCATCTATCTGATTAAGAAATACATGGAAGGCCTCCAATTCCTGTTGGGTCCCAGTCCAAAGGAGGAAGACGTCATCTATGTATCTCCACCACATCGACACATGTCGAAAGTGGTGGGACACATAGATAAAATCCTCCTCCAGGACCCCCATGACCAGATTAGCATAAGCGGGGGCCATATTGGCCCCCTTTGCTGTACCTCTACATTGCAAATAGTAATCATTACCAAACAGGAAATAATTCTGTCTCAAAATTATCTCTAATATTGTAAGGATAAATTTCTTTCCTTCCACAGAAAAGCTATCTTCCTTATCAAGCATTTTTGATACCGCCGCTATCCCCCGATTATGCTCAATAGATATGTAGAGAGAAACGACATCGAAGGATACCAAGAAAACCTGGTCCTCCAGTCGTACTCCCTCCAATTTGTTTAAGAAATCCACAGTATCCCATACATATGATTTAAGTTTTTTGACAATCGGGTTCAATACTCTATCAAGGAATATACCTAATTTGTTAAATACAGAATCCACCCCGGACACTATCGGGCGTCCGGGTGGGTTCTCAAGTGATTTGTGAACTTTTGGTATAATATAAAATACCGGGGTTCTAGGGTTTTCCATTAATTAGTAGTCATATAAAGGCTGATCTATAATCTCTAGGCCCAGAGCCTCTTCTAAGCAGTTTTTGATTTCATTAATAATTCTAAATTTAGGATCCCCATTCAGTTTTCTATAAACATTCACATCACTCAACTGTAAATTAACTTCTCTCAGATATTTCAATTTATCCATGACGACGACCGCACCACCCTTATCTGCGGGTTTCACGATGATGTCGTCGTCATGGATCAATTCCTGCAATGCTTCATATTCTAATTTAGACACATTGGGATGCTTGAATTTTTTACTTATACAATGTCTAAGTCCTTCTATATCCATTCTCACTGCTTTCATGAAGGCGTCAATTACAGCAGAAGTATTCGGCGGTACAAAATTACTTTTTTTCTTTAAATTTACTGATTTCATATTAAATTCACTTGTTCTAATCTCCCTTGGTAAAACCACACCTGATGACCATTCCTTAATCTTAATCATTCTGAAAAATCTCTCCAGATCTAATTGTAGGTCAAACCAATTAGTATGTACACATGGACTGAAACTCAGACCTTTACTAAAGGGCCCGTCTCACATAGCGATCTCGCTACCGAGATCGCTGCTGAGTCACTAGTTTTGTGACGCAGCAGCGATCTCACCAGCGATATCGCTGTGTGTGACATTCAGCGATGATCAGCGCCCCTGCTGGGTATCGCTGATCGTCGCTGAAATGTCAGGACATTTTTTTGATCGCTGGTTTCCCGCTGACAGGCACGCATCGCTGCGTGTGACAGGCGGGAGACCAGCGATCCGCTGGTAACCAAGGTACACAGCGGGTTTCCGGGCGCGGGGCTGTGCCTAGAAACCCGCTGTGTACCTTGGATACCAGCGCCCTGATGCAGGGAGCTGGTAACCAAGGTACACAACGGGTTTCCAGGCACCGCGCAGCGCTTGGAAACCCGACGTGTACCTTGGTTACCAGAGCCCTGCATCAGGGCGCTGGTATCCAATGTACACTGCGGGTAACTAAGCAATGTTACCCACAGTGTCGCTGTCCCAGATCGCTGCCTGAGCTGCCTGTTTGACAGCTCAGCAGCGATCATATAGCGATACACCAGCGATCCTGACAAGTGCATATCGTTGTCGGGATCGCTGGTGTATCGCTATGTGAGACCCAGCCTTTAGTATACTCAATTGTGCATCCGTTAGTACCTTGCCAGATATATTAATGACCAGTTCTAATCCTTTTTCTTCATGGCTGCTTGTCTCTGTGGCTGTGATCCATTCTTTTCTAATTTGCCTCTTCTGTTGTCGGCGGTGGTGCCTCCTTCCTCTCCTTTTGTTTTGGTTATATCTACATCTGTGAAGAGAAGTTTCATTAGCAAACATAACAGGATTAACTCCTCCTTTATCTTGAATTTCCACATAACCTTTGTTCTTCCATGTTGTTTTATTAGTGTCCCTTTGCCAAGTATATACATGGCCAGTCTCATAGTCCTCCATATCTCTGCACCATTTTCTTCTCTTAAGGGCCCGTCTCACATAGCGATATCGCAAGCGAGATCGCTGCTGAGTCACTAGTTTTGCGACGCAGCAGCGATGTCCCCAGCGATATCGCTATGTGTGACATTCAGCGATGATCAGTCCCCCTGCCGGGTATCGCTGATCGTCGCTGAAATGTCTGGACATTATTTTGATCGCTGGTCTCCCGCTGACAGGCACGCATCGCTGCGTGTGACAGGCGGGAGACCAGCGATCCGCTGGTAACCAAGGTACACAGCGGGTTTCCAGGTGCGGGGCTGTGCCTAGAAACTCGCTGTGTACCTTGGATACCAGCGCCCTGATGCAGGGAGCTGATAACCAAGGTACACAGCGGGTTTCCAGGCACCGCGCAGTGCCTGGAAACCCGATGTGTACCTTGGTTACCAGCGCCCTGCATCAGGGCGCTGGTATCCAAGGTACACTGCGGGTAAACTAGCAATGTTTACCCGCAGTGTCCTTGTGCTGATCGCTGCCTGAGCTGCCTGTTTGGCAGCTCAGCAGCGATAATATAGCGATACACCAGCGATCCTGATCGTTGTCGGGATCGCTGGTGTATCGCTATGTGAGACCCGAGCTTAAGTTTCTTCTAAAGGCTGGGTCTCACATAGCGATCCCGCAACGATGACGACGACGATGCGACCTGATAAGAATCGTTGTTGCGTCGCTGTGTAATCGCTGGTGAGACGTCAAACATACCGACTCTCCCAGCGATGCGGATGATCATAGCGATCTTCGTGACGACGTCGGCGGTCGTTGAAACCCCGTCACACTATACCTTAATTCATTCTTCTGTTTATCAACATCTTTATCCACCTTTTCCTTAAACACATTCCACTCCTCAATCTTTATTATACTTTGTATCTTCTCTTCCATTAACACAATGTTTTCCTGCAATTTCTTAATGTCCACCTGTAAATACTCGATATTCAATAAGATCACATCCATAGCATACTTATTAGATATTCTAGTGAATTGTGTGCAAAAAGTGGAGTTTCCTGAAAATAGATTGGGCGTATATTAGATCTAAGCCCCCTAGGTATCTTTTTTTCTTTATAATACTGTCCCAGAGTCGTTAAATGTAATTGCAAACTCATCAAACGTTTTTTCTCATTCTCATACTTGCGTTTCATTTCAATGACGGACGGCGTCCTTAGAAAAGTAGCGTCTCCTTCTATACCCCCAAGGATCCTCTCCTCATCTTCTACCGTATAGTTAAAGACCTCCGGCTCCATGACTTGATTGTCTATGGTCCATGCAGATGATCTTTCTATAATATGGTTGTTACCACAGCATACAAAAAGTAGTAGCAATAGAAACCACATGTCCATGCAACAATCTCCTGGATACAATATTTAAGAAAAAAGCTGGAGCAGCATAGAAACAAACATATAATGGGTGCAGATCCTCTTCAGCAAAATTCCAATACTTGCCAACTTAATATTCCAAAAAAACAGGCAGCACTCCACAGGTAGATAGAAATAAGTGGATATTTTATTATACCCACATGTGACAGCAACGTTTCGGCTCCATGAGCCTTCCTCAAGCAGTGTCTAACATACAAATGTGTTTTTTTTTATAGGGTCTATGTCTCACAACCACTTTATATCCAATTAGCCAAATTAAGATACATAGTCTCATAGAGTGTGTTCATATTTTACAGTAATATCATATATACCTCATATTCACCTTACATGACATTTAACAGCTGTGTATTCTTTTATATTTCTATGTATTACACATATCTCCCACTGATTACCTATATTAGCAAAGCACATACAGCTGTGATCAAAAATTATGCACAGAGGTACTCACTTATCCAGAGGAGCTATGCTGCACATGGAGGATGCTGAAAGATAGATAGATAAAAATAGATAGATAATAGATAGATAGATATTACATAGATAATAGATAGTAGAATAGCACATAAATAGTTAAAGACACACGCGCGCAGACACACACAAAATCTTCACGCAATAGCGTTAATTTGAAAAAAATGGGGAAAAAAATGCTCCCACGCAATTTTCTGCACCAGAGGGGGAAAGCCGACGACTCGGGCCAATATTTCTAGCTTGGGAAGGGGTTAATACACATGGAGCTTCCCAGGCTATGAATATCAGCCCGCAGCTAGCCTTTTTGTCTGGCTATTAAAATAGGGGAACCCCCCAAAAAAATGACGTAGGGTCCCCCAGTAATTTATAGCCAGAAAGGCTACGCAGACAGCTGTGGGCTGATATTCATAGCCTGGGAAGCTCCATGGGTATTAACCCCTTCCCAGGCTAGAAATATTGGCCCGAGTCGTCGGCTTTCCCCCTCTGGTGCAGAAAATTGCACGGGAGCCCACGCCATTTTTTTCCCCATTTTTTTTTAAATTAACGCTATTGCGTGAAGATTTTGTGGGTGTGTGTGCGTGTGTGTCTTTAACTATTTATGTACAATTCTATCTATCCATTATCTATGTAATATCTATCTATCTATTATCTATCTATCTTCTGTCTGTCTATTATCTATCTATCTGTCTATCTATCTATTATCTAATCTATCTATCTATCTATTTATCTATTACCTATCTATTAATTATGTATCTATTATCTATCTATCTGTCTATCTATCTATCTATCTATCTATCTATCTATCTGTCTATCTATTATCTATCTATCTATCTATCTTTCTATCTATCTGTCTATCTGTGTGTGTAATGGAGCATGGGTTGGACAAATGTAAAAGTGGAGGTTGGACAAGAAATGACGTCACAAACCTTTTTTTTGTTAAATAACATATCTTTAGCTTACAAAAACGCATACAAATCCGCATAAAAAAAGCATCTGCGTTTTCTGCAAAGAGGTCCTGTTTTTGTGCAGAAAATTCAGCAGTCAAATCTGCACCGTGTGCACATACCCTCAAATCCCCCCGCCAAAGTCGCACTGCACCACTTATTGGCTGAGCCGCCCCTGGCTGCGCGGCTTTGGCGGGGGATTCAAATCCCGAGCCACTCATTGGCTAAGCCGGTGTGGTGGAGGATTTGAAGCCTGACCCGCTCATTGGCTGAGCTGCAGCCGGCAGAGCCAATGAGCGGCGCAGGATTCAAATCCCCCGCCAAAGCCTCGCGGCACCGCTCATTGGTGGCTTAGCCAATGAGCGGCTCAGGATTCAAATCCTCCGCCAAAGCCGCGCAGCCAGGGGCGGCTCAGCCAATGAGCGGTGCAGCGCGGCTTTGGCGGGGGATTTGAGGGTATGTGCACATGTTGCAGATTTGACTGCTGAATTTTCTGCACAAAAACAGGACCTCTTGGCAGAAAACGCAGATGCTTTTTTATGCGTTTTTTCATGCGGATTTGTATGCGTTTTTGTAAGCTAAATAAAGATATGTTATCTAACAAAAAAAAGGTTTGTGACGTCATTTCTTGATTGATAGATAGATAGATAGATAGATAATAGATAGACAGATAGATAGATAATAAATAGATAATAGATAATAGATAAATAATGATAGATAGATAGATAGATAGATAGATAGATAGATAGATAGATAGATAGATAGATACTAGATAGATATAAGATAGACAGATAGATAGAAGATAGATAATAGATAGATATTTAATAGATATATAATAGATAGACAGATTATAGATAGATAGATAGATAGATAGATAGATAAAGATAGAAGATAGATAGATTAGATAGATAGATAGATATGCAGTCCTCGCAGCTTGCACGTGTTCACACTAGGAGGTGCTGATCGTTTTTTTCTGTTTAAATAGATAGTCAGAAAATAGATAGATAGATAGAAAATAGATAGATAGATAATAGATAGATAGATAGATAGATAGATAGTAGATAATAGAAAGATAGATAGATAATAGATAGATAGATAGATAATAGAGAGATACATAGATAGATAGATAGATAGATAGATAATAGAAAGACAGATAGATAGATAGATAGATAGATAGATAAAGATAGAAGATAGATAGATAAAAAAATAGATAGATAATAGATAGATAGATATTACATAGATAATAGATAGATAGAATGGTACATAAATAGTTAAAGACACACGCGCACACACACATACAAAATCTTCACGCAATAGCGTTAATTTAAATAAAAAATGGCGTGGGCTCCAACGCAATTTTCTGCACCAGAGGGGAAAAGCCGACTGCTCGGGCCAATATTTCTAGCCTGGGAAGGGGTTAATACCCATGGAGCTTCCCAGGCTATGAATGTCAGCCCGCAGCTAGCCTTTACTGGCTATTAAAATAAGGGAACCCCCCAAAAAAATGACGTAGGGTCCCCCAGTAATTTATAGCCAGAAAGGCTACCCAGACAGCTGTGGGCTGATATTCGTAGCCTAGGAAGGAGCCATGGATATTGGCGCACCCCCCTGGCTAAAAATACCAGCACCCAGCAGCCCCAGAATTGGCGCATCTATACGATGCGCCAATTCCGGCACTTAGCCCCTCTCTTCTCACTCCCCTGTAGCGGTGGGATATGGGGTAATAAGGGGTTAATATCACTTTGCTATTGTAAGGTGAAATAAAGCCCAGTTAATAATGGAGAGGCGTCATAAGACGCCTCTCCATTATTAAACTTATATTAATAAAGGGTTAAAAAAAGCAACACGCATTAGAATAAAGTATTTTAATGAAATGAAACACAACATGGTTTTCATATCTTTATTACATGCTCAGATCCAAGCGACGCCCTCGTTCTCCTGTAATAAAAAGTAAAAAAAGAAAACAACCGTATACTCCCTGTCCGACGCAGTCCAATTAATAACGAATGTCCCACGACGGTCTCGCCTATAGACCAGTGACATCAGGTGATGCCACTGCTCTGTAGGAGCATCCCAGTGATGCACTGACAGGAGACAATGGCTCCTGCAGTGCATCACTGAGGTTACCTGAGTTCATTCTTTCACGTTATGGCAATGCTGCATGGGAATTTTCGCACCCAGCATTGCCGGTGAGAGAATGAACTGTAGTGACGTCATTCTCTCCGGCGTCTGAGCGATACATAGGAGTGTATCACAGGTGCGGTGTAGATCGCTGACATCACCCGATGTCAGCGTTCAATAACGGAGTTCATCGTGGGACACTCGTTAATCACTGGACTACAGCGGAAAGGTGATGTATAGGTTGCTTTATTATTTTATTTTTTTATGTTCTGTGTTGTATGTATGTTCTGTATGTTATATGTATGTTCTGTATGTTATGTGTTATATGTATGTTCTGTATGTTATGTGTTGTATGTTTTATGTATGTACTGTATGTTATGTGTTGTATGTTATATGTATGTTCTGTATGTTATGTGTTGTATGTTATATGTATGTTATGTGTTATATGTTGTATGTTCTGTATGTTGTGTATGTAATGTATGTTTATTTTACATTCAACACATTAGCCCGATGATGGGACTACTACTGTCCCATCATTGGCTAATGTGTCACTCACTGACAGTGTAGCAGGCATAGCCAGATGGGACTTGTAGTCCATTGGACGATGCCTGCATACAAACACACACACAGCCTCGCACACACACATACCACAGCCGGGCGGCACCGCTCAGTCAATGGCGGGGGATTTGAATCCCGCGCCGCTCATTGGCTGAGCCGCCAGACTGCTCTGCCAATGAGCGGTGCCGCACCGCTTTGACGGGGGATTTGAATCCCGCGCCGCTCATTGGCTAAGCCGGCTGGCGGCTCAGCAATGAGCGGTGCCTGCGCAGCTTTGGCGTGGGATTTGAATCCCGCGCCGCTCAAAGCCGCGCTGCAGCTGCACCGCTGCACATGTCATCTCGTTGCCCACAGTGTACGTCCTTGCTCATTGGTGAAAAAAAGGCGCCTGCAGTCAGTAGAGGAAATACGACTTGGGCGCTCGGGTCGACGACCGCTCGGCCAACTGCATGCTATGGTCGGGTTTCGGCCAACGAAACCCGACTTTGTCTACAATCGGCGACTTTTGAATCTGACCGACCTGTTTCGCTCAACTCTATTTGGGACATAAAGAATTTTTAGAAAAAAATCAGCAAAACTAGCACATTCAAATGCTATTATTGATAAATTTAAAAAATGTAGTATTTCTATATATTATATTGGAGTTGCTGCAAAGTGTATATATTTTTTCTAGGAAAATGCAGTGCTTCTAATTTATTTTTCTCTGTCTTATTTTCAATTTGCAGTTTTTATCCCATGACGTGCCGCTTTTCGATAGCATCATTTCTGACCTCTTCCCAGGGGTTATTTTGCCAGCTCCTGACCATGGCAGTCTTGAGGTGTCCATCAGGGAAATTACAAAGAAAATGAATCTGCAACCAGTCCCCTGCTTCATCAAGAAGATAATACAAGTTAGCAAGTGTTCCTCTTATTTGTGCAATAGTGTTTTTTGTTGAATATATCAGACTTCTTATGGAGTAAATTTGGCATATTTAGTGTATCATACTCTTCATATATTATAGAGTTATAGACACAAGTAATATAGACATATGGTATATTGCTTTTTCTTGTTTAAAGTATTGTAAGTGTTGCAGTAAACAACACTGAAAACCAGTTACACCTTTTCTTAAAATATAAACTTATTAAAAAAAATCTAGAAAAAAATCTCAGCAGTGTGCTATGACAAAAAGCTTTTGTTTTAACTTTACCAAAAAGTCTCTGGGAGTACTATGCCAAAAAGCCCTTGTTAGTACTGTGAAAAAGCACATCTGTACTGTACCAAAAGAGGGACTGTATCAGATGTTGGTGCTGGATTTTGCGACATGCTAAATAAGGTTTTTCACATTTCTGCAATTCTAACCATCCCTTCCGAGATGGCAGCAGTGTTACAGCTGAGTTGGTGACTTCATCCTCCTTTGCCTCTTGCTTCCACTGAGCCCCTGCTGTCAGGTGAGGACATGGTCACTTGTGAGTCTACTAGCGTGCAATTATATTTCTTTATTTTCAGATCTTGCCCAAAGGATTGAAGTAGAGATGGTACGTTGTCCTTATTGTGGCCACACAGTAATCAGCACTTGTAACAATCCAGGCAACTTGGCGGTTGTTAGTGCAGGAATAGCAGCACATATTGCTTCATGTGTGCCAGGCTGCCCAGAGCCAACCATAAGCTGTCCTCAGTGGGAGGTATATCGCCTGGGTCCTCAGTATTGACTGTATCTCTCCAGCCAAGCCCAAATGATGCTCCTGAGATATTTTGATTGCCACCCTGCTGTGAACACAGTTGTTACTCATCCTCCAAAACTCTCCCCTGGATGTACATTTGTGTACCTGGCCTCTGTTGGTACAGGAACCCATTCTCCTAGACATGTGTTGATGCATGGCCTGATAATGGTGTCAATGTTTCCTGTTCTTCCTACTCCTCCTCCTGTGCCAGGACCTCATCCATCATCGAATGAAGATTTTTTTCTAGGAGGCATAGAAGTGGAATAGTAACGCTGATGATGGCATCATTAGCACTGGCCATGTTTGTGGAATACTCAAAACAGTGCAACACCAGACACACGTCCAACACAGAGACCCATTCATTAGTCAGAAAGTGGTGTTTTACAGAATGACTCACCCATGCATACTGCAGCTCAAACTCCAGCATTGCATTCTGCTGCTAGGACGATCTCTACAGCATGTACAGGGTAGAGTACCACCTTGCATATGAGGCGGTGAGCAGAATAGCCGAAGTGAAACTGCATTTCCTTAAATTTCTTTATCCATTAGCTCATTTTCCCCTTGTTTCTTTCTCTTGGGTCATTTGCACCTATCAGAGCCTAGTCCATTGACTTACGTGTCATCACTTCAAATCACCCGTTCATGTCTTGAAATGTCCAGTTTTTGTATTTGTTTGCAAACTCGAACTGACCTTTTTTCAGGCCAACACTCCAGACTTGTTTAATGTGTGTCATGTAGTGTTGAGCGATACTGCTCGATATCTAAAAATATCGTATCGAAATGGTATCGCTGATATCACTAAATATCGTCGATATCCGATTCTGATACCGGAAGTCCCATGTAAGTCTATGGGAACAAAATATCGCAACAAAAAAAACCCTTTCTTTCGTTGTAAACACAAAATATACACACATAGAATACATATATATATATATATATATATATATACATGTCATTGTGACATATATATATACATATATTTATAGTTTATACACTTCTACATAGTAAAATAGACTCTGATTCAATTGCCGGGTAAAGCCGTGACATACCCCATAGAAGTCGACGGGCTCGGTGCCGAGTACCCCCAAAACCTCTGGCTCTGTGTGACTCAACTTGGGCGTCACGAACAGGATTCTGTAGCTCGCTATAAGCGAGTCCTGTGTGCCTGAATTGAACTGGTTTTGTGCTTGAGAATTGCTAAAATCATCAGAGAATGTATTTGCCATTTTTCAGCCATATCTGCGTCACGACGAGGCACTGGTGAAGAAGAAGGGCGTGCTCTTCGTGGGTGTACACTCACTCAGTGGCGCGAAAACGATGGCCGACCACTGTAAATGGTACTGCAATGTAAGATCGTGCCCCACAGCTCTTCAGTTCGGCCTTCTCATCCTCCTCAGTGTGCGGAAACTAACACGAAGGTCCCGCCTCCCTACAAAAGAGGGGCCCTCTCCAGATGCTAATGACACATGTGACTTGGCAGAGATGGCTAATGGACACGAGCAGAAGTGTGAAGGGATGGAGCAGTCAGAGCTCTCCCCCCACGGAAGCGACCCGATCGCCACGGAACCACCGTTGGGCACCCGGTCTGGAAACCCTCCTACGCTGCAAGAAGCGGAGGATACCCTAAGAGGCCTGGCCCGGCACCGGGAGGAGGTCGCCAGGATGGAAGCCAGCTGGCATGCCCTAAAACTAAACTTGGAGTGGCGCCAATCCCTCTTACCTGAAGTGTCTGTACCGGAAGGTGAGGCACCCGTTCTAGTAGAGGAGCCCTTGCAATGTGATCCGGTTGACGTTGTCGCAGTGGAGGCACCCGTTCCTGCAAAAAACTCTGCACCGGCAGCACCCCAGATCCCGCTGTCTGCCCCCGTCGCTGAGACAGAAGAAGCGACACCCGTCCTCATGGAGGAGGCCGCGCAGGCACCAGACGTCTACCTGCCTGTACCGGAGCCCCGACTGTCATCTGTTCCAGAGCCGGCTGCTTCCTCTGCAGGTGAGCGCCGACAGGACTGGGGGGCGCCAGGAGAGCTGCCGCAAACCGGACACTGTAAGCTGTAGTTTGATGGTGGAGACATGGAGCTGCTGGTGGAGGAGAATTTCAACCGACGTCAGGAGGAAGAGTGGAGACGTTGGGAGCGGGAAGCAGAGTGACAAAGGGAGCAGCGAGAAACCCAAAAGCTTCGCCAACGTCAGCTGGAGAAGGACCGAGCAGATAAGGACCGGATGAGAAAAGATAAAGGAACCCTGTGGGAGCCGCGGCGTAAGGGTGCAGTACGGAGCTTTAAATTGAAAGGTGGTTGGGGCTTCATCCAGGAGCCTGGACTTTATTTAGAAGTTTTTGTGAACCGGCGGGACGTGGAGGCTCACCTCCCAGAAGGACACCCGGGGAGGGACTTGTTGCCAGGAGACTTGGTGACTTACACCCGACACTGGGGTTACAATGGATGGTACGCCCTAAATGTTACCAGGTGCGACCCCTACTCCCCAGAGTGTCAGGAACCTGAGACCCTCGGAGCCTTCAGCCTCCCACATCCAGGCCTCTGCAAAAGTGCCCACCCCACGCCGTAAATCTCCCCAGCCTCCCTCAGTGGTCTCCTCAGCAGCCCCAGCTATGGACATGATAAGTATAGCTGGCCCGTACCCGCCGCCTGTTAGGCCCCCTGGGGTTCATTCAGTCCGGGACATAGGGTTCCAGACCCGGAGGGAGATGAAAGAGGTGGCCACACAGACCCAGATAGCGGGTCACGACTTGACTGTACAGGCCACACGACGTCATCAGGTCCTGGTGGTCCTTGGTGCCTCGGATATTTGGCAAGCATCAGAAGAGTACCAGGTGGTACCTGGAACACCCCTGCCAAAGAATTATAAATAACCCGGACAGGGTCCCTGTGTGTAAATAGTTAAATTGTTGATGTACCCGGACGGGTGAATGTTCATAAAAAAGTTTTTTAATTTAATAAAAAAAAAAAAAACACAGTTTTCATTACTTTTATTACAGTCTCATCCTGTGACGCCATCGATCTCCTGTAAAAAAATGAAAAAAAAAAAAAAAAGTATACCACCTGACCGACGCAGTCCATAGTAACGAGTGTCCCACGACGATCCAGCTCTGCTACATCAGAATGACAGGCAGAGCCTGTCATCCCGGCGCAGCACAGCTGATTACCTGCTTCCCCAGCGGTGACGTCATCGGACTGGTTTACGGCTGGGATTACCCTGCAGTCACTGCAGTTATCGCGAAAAACTGCATGTGACTGCCAGGGAGAAGATAATGGCGGCCATCAAGCAGTCCAGGACGTGACCGCCGGAGATCTTCTGCCAGGTAAGTGCCGCTGACTCCTGACAGACCCGACCGACGGACACTCACAGTGAAAATGACAAATCCGATTCCGGTATTCGATATGACGAAAATATCGGTATTCGGAATTGAAAGCCCGATACAGCTAATATCGGCCGATACCCGATATTTGCAGTATCGTATCGCTCAACACTAGTGTCATGTGGTGCTTGAATCGATGTCTGTGACCTAACTATTAAGAAGCATACGAGTCACCTCCACTGCTGTATTTATCACGCCAGAGCTGATAGACCTAGGGATGATCCGACTTTTGTTAACTCCAATATTTTACCTGGATGTCCACTTTTTAGCTTCTGAATGGATGGATGGAGGATGAACTTTATTTTGTATTCTTCCAACTGTCATAGCACTCACATGATGTAGTTTGGCAATTTTCTTGACCAAGAGATGGCTATCAATGAGTTGGATGATGCGGTTTCTCTTTTCTTGGGAAATCGTCTTCATGGCTGCTCCTCGATTTGAACCATTGATCCTTCACTTGGGAATCAATCTAATAATACACTGCGCTATTAGGAAATATGAGAATAGGTTGTGTTTTGAAGTATTCAGGAAGAAAAATATTTTTCCACTACCAGCAGCAAAACATTATCAATGCAGTGTCTTGACAAGAATCTGCAGAACTGATAATTAGAGATGAGCGACTTTGCCTCCGGGAGGGTCGAGTCGGGTTTCGGACCACCCGACTTTCTCAAAAGTCAAGTCGAACGAAATCGGCCGACTACTGGAAAAAGTCGAAGGTCCGACTGAAACTCAACCGAAACCCAATGCAAGTCAATGGGGAAGAAAAGTCGGCAGTGAGTGGAGGACAGTAAACACACCTACAGGGCCCATTTCAATGCCAATGACATCAATTGTTATTACTTAAGCTTGTCAACCTTAATTTACTTTATAATAATAGTAACACATTGAAAACTGGGGGTTATTTGGCTAAAGTTGTGGGGGGGGGCTGGCTCCAGGATTTCTTGGGCCCCGGGCAAAAGAGTCTCAGTGGGCCCCTTTAACACACACCACAATTCATGATGCTCCGATACGGCACAGAAATATAGGTATAGTACAATGCCAAATACTTCACTTCTTACATTACACAAGTGATATCAATTGTAAATTCTACAACAGCTCAAAAACCGGACAGTACAGTCCTCCATACAGTATTATGGGCACCATATAGTGCGCCATACAGAATAATGAGCCCAATATATTGCTCCATACATAATTGGTCCCATATAATGTTCCATACAGTATATGATGAGCTCAACATAATGCTCCAGTATATGATGATCCCCATATAATGTGCCATACAGTATAGGACGGTCCCCATAGAGTATAATGAGCCCCACATATTGCTCCATACAGTATAATGAGTCGCATATAAAGCTCCATACAGTATATGATGGGCCCCATATATTACTCCATACAGAATGGGCTCCATATAATGCTCCATAACGAATAGGCCCCATATGAGCTCCATATGATGCTCCATATATAAAGGGCCCTATATGATGCCCCATAAATAATGAACCCCATATGATGCTCCAGTATATGATGGGCCCCATGGATGATGCTCCAGTGTATGATGGGCCTATATAATGCTCCATATATAATGGGCCCCATATGATGCTCCAGTATTTGATGGGCCCCATGGATGATGCTCCAGTGTATGATGGGCCTATATAATGCTCTATATATAATGGGCCCCATATGATGCTCCAGTGTATAATGGGCCCCGTATATGATGCTCCAGTGTATGATGGGCCCCATTTATAATGCTCTAGTGTATGATGTGCCCCACATATAATGCTCCAGTGTTTAATTGGCCCTATCCATGATGCTCAAGTGTATGATGGGCCCCATATATAATTCTCCAGTGTATAATGCTCCCCATATATTGCTCCAAACATTAAAAAAATGAAATACCTCTCCTTGCTGGACACTGCTCTACTTTGAACTCCTCAGCGTCGCCATCTTCCAGCTCTCTGCACTGTGACTGTTCAGGCAGAGGGTGCACAGACGTGACGTCATTGCGCTCTCTGACCTGAATGTCACTGTCAGGAAACGTGGAAGATGTCACAGCGGTGGAGCAGGGAGAGGTAAGTATTGCAAGTGATGGGGCCCTGGCACTGGCACAGGGCCCCTCATAGTACGCCGGTGTCTCTGACTGCGAGTGCCCCCCCCTGCTCAGGGCCCTGGCACTTGCCTGGGTGCGCCAGGTGCTGACGCCGGCCCTGGGGGGGTACAGCCAAATTAGGGAGGTGGAAAAACTGACATATGTTGATGTGTAGGCTGGAAGTTCCGCAGCTGCAAATGGAGCAATTGGAGAAGTCGGAGAGAGAGGAGGACAAAGTGAGCCATTTTGCTGGCAACCTATGTGTCATCAGGGGAAGGTGGTACAAAATCCTTTCAAACCCAGGCATGGTTCATTATAATGAAGGTGAGATCACCAGCATTTTGGGTCGACAGCCGGGTCCTTCTTTCTGTCAGGATTGATCCAGCAGCACTGAAGACTCTTTCTGATAGCACACTACCAGCAGGGCAAGCGAGCTCCTGTATGGCATATTGTGCCAATTCAGGCCAGGTGTCCAGTTTACATGCCCAGTATTCAAAGGGGAATGACCTGTGAGGGAGAACATCAATAGGGGAGGAGAGGTAATTTTGAATCATAGTTGACAACTGCTGTCTACTGTCTGTTGCAATTGATTCAGGATTAACAGTCGTGTGAGCATTACTCGAGAAATCAGTCCACAACATGTTCATGAAACCCCTGTCTCCAATGCCACTTTGGCTGTGTGCACCACGAACACCTCTTCCATTTGACCCAGTATGGCTCATGGTAGAACCTGCACCTCTGCTGTGTGCTGGGAATGCCTCTAATAAACGGTTTACCAGAGTTGCTTGTTTGTTCGCCAATATTAGCTCTAGGTTCTCCTGTGGCATGATGTTCTGTAATTTGCCTTTATAGCGTGGATCGAGGATGCTGGCCAACCAACAGTCGTCATCCTTCATCATTTTGGCAATGCGGGGGTCTCTTTTTAGGATCCGCAAGACATAATCACACATGTGTGCCAATGTTCCAGGTGTCAATGATGCACTACCAGTGGTGGGTGGAGGAGCACTTTCTGCCAAATCAACATCCCTACAGTCACGCACAAACCCTATACTTGACCTTGGCAAGCCAACATTTTCTCTTGCCCCCTGAGAAGCATCCTCCTCCCCAAAATAATCATCCCCCTCATCCTCCTCCTCCTCTTCTTCCTCCACCTCATCCAGGACAGTTCCCTGAGCAGACAGTGGCTGACTGTCATCAAGGCTTCCCTCCTCCTCCTCTTCCTCCTCTGCTGCATATGCCTGATCCTTAATGTGCGTCAAAGTTTGCATGAGCAGACGCGTAAGTGGGATACTCATGCTTATGATGGCGTCGTCTACGCTTACCAGCCATGTGCATTCCTCAAAATAATGAAGGACTTTACAGAGGTCTTTCAGCTTTGACCACTGCACACCCGACAACTCGATGTCTGCCCTCAAACTGCCTGCTCGTGTATCCTCCCACAAATGCATTACAGCTTGCCTCTGTTCTCACAGCTTCTCAACCATGTGCATGGTGGAGTTCCACCTTGTTGCAATTTCCATGATTAGGCAGTGCTTGGGGAGGTGGAATGATCGCTGCAGCCTCTGCATACGACTGGAGTCTACGGGCGAGCAACGGATTTGCAAGCACAGTTTTCGCACCTTATGGAGCAGGGCTGGTAACTCCGGATAATTATTTATGAAGCACTGCACCACCAGGTTCAAGGTGTGAGCCAGGCAAGGTATGTGTCTAAGTTTTGCCAGGGCTATGGCCATCACAAAATTATAGCCGTTATCACTGACTTCCTTGCCTGGCTCAAGATGTAGACTGCCCAGCCATGACTCAGTTTCTCGCTGCAAGTAGTTGGCCAGTGGGTCTGTTGCCTATACCATGGGCTAGGCAGCACTGTCCCACCATCCCTGTCCCCTGTAGACCCTGCATCCACCACATTAACCCAGTGCGCAGGGATGGACACGTAACGGCACTGGCCATGCTTACTGGCCCATGCATCTGTTGTGAGATGCACCTGTCCACTCACTGATTGTTTGAGTGCATGGCCAATGTGGTCTTTCACATGCAGGTGGAGGACAGGGATGGATTTTCTAGAAAATAAAGTGCCGACTGGGTAGGTCATAGCGTGAGACAGCGTAGGCCATGAGCTCTCGGAACGCTGCGCTTTCAACCAAACGGAAGGGCATCATCTCTAATGAGATCAGTTTAGCAATGTAGGTGTTCAAAGCCAGTGTACATGGATGAGAGGATGAGTACTTTCTTGTTCTACACAGAGTGTCTTCTAGGGTGAGCTGGACTTGAGAGCTGCATATGGGGGAACTAGCGGTGGACATGGCGGACTCAGAGGGGCTTGGTGATGGTGGTGGTGGTGGTGATGGCCTAGATTCAGTCTTTCGTTGGAAAAACATTGTGTTTCCCTGAGTGCTTTGGCCTTGCGACAACACCTCAACATTTCTTGCTGGTGGTGTGCTAACCGGTGGGCTTACAGTGGGGGAAGCGATGTAGCGTTGCTGGCTACCTTCAGTCAGAGCAGGTGCATGTGTGCTACCTGAGCTTTTGTAGTCCGTCCATGCTTGCAAGTGCATGGTGTTTAAATGTCTAAGCATGCAACTGGTATTCAAATTTCGGAGATTTTTCCCTCCGCTAAAGGTCCTTCCGCACTTCTTACAGATAACTTTTGCCTCATCTATAGGATTTTGGTCAAAAAAGTGCCACGCTGCACTCTTCCTACTATGGGATACATTTTCAGGGCTTGCACACTTTGCTAATTTGACCATCTGGCCAAGCTGTCCTGCAACTCTTTTTGTTTTTTAAACATGTTTTTGGACTGCTACGGGGCTGCCAGATAACCGCAGCTGCGATGTCAAAGCTTGCTGTGGATCCTCCTCCTCTTCTGAGCTATTGCTAGTGGCACCCTCTTCCCCCAATGGATGACATTCCGGGTCAACAACTGGGTCATCCATCATCTTCTCTTCAATTTCATCTGTACCTTCCTCTGTGTCACCGTGTAAGGTGGTAGAGTATGCGGGAAGGGGCAATCTGAGTTTCATCAGGGTCAGATTCTGGCTCAGTAGACTACGAGGGCAATGCAGTGCTCTGGGTGAATGTACCAGCAGAATCATATAGCAGTGGCTGTGTATCAGTGCACTCCATGTGATAACCCAGGCATGGTATGTGAAAAGAGCTCCAGGGAGTAATCTGAAGTGTGGCCTGCCGCATCCTTCACTTTTGTTGGGGGTAAAGGACACAAGGAAAGGTGTCGTTCCTGACCAGGAGCCTGCACTGACGACTCAGTGCTTGCAGTTTTTGGAACTTATGAAGAGGAGGCGATAGAGCTGGAGGCTGTTTCGGCAATTTAAGAGAAAACCTGTTCCTGATGCTCCGGCTTTAAAAGCGGTTTACCTACCTTCAAAAAAAAGGAGCCATCCAGGCCTTCTTGAGCCAGATGATGATGCACGGCCTCTTCCACCATACTTCCTCATGTTTGGGAAAATGTACCAAAAATACCAGCAGATATATGGTACTGTATTAGAAGTGTACAGCTGTATACAGTGTAGGGGAAAATTTAAATCTCCTTTTATATTTCCGGAGTCACACACAGACGCTCACTCAGTATGGATTTGACCGTAGTACAAAAGTCAGAAAAACGGTACTGTATCAGAAGATACCAGCTGTATACATTGAAGGGGAAAATTTAGATCTCCGAATATATTTCCGGAGTCACACACAGACGCTCTCTCAGTATGGATTTCACCGTAATACAAAGAGCAAATATACGGCACTGTATCAGAAGCGGACAGCTGTATGCGGTTTAGGGGAAAATTTAAATCTCTGTATATATTTCCGGAGTCACACACAGACACTCACTCAGTATGGATTTGACCGTAATACAAAAGGCTGAAAAACAGTACTGTATCAGTAGATACCAGCTGTATATGGTGAAGGGGAAAATTGAAATCTCCGTATATATTTCCGGAGTCACACACAGAGGCTGTCTCAGTATGGATTTGACCGTAATACAAAAGGCAGAAAAAAGGTACTGTATCAGAAGATACCAGGTGTATATAGAGTAGGGGAAAATTTAAATCTACGTATATATTTCCGGAGTCACACACAGATGCTCTCTCAGTATGGATTTGACCATAATGCAAAATGCAGAAATAAGGTACTGTATCAGAAGATGCCAGGTGTATACGGCGAAGGGGAAAATTTAAATCTACGTATATATTTCCGGAGTCACACACAAACGCTTTCTCAGTATGGATTTCACAATACAAAGAGCAGATATACGGTACTGTATCAGAAGCGGATAGCTGTATACGGTTTAGGGGAAAATTTAAATCTCCGTATATATTTCCGGAGTCACACACAGACGCTCTCTCAGAATGGATTTGACCGTAATACAAAAGGCAGAAAAACGGTACTGTATCAGAGGATACCAGCTGTATACTGTGAAGGGGAAAATTTAAAACTCTGTATATGTTTCCGGAGTCACACACAGACGCTCTCTCAGTATGGAATTGACCGTAATACAAAAGGCAGAAAAAAGTACTGTATCAGAAGATACCAGCTGTATACGGTGAAGGGGAAAATTTAAATCTTCATATATATTTCCGGAGTCACACACGGACGCTCCCTCAGTATGGATTTGACCGTAATACAAAAGGCAGAAAAAATGTACTGTATCAGAAGATGCCAGGTGTATATAGTGTAGGGGAAAATTTAAATCTCCGTATATATTTCCGGAGTCACACACAGACGCTCTCTCAGTATGGATTTGATCGTAATACAAACGGCAGAAAAAAGTACTGTATCAGAAGATACCAGCTGTATACGGTGAAGGGGAAAATTTAAATCTTCATATATATTTCCGGAGTCACACACGGACGCTCCCTCAGTATGGATTTGACCGTAATACAAAAGGCAGAAAAAATGTACTGTATCAGAAGATACCAGGTTTATATAGTGTAGGGGAAAATTTAATTCTCCATTTATATTTCTGGAGTCACACACAGACGCTCTCTCTCTGTATGGATTTCACCGTAATACAAAGAGCAGATATATGGTACTGTATCAGAAGCGTACAGCTGTATACGGTGAAGGGGAAAATTTAAATCGCCGTATATATTTCCGGAGTCACACACAGATAGTCAGCATGTATTTGTCCGTGATACCAGCTGGTACACGGTAGTGTGTGAGGAGCTTACAGCTCTATACGGTGTGGGAAAAAGTGAACGCTCGGTAACTGTGCGAAAAAAAGAATAAAAGTATTAGTGCTGTGTAAAAAGCAGTCTGCACAGCAGTGTACACACAGCAATACAGCTAGCAGGCGGCCTGATAACCAGCGCTGCTGGACACAAGAAAATCCTCCCCTGTCACTGCACACTAACTGTACAGCACAATTGCTATCAGCACAAGCACATAAGAACTTCTCTTTCCAGCCCTAACTCTCTCCCTACTGATAAACAGCATCAGCAACTTCTCCCTACTGTTAAGATCGGCAGAAGTAAAATGGGGGTCGGCGGTCAGCGCTTTTATAGATACTATGACGCCCCCCAAAGCAAGCCAATCACTGCAATTCCCTTCTCTAATATGGTGGAGGACGCTGCCCATGTCATCTCGTTGCCCACAGTGTACATCCCTGCTCATTGGCTGAAAAAAGGCACCTGAAAGCATTCTGGGAAACCCGACTTTGGCGCTCGGGTCGACGACCGCATGGCTGACTTCACGCTATGGTCGGGTTTCGATAATCGAAACCCGACTTTGGCGAAAGTCGGCGACTTATGATTCTGACCGACCTGTTTCGCTCAACTCTACTGATAATATGTTAAATAGTTTCAAATAAAATTTATGTATGAGATAGCCAAGATGATTGTCTATAAAATGATGGAAGTCTCCCAATCAAAGCAGTGTGGATGGTGAGATATGTAGCCTGAGAGTCAAAAGTTCAAAACATAGTTACCCTTTTGCTCATCAATATACACTGTGTTCCTAATTATTATGCAAATAATATTTTCTCAGATTTTCCCAAATTACCTATATGAATTGCAGTCATTGTAATTTTCCAGTCAAATAACTATTAGAGTACAATTGAAAGGTTTTTGTACAAACTGCCTATGATAACAGTATATTTTTTACAAAATAAAACACTCAAACTGCACTCAAAATGCATGTTCCAAATTATTATGCACAGCAGAGTTTTCAACTTTTCATTTTAATAAAGAACAAAAAAAAGGTCATTTTTGAAATTATAAGCATTAGCAGGTTATTACAAACTGAAATCAAACAGTTTTCAACTCAAAACTTTATTCTAGGTGATGTTACATTTGCACATAGGACCCCTTGTTCGAAAGGAGCTTCTGAACTCTCTCGTCCATTGAATTTGTCAGGTTTTGGATGGTTTCTGCTTCAATTGTTTTGCAAGAGGACAGAATACCCTCCCAGAGCTGTTGCTTAGATGTGAACTGCCTCCCGCCATCATAGACACTCCTTTTGATGATGCTCCAGAGGTTCTCAATGGGGTTGAGTTCAGTGGAGCATGGGGGCCACACCATAAGTTTTAAAGACATAGCTAGGAACATGGACAACCATCATCATTCATAAGAAGAGATACCCTCCACAGACAGTATAAGCATAAGAGAAAGATATGAGGGCTTAAATCTAATGATGTATCAATAATAATAAGTCACATCCTGGAAGTATATTGAAAAATATATAAATTCATTTTATTAGAAATTATTTATACAAAAAAAACAGGACACAATGACATGGAAACAATCACAAACATCAAAATACCAAATCTAAAATACCAATTAGCAGCAGGAGGATAGTGATGTACCCACATGGGATGGGTGCGAACACAAAATTTGTATAATTGTGAAAATAATGATCCAAGGCGAGGATAACCATATATATACAGAGAGACCAAATAATTAATTAAAGAGCCTGGAATGCCCAAGATCAACAGGTTTGAATAATAAGATGCAGTTTATAGCAGACAATGCTGCAATTACTACTAAAGCATGGCAGATCCACTATACATCTGTGGCTACATCCACCAGCTATATTGTCAAAACACGTTGCATTTGCGATCCAGTTGGTGGCGCTCAATGTGAGCATATAGTACGCACAGTATGTAACAAAAATGAATTAAATCTGTACATAGTACTGAATCACAATTGCGATCAAGTTAATGGCGCTATACATCCAGACCCAACGCAAGTACTTAATGATAATGTAGTCATAAGGTTACCTTGCCAATGGTGTGTTCGCGTCCCCACACCTCCCGTGAGACCCCGATGCGCGTTTCGCACCTCGCGCTTCGCACCCCGAAGAGCACTCATGAAATATATGAATAATTTCTACTTATTTTAAGTACAATGGATTAATATGTACAATTCTTTCTCTGAACCTGGTGGTAATACTCAACAATACTCAACAGTAGCATGTAAAACTTTTGGCACCACTGGTTAAATGTACTGTTATTGTGAACACTTAAGCAAGTTGAAGATTAAATGATCTCTAAAAGGGCTAAAGTTAAAGATGACACATTTCCTTTGTATTTTAAGCAAAAATATATATTTTTCATCTTTTACATTTTAAAAATTACAAAAAGGAAAATGGGCCTATGCAAAAGTTTGGGTACACTGCATAGTTAGTATCTAATCACATATAGATTAACTGCCTAGTTATTCGGCACTTCCAATTTAAATACACCAAAGAAGGAAAAAGGAAGTTTTACTACCATAAAAATATTTTTATTGAAGATTAATATAAAAAATTAGATGTTAAAATATACATATCATGTATGTTATGGGGACAACTATTACAACAAAATATACAAACAAAACAGCCTAAGCAGGGTATATGGGTATTCACACGCACATCCCCTCTGGGAGAAGCTGCGGGCGAAACGCGCGTCAGGGGTGCCACAGCCTGCACTGAGGTAGGATAACATATGCCAGCAGCAAATTCGTCATTCCACACTTGAATAAGCACATGCTTAAGTACTTTTACTCTTTACCTATTTTGGCATGAATATACCTGCACTTGCAGGGATACATTGCTAAATTGCACTATGCACCATGCACTTTCTTTAATGCATATATATGGTATGGCCCTATAGGTATTGGAATTGTGTGCTGCATTGTTACATGGGTAGAGTTGAGCGATACTTTCCGATATCCAAAAGTATCGGAATCGGAATGGTATCGCCGATACCCAAAAAATATCGGCGATACCCGATACCGATACCGGAAATCCAATGTAAGTCTATGGAACAAAATATCGGAATTAAAAAAACCCATTCTTGCCTTGTTGGTTAATTGTACATGAAGGAAAACAACAAAGATTAATGTAGAATGTATTGGGGGAGGTTGAGGAGACATTAAAGGCATAGATGTTTAACCCAATCAAATGGAATAGCATTAATATATTTTTTTTTAAAGATGTTCGGATTGACGAAGAAATTGACAATGTTGTTAACGTTTTTTCTATTTTGGCAAATATGTATATTTCACAACTTCCATGCTCTTCACCTTTTTAACTTTTGACACACTTTCTCCTTCATAATCTTCAGCAGCATCATCTTTTTCATCAAATTATTCTTCATCTTCACCTTCTTTATCTTCTTCTTAAACTTCTAGCTATTCATCTTTTTGTTAACATTGCTCATATTGTTCTTATTAAACTATTATTCTTCTTCATATTCTACTTCATCTTCATCTTCTTCATCATATTCTTATTTGTGACAGAGATTCCTGTACTTGTAATCTGTAAAAGTATGAATTTTTCATCCTTCCGTTCTTGCTGTCACAAAAGATTTAAATTACAACAGTATTTGTCCGTGTTCAGTTTAGCCTGCAGCATTTTCCAGGGGCACCACGAGGAGGAACGGACTCACCCCCATACACTGCTTTGTCTTCTTCTGTTATAATTTAGAGCATATATTTTGCTCTTCATTTTGGTCATATACTTAATGTTCTTCTGCTTTTTGATCTTCTGCTTATTGTTCTTCTGTCTTTTTTTCTGTATCTTGTAGTTTGTCTTAACTTTCTTTGTCCTGTTGGTGATGTTCTTCTGGGTAATCTTTTATTTCTTCTTTGTGATGGTGTTCAGGCTGGTTGGCTTGATGCTCGTCGTCCTTGTGGTCGTCATCTTCTTCGGGGTTTTCATCAGGGTCGTCGTCTTCATTGTTGGAGATCCAGAGTGATTACCCAAAAAAACATTTAAAAAATCTTCAATTTGTAAATGTAGCTGAAGGTACAAGAAGGCTGACTAACTTCCGAGAACCAGCTGACGTTACTGGAACCCGGAGGGGCAGCAGAAGGAAAAGAGCTAATGGCACAACCGAGGACCAGCTGACGTTACTGGGACACGGTTACTAAGCAGGAGGTACCTGTGCTCCAAAGCACTACCAAGGACCAGCAGACGTTGCTGGAACTCAGATACCGAGATGGAGGCACCTAGGCCAAAGGCACTGCGGAGAACCAGTTGACGGTACTGGAACCCGGACGGGTAGCAGAAGGTACAAGAGCCAATGCAAGTAACGAGGACCAGCTGACTGTGCTTGAACCCGGAGGGGCAGCAGAAGGAAAAGAGCCAATGGCACAACCGAGGACCAGCTGACGTTACTGGGACACGGTTACTAAGCAGGAGGTACCTGTGCTCCAAAGCACTACCAAGGACCAGCAGACGTTGCTGGAACTCGGATACCAAGATGGAGGCACCTAGGCCAAAGGCACTGCGGAGAACCAGTTGACGGTACTGGAACCCGGACGGGTCCCATAAGGCACCCATGAAAATGTAAGTTGACAGGCCGCAAGCCGTCTGCAGTTACCGAATCACAAAGTCCTACAGTGGGTGCTTGTCCTATTGTCACAACGGAAACAGCCTTTATTTACATATCCCACAGCACACATAGGAATGACCAAAACTGCAGGCACCATATAGTCGGCTAACCAGAATGCAACACGACAGGACAACTTATTGGAGGCTAATTGACGTGGACACTGCCAGGAAACAGCTGTCGTGCTGTAACCAGGCTGGGCAGGAGTCAGTACCCGTGCCAAGTACTTCCGAGCAACAACTGGCGGTGTTGGAGCCCAGGGATGAGAAGAGAACAGGGTGGAGGCAGCAGGACTTTTTGCCGTACACACAGCAGGGGAACAGCTGACATTACTGAACCCCAGTAACACAGGAGCAAGTGTTGACTGTGCTAACAGCACTTCCAGGCAACAACTGGCGGTGTTGGAGCCCAGGGATGAGAAGAGAACAGGGTGGAGGCAGCAGGACTTTTTGCCGTACACACAGCAGGGAACAGCTGACATTACTGAACCCCAGTAACACAGGAGCAAGTGTTGACTGTGCTAACAGCACTTCCAGGCAACAACTGGCGGTGTTGGAGCCCAGGGATGAGAGGAGGACAGGGTGGAGGCAGCAAGACTTTTTGACGTACACACAGCAGGGGAACAGCTGGTGTTACTGAACCCCAGTAACACAGGAGCAAGTGTTGACTGTGCTAACAGCACTTCTAGGCAACAACTGGCGGTGTTGGAGCCCAGGGTCAAGGAGGATGTTTAAATAGTAGATCAAGTATTTTCCTTGTTACGTGTCAATTTTTAATGTCTATACTCCAAACAAGAGAAAGATAACCTTTTCTGATTATAGTTAAAAAAATATTGAGATAAATAAAGAATTGACAAACATAAATGCATACATTAACATGTTTAACAGCAATGCAAACCACAAAATAAATTAGTTAAGGAATCTGCTATACGGTTGTACATAAAAGCATACAAGTACATATCTGAATCCATTAATGATGGATAAGTAACAGTATGTACACCATTTTTATTGTATAGACAATGAATGTCTGACTTCAAAACATCATCAGCATTACAAGTTATCTGTGACATTAATAAAATGTTACATTTGCTGAATAATGTCACTAAACAGTTTATAAAAATTATCCAATTTCCATCATGTAATACTCATAATATGTGCCAATAATCATTTTTATTAACAAACATAACCTTTAAAAAGTGCATAGTGCAAATTGCTATTTATGCCTGACTGTGGACTTGCAAGCATGACAACAGATAGATAAGGTATATATAGATGAGACTGCATAGCCACAGATGGTGAATGGTCATGTAATACTGTACCTCAATAAAGTGTGCGTCACTACTACATAATTTTTTTTATATAGCTTTATAAACAGGGTACGTGCATGTATGCTTGCGCCTTTGTTTGGACGCACAGACTGCCTTCCTGCTGTGACGCGTTGGGTAGTGAACAGTTGTGTGCAGTGTTCACTGCAGTCTCTGCGGAATAACCACACTTAGGCCTTATAACTTTTCAGACTTTCTTTATCAATCTACCAAGATGAAGAAGGCAGGGAGTAAGGCACGTGGTCGTGGCCGTGGAGTTTCAGCAGGGAGAGGACGTTGGGATTCTGTGGCTGCTGCCGCCCCCAGTGACACAGCATCCACCAGTTTTCCCCGTGAGCGTTCCTTTATGCGCACTTTTGTAGGAGGTATGCGTACCCCCCTGCTGCGGGAAGAACAAATTGAAGCCGTTGTTGGTTGGATGTCAGCCAATGCATCGACTTCAATTGCTTCCACCTCCTCTCAGGACCGCAGCACTGTTGAGCAACCATCTGTCTCTTCACCGCCTGCCAAATTGCCCAGGCAGTCACAGAGTTCTGTACAGGAGCCAGCTGAGTGTCTGCTTCTGTTCTCAGAATCTGTTGGCTTGCAAACAGGGGCCCAGCCAAGCAGCATTCTGGAATGTGAAGAAGAGGGAGTATGCAGTGATGCGCAACAGCTGTGTCTCTCTGAATCTGAAGAGGCGGGTGAGACAGTGCCGATGGTCAGCACACCGCAGAACGCATCTGATGATGATGAGACTCAGGTGCCAGTTTCTGTTGAGCATGGTGCTGGCCAGACCACCCAACAGCAGCAGGTGTTGGAAGAGGGTAGTGGAGATGATGAGGTCCAAGACCCAACATGGCGTGAGGAACAGGAAGGTGGTGGGAGCAGCTCAGAGGAATACTACTAATAATAATAATATTAATTTATATAGCGCCATCATATTCCGCAGCGCTTTACAGTTTAGCAGTTTCAGAACACAAGTCATAAGTAACAACGTTAACAATACAATAATTTAAGCAAAATAAGTCGCCCCTGCTCGTGACAGCTTACAATCTACAATGAGGTGGGGAGATACAAAGTATAGGTGTTTATATACAATGGTGCATTTACAATGATGGTCCAGCCATCTTAAGGGAGTGAGGGATGGAGATAGTGAATGGGCTAGACACACACACACTTACACAGAATACATAGAATGACTTTGATTAGTGAATGTGATAGGCAGCTCTGAACAAATGTGTTTAGAGGGAGCGCCTGAAACCATGCAAATTGTGGATAGTCCTAATTTCTTGGGGTACAGCATTCCAGAGGATTGGCGCAGCGCGGGAGAAGTCTTGGAGTCGGGAGTGGGAGGTACGGATTAGTGCAGAGGTTAGTCGAAAGTCGTTTGCAGAGCGCAGCAGTCGGTTAGGCCGATAGATAGAAATGAGGGAGGAGATGTAGGGGGGTGCTGCACTGTGGATAGCTTTGTGGCTGAGAACCAGTACTTTGGTTGAAAGCTGTGAGAGGCCTAGAGAAGTGGTTAGTGATAGAAGGAAGATAGAGGAAGACATTGCCCCAACGGTACAAACAGGAGGGAGAGTTAGGCTGCAGACTCGGTTGCCTGTAGCCTCCAGTTTGGCACCTGTTCGGAGCAGTTGTCTTCCAAAAGTCAAAACGTGCGCTCCCAGGACTTGCACTGCGTGGTCCTTTTTTCACACACTTGCAGATGATATTTGCTATGTCAAATGCAAGCTGTGTAATCAAAAATTAAAAATAGGTAAAAGTGTCAGTAACCTCAATACCACTAATATGTGGAAACATGTGCGGACAAAGCACGTAGTTGACTTACAAAGACACACTGGAGATGTAGGCCAACCTACAGCAGCACCTACATCTTCAGGTTGTGTTGAAGCCTCTTCATCGAGCTCACACACAGCTGGTTCTGCTTCCTTACAGGATCGCCATGGAAGAACCTCGGTCACTGTTGTCCAGAGACAAAGTGTTATTCCACACACAGCAGCAAGTTCCCTGTCATCCTCACACTCCCAGGCCACAAAACAGCCATCGGTAGCACAGGCATGGATAAAAGACGGCCATACTCGGCAAACCATCCACGAGCACAGGCTCTGAATGCTGGCATTGCAAAACTCCTGTCCCTTGAAATGCTGTCATACAGGCTGGTGGAGACAGTTTCCGTAACTTAATATCATTGTCAGTCCCACAATACAATGTGCCAAGCCGATTTCATTTCAGCAGGCAAGCCATCCCTGGTCTGCAAAAGCATGTTGAGGGAAAAATTAAACATGCGCTACTAAACGCCATCAGTAGCAAGGTCCACCTGACCACCGATGCGTGGACCAGTACCCATTGTTATGATCTGCTACAACCACTAAGGAAAGAAGGGAATTCTGTCCCTACAATAGAACTAAGCTGAATCCCTACGATGTAACGGGGAACCTGATCCTGCGACCAGACCCGCTAAAGTCCTCAGCTAGTCTGAACGAAGACCTATAGTTGCGAGGGAGGAATCCCTACAAGATCTAGGGACTGGGAGAAAAGGTGGACACCTCCTAACAGAAATTGTAGCAGGGATAATTAAACAGAAAACAAAATACTTTGAGATCCTAACATCAAGCAAAACTGACTGAGTAAGGCACCTAAGCACCCGGCTAGCTTAACAGTAGATAATACAATGAAGTCAAGCAAAGCCAGAAGGGCGGAGCCAGACTAAATAGGGAAAAAAGGTCATGTGACCAGCAAACTGAAACAAAACCTAACAAGAGGGTTCTAACACCCATGGCCAGGGACGATACCTTTCCCTCACTGCCGATTGGGTCAATGTTGTGGAGCCGGGTACTGATCTTGCGAGTGGCGCTGTACGTGTTCTGCCAACTCCAAGGATTGCAGGAATCAAGTCTGTACACATTGACTCCTCCTCCTACTCCAGTTCCTCAGAATCATCGCTGCAGGAGCCGTCACGGTCTACCTCCACATGGACTCGTGAACGGTTACCTGTTGCGACCGATATGAGCACAGTCGTGTCCAAACGTCAACAGGCCGTCCTGAAATTAATTTCCATGGGGAATCGAAGCCACACAGCGCAGGAGCTCTGGAATGCCATCAAGCAGGAGAGCGACGTGTGGTTTTTGGCAGAGAATCTCCAGCCAGGCTTGGTAGTGTGTGACAATGGCCGAAATCTGGTGGCAGCTCTGGGCCTTGGCAACCTCACTCACATACCATGTCTGTCACATGTGCTCAACTTGGTCGTGCAGAGTTTTTGGAGGGACTATCCGGATCTTGATGCACTGCTGCACAAGGTCCGCCTAGAGTGCGCTCACTTGCGACGTTCCAGCATGGCCAGATCGCTGATTGCAGCTCTGCAATGCAGATTTCGCCTTCCTGAACATCGCATCATATGTGACGTACCCACCAGGTGGAATTCCACGTTACATATGTTGGAGCGGTTGTGTGAGCAGCAGCCAACAGTAATGGAGTATCAGCTGCATCAGGCGCAATCAACTCGCAATTTGCGCCGTTCACACTTCACCACTACTGACTGGGCCTCTATATTAATAATAATCTTTATTTATATAGCGCCAACATATTCCGCAGCGCTTTACAGTTTAACAGTTTCAGAACACAAGTCATAAGTAACAACGTTAACAATACAATAATTAAAGCAATATAAGCCGCCCCTGCTCGTGACAGCTTACAATCTACAATGAGGTGGAGAGGTACAAAGTACAGGTGTTTATATACAATGGTGTATTTACAATGATGGTCCAGCCATTTTGAGGGAGTGATGGATGGATGGAGATAGTGAATGGGCTACATACAGACTTACACATAGAATGACTTTGATTAGTGAATGTGATAGGTCGCTCTGAACAAATGTGTTTTGAGGGAGCGCCTGAAACCATGCTAATTGCGGATAGTCCTAATTTCTTGGGTTAGAGCATTCCAGAGGATTGGCGCAGCGCGGAAGAAGTCTTGTAGTCGGGAGTGGGAGGTACGGATTAGTGAAGAGGTTAGTTGAAGGTCGTTTGCAGAGCGCAGCAGTCGGTTAGGCCGATAGATAGAAATGAGGGAGGAGATGTAGGGGGGTGATGCACTGTGGAGAGCTTTGTGGGTGACAACCAGTACTTTGAATTGGATACTATAATGAATGGGCAGCCAGTGTAAGGACTGGCGAAGGACTCTATGAAGGACATCTGCCACGTTTTGCGTGCGTTTGATGAGTCAACGCGGATGGCGAGTGCAGATGATGCACTAGTCAGCCTGACTGTCCCCCTTATCTGCCTGCTTCAAAAAACAATGCAAGCACTAAGGGATGAGGTTTTGGAAGAGGTGGAGGATGAGGAGTCACAAATTCCGTCACCTTCTGGACAGTCAGTGCAACGTGGTTCCTCACAAAGGGCTGGGCAGGGCTCACTTTGTGAGGAGGATGAGGAGGAGTCAATGGAGGAGGAAGACATCGCTCCAGAGGGAGGTACACAATGCTCTAGTCAGTATGTATAGCGAGGGTGGGGTGATGCAGAGCAGGCAGAGATGACGCCTCTTGCAGGGGACAGCGTTTCTTGGCCAGTTGGGAGTCTGCAGCACATGGTTGATTTCATGCTGCAGTGCCTGAGAAACGACCGCCGCATCGCCCACATTCTCACCACGTCTGATTATTGTGTGTCCACCCTCCTAGACCCTCGCTACTGGGACAACTTACAAAGCCTCATCACACCGTTGAACCGGGAGCGTAAAATGCGGGAGTACCAAGACACACTGGTTCAATCCATAATGTTCTCCATTCCAGCCGAGAGCACTGCTGGTACTACTGCTTTACAAAGCAGCTCTGTGCGTCGAGGCAGTGGAGACAGCCTTGCAACAAGAGGGAGCACAAGCAGCGCCTCTGCACAGGGCAAGATGTTATGATTTGGTAGCTGAGGAGAGCAGGCAAAAAAGGCAATACATCAGAGAGGTTGGAATCTATGGGATTGCAGTACCCTGACTAACCACCACAACTAAAGGCAGCCGTGGAGCGTACCTACGTTGGTCCTAGACGCCTCGTCACAGCCTGAGAAGCTAACTACACCTAAAGATAGAAAGAGGAAAGCTATCTGCCCCGGAGCAGATCCACAAAGAACATAGAAAGCCCCCAAACATGTAATGGCGGTTAGACAAGAAGAAATACTGACACAGACAGAAAATAGTATGAGCAAACGTTGGGGCTCAAACTTCATAAATAGAAAAGGATAGGAAGAGCACTTTATGCAATCACAAAAACCCTGAAAAGTACCAACTCTACTAATTACAAAAACACCTGAGATGACACGACCTTTAGCACCTAAATTAGTTCTCTGGTGTAACAAAAACTAAACAGCAGCCACAGAAAAAAGTGGAAAAGGAAAATGAACAAACAATAGTGGCTGAACTAAACTGAGAGGAGCACAAGCCCCCCAAGGGGAACCGGCAGACCCCCACAGAAGTGCAGGACAAAACGCCAAAAAAAACCACAAAAAACTAAAAGAAGAAAATGTCTTATCTGTTAGAAAAAGATGCAGGCACGAAACAGCAAGCTACAAAGTGTACAGGAATCAAAGATGAGACCAGAACAATTGATCACCGTCAACCCTGATGGGAGGGAACCTCCCTTATATAACACCAGTCAGTAACACCTGATCTCCAATCTTCACAATCTTCATTGGATAGTTCAGTACTGTTTGTAACCACCAGAGGGAGCTTCTGCTAAGAATTCATTTCTAGCACATTCACAACAGCAAGACCAGTATGTTCCAAATGTGGCGAAGTTTTGTGTCAGCGCCACCAATGTCTACACCATCCGAGATGGCTCCAGTCAGCAGGAGGCAAAGTTTCCGTAAGATGGTGACAGACTACATGTCTTGGCCTCTCAGTGTACTCCCAGATGGCTCTTCCCCATTCAAGTTTTGGGTCTCTAAGCTGGATACATGGCCAGAGCTTAGCCAGTATGCATTGGAGGTGCTGGCTTGCCCTGCTGCCAGTGTATTATCGGAGCGCTTCTTTAGTGCTGCAGGTGGTGTACTAACAGACCGTAGCATGCGACTATCCTCCGATAATGTAGACCGGCTTACTTTTCTGAAAATGAACAAGGCATGGATCTCGCATGAATTTGCCTGTCCGGTTTCAGATTAAATAACTGGCTGGCAACGTTATCCATGTCTCCTGTTATGTTCATCTTTCTACCACCTGAACTCTACTGCCTGGGCTACAACACTGCCAGTTGCTGCTCAGAAGTGTTGGATGCACAGATCAAAACAATCGCTGATGTGTTTGTGGGGTTCAGTAACGCCTGCTGTTCCCCTGCTGTGTGTCTGGCAAAAATTACTGCTAGGTAGCTACACATGTTGAAAAAAACATGACATGTTAAAGTGGCTACTGCTACACATAGATAAGAAGCTACACCCCTTTTTCTAAGCTGTAAACAAGTGAAACGTCACCTTTAAAACCATAAAATTATTAGTCTTTGTCACAAATCTGTAACAAAATAATTGTGACATATTACTGCAGATATCCACATGTCGAACACAAATGCTAACACAAAAGCCTACTTATGCTATAGGGTACTGATGGTGAACCTTGTCACTCCATAACTTAGACAAATCCAACTCACATCATGCCTCAAATGCTTCAATGTTGGAAGTGCATAATGTGGGTTGAACTTTGACAACAGCTGCAGTGCGAAGGTTAGCCTTCAGTGTTCTTGGCTTTTAAATGAAAGCATACAAGTAAATTTAATAATCCATTGTTGATTAAGGGACGTGATGTACACCTGTAATATTGTGCAAACAATGGATGTAGGACTAGTCCTCTTCAACATTACTTATATTTGTGTCATTTCAAAAAATACATATTTAATTACAAATTTAACAACCCATATCATAAAGGTCCATCATGTAAAAATGAGAATCGGTAACAAAACTCATGCATTACCTTGTTAAAGTCAATAGTGCATAGTCACAATAGCTAAATATATACCTGCAAGTTTTGTTGAAACAATGATAACTGATAGAAAAGGTCAATGATATCTAGTTATCAGACTGAATAGCGACACCTGTACAATGTCGATATAACACTGTACCTTAACAAAAAGGCTGTTTGCAACCAATGTATTATATACGGATGGAAGCGCATCACACTAATAGATTTGAGTTATTTGAAATAGAATGGAGCAGCACCAATTAGAGAAAAATGTCAAGGATGAGGCAGTGAGACACGCTCAGCAGAGTACAAGCAGCAGTGGTTGAAGAACTAACTGGAGCGGGATCTGCACTCCAAAAATGAAAACCTCTGACTACAGTAAACACTGCACACAACTGTTCAGTAGCTGTGAAAGGCCCGTTTGTGTGCTTCTATATTGTTTGAAACCAATGTATTGGATACGGATGGAAGCACGTCACACTAATAGATTTCATTTTTTTTTAATAGAATGTAGCAGCACCAATTAGAGAAAAATGTCAAGGATGAGGCAGTGAGACACGCTCAGCAGAGTACAAGCAGCAGTGGTTGAAGAACTAACTGGAGCGGGATCTGCACTCCAAAAATGAAAACCTCTGACTACAGTAAACACTGCACACAACTGTTCAGTAGCTGTGAAAGGCCCGTTTGTGTACTTCTATATTGTTTGCAACCAATGTATTGGATATGGATGGAAGCACATCACACTAATAGATTTGAATTATTTGAAATAGAATGTAGCAGCAACAATTAGAGAAAAATGTCAAGGATGAGGCAGTGAGACACGCTCAGCAGAGTACAAGCAGCAGTGGTTGAAGAACTAACTGGAGCGGGATCTGCACTCCAAAAATGAAAACCTCTGACTACAGTAAACACTGCACACAACTGTTCAGTAGCTGTGAAAGGCCCGTTTGTGTACTTCTATATTGTTTGCAACCAATGTATTTGATACGGATGGAAGCACGTCATACTAATAGATTTGAATTATTTGAAATAGAATGTAGCAGCAACAATTAGAGAAAAATGTCAAGGATGAGGCAGTGAGACACGCTCAGCAGAGTACAAGCAGCAGTGGTTGAAGAACTAACTGGAGCGGGATCTGCACTCCAAAAATGAAAACCTCTGACTACAGTAAACACTGCACACAACTGTTCAGTAGCTGTGAAAGGCCCGTTTGTGTACTTCTATATTGTTTGCAACTAATGTATTGGATACGGATGGAAGCACGTCACACTAATAGATTTGAATTATTTGAAATAGAATGTAGCAGCAACAATTAGAGAAAAATGTCAAGGATGAGGCAGTGAGACACGCTCAGCAGAGTACAAGCAGCAGTGGTTGAAGAACTAACTGGAGCGGGATCTGCACTCCAAAAATGAAAACCTCTGACTACAGTAAACACTGCACACAACTGTTCAGTAGCTGTGAAAGGCCCGTTTGTGTACTTCTATATTATTTGCAACCAATGTATTGGATACGGATGGAAGCACGTCACACTAATAGATTTGATTTTTTTTAAATAGAATGGAGCAGCACCAATTAGAGAAAAATGTCAAGGATGAGGCAGTGAGACACGCTCAGCAGAGTACAAGCAGCAGTGGTTGAAGAACTAACTGGAGCGTGATCTGCACTCAAAAAAAAAAAACCTCACAGACTAGAGTGAACACTGCACACAACTCTTCACTATCTCTGAAAGGCTCCTTTGTGTACTTCTATAGTGTTTGCAACCAATGTATTGGATACGGATGGAAGCACGTCACACTAATAGATTTCATTTTTTTTAAATAGAATGAGCAGCACCAATTAGAGAAAAATGTCAAGGATGAGGCAGTGACACACGCTCAGCAGAGTACAAGCAGCAGTGGTTGAAGAACTAACTGGAGCGTGATCTGCACTCAAAAAAAAAAAACCTCACAGACTAGAGTGAACACTGCACACAACTGTTCACTATCTCTGAAAGGCTCCTTTCTGTACTCTATAGTGTTTGCAACCAATGTATTGTATACGGATGGAAGCGCTTCACACTATAATTTCTATTGAATGGAGCAGCAAGAATTACACTAAAGAAAAAAAAAAAGAGTCTGTGAGTGACACGTGCAGATGCCTACAAACAGCGTTGGATGCAGAGCAAACTGCAGTGTCACCTGCACCCTCACACACACACCTTGCACAGAGCTGTTAAAACAACACTGCAAGGCAAAAGGAAGCTTTACACAGCAGTTGGTAAACTAGCCTGCCTAAAGCACAGTACACAAAATCGCAATCTCTAATTGTCCCTCAGAGTCAGCAGAGCAGCGTTCTGTCCCTAACTGAATTCACAGCACAGTGACGATAAAATGGCGGCGGCGCCTTTTATAGTGCATTCTGACATCATTTCAGCATCCAATCACAGCCATGCCATTAGTTAACATGACCGCAGCATTACAGGATGTGCCCACACTTCTTAGGATTCCTCATTGGCTGACTAAAATCACATTGCCTCTCAAAGAATTATGGGAACTTCCGATTCCGGTATACGATATATGGAAAATATCGGAACTAAGTATCGGAATTCCGATACAGCGAATATCGGCCGATACCCGATACATGCGGGTACAACTCTATGCATGGGATAAAATTTGAGATTTATTTTCAATGGGAATGATTACATATTTTCTGCACTGCATTATAGGTGTGATACCATATTTTAGGCAGTATTAATTTGTTGTTATATCTCATTGTAAATACCTGTGAATACCCATCTACCCTGCTTAGGCTGTTTTGTTTGTATATTTTGTTGTAATAGTTGTCCCCATAACATACATGATATGTATATTTTAACATCTAATTTTTAATATTAATCTTCAATAAAAATATTTTTATGGTAGTAAAACTTTCTTTTTCCTTCTTTGGTGTATAGTTAGTATCTACTAGCACCTCTTTTGCGTTTACGGTTTTTGGAGCCAGCAAAGAGTATTTAAATTCTTGTTTGTTCGCAAAAACAGTAATTTTGACAAGGGGTGCCCAAACATTTACATGCCACTGTACGAGTAAATGCAAAATTGTTCCCCATAGCAATACCAGATTGCATGCTGTGGCTCGCACTGTCTCTCCAGCAAATGGAAGGTGGAGTTACATATTTTGTACATCATATATGAGGTGGGAAGTAGGAAAGTAGAAGTCACGCTGTAACGCAGACAGGCGAGCAGCAACAGCAACAAGAGAACGCCAAAAGTGCGCACAGACGTCCCTCATTTCCTGACCTAATGAGGAGATGGTGTACAGTCATGGACAAAAGTTTTGAGAATGACACAAATATTAATTTTTACAACGTCTACTGCTTCACTTTTTGTAATGGCAATTTGCATATACTCCAGAATGTTATAAAGAGTGATCAGCTTAAAAGCAATTACTTGCAAACATCAATATTTGGCTAGAAAATGAACTTTATCCCCCAAAACACATTTCAACATCATTGCAGCCCTGCCTTAAAAGGACCAGCTAACCTCTTTTCAGTGATTGCTCCATTAACACAGGTGTGGGTGTTGATGAGGACATGGCTGGAGATCAATCTGTCATGATTAAGTAAGAATGACACCACTGGACACTTTAAAAGGAGACTGGTGCTTGGCATCATTGTTTCTCTTTTGTTAACATGGTTATCTCTAAAGAAACACGTGCAGTCATCATTGCAATGCACAAAAATGGCCTAACAGGGAAGAGTATCGCAGCTAGAAAGATTGCACCTCAGTCAACAATCTATCGCATCATCAAGAACTTCAAGGAGAGAGGTTCCATTGTTGCCAATAAGGCGCCCAAGAAAGACCATCAAGCGCCAGGACCATCTCTTAAAAGTGTTTCAGCTGCGGGATCGGGCTACCAGCAGTGCAGAGCTTGCTCAGGAATGGCAGCAGGCAGGTGTGAGTGCATCTGCACGCACTGTGAGGCGGAGACTCTTGGAGCAAGGCCTAATCTCAAGGAGGGCGGCTCCAGAAAAAACATCATGGACAGACTGATATTCTGCAAAAGGTACAGGCAGTGGACTGCTGAGGACTGGGGTAAAGTTATTTTCTCTGATGAATCCCCTTTTCGATTGTTTGGGACATCAGGAAAATGCCTCATTCGGAGAAGACAAGGTGAGCGCTACCACCAGTCTTGTCTCATGCCAACTGTTAAGCATCCTGAAACCATTCATGTGTGGGGTTGCTTCTCAGCCAAGGGAATCGGCTCTCTCACAGTCTTGCCTAAAAACACAGCCATAAATAAAGAATGGTACCAGAATGTCCTCCAAGAGCAACTTCTCCCATCCCTCCAAGAGCAGTTTGGCGATTAACAATGCCTTTTCCAGCATGATGGAGCACCTTGCCATAAAGCAAAGGTGATAACTAAATGGCTCAGGGAACAAAACATAGAGATTTTGGGTCCATGGCCTGGAAACTCCCCAGATCTTAATACCATTGAGAACTTGTGGTCAATCATCAAGAGACGGGTGGACAAACAAAAACCTAAAAATTCTGACAAAATGAAAGCATTGATTGTGCAAGAATGGACTGCTATCAGTTAGGATTTGGTCCAGAAGTTGATTGAGAGCATGCCAGGGAGAATTGCAGAGGTCCTGAAGAAGAAGGGTCAACACTGCAAATATTGACTTGCTGCATTAACTCATTCTAACTGTCAATATAAGCTTTTGTTACTCATATGTTTGCAATTATATTTCTGTCTGTGATAAAAACATCTGTCAAACACACATAAAAACCAGAGGGCAGCAGATCATGTGAAAATATAATATTTGTGTCATTCTCAAAACTTTTGGCCATGACTGTAGGAAGTAGAGTAGGAAGAGGTAACATGAACAGAGAAAAGGCTGGGGGCTAGCCGAGGTGCGCAGTAGCAGTCAATTCAATGGCTAGGGGCCAATCTCTGCTATTTTGCATCCTGCTCCCTCATTTGCTGTGCAGCTGGGGAAGTATGACCACAACCTCTTCCTCCAAACTGCTCACATTACTTAGATGGCCTTGACTTCATGTGGTGTCTGGAACGTCATTATCACCCATCACATCATCGCACCTCTTCAGTCTGACCTTTACTCTGCTGCCCCACTAATCCACTTCTGTACTCGCTACTCCTTCACTTCACTCCTCTGGAAATCCCTTAATTTTCTCCCAATTCCACAACTTATTCACTAAAAGCTAATAACTCTTGCCTACAAATCCATCCATAATCAGTCTCCCTCATATATCTCTGAACTAATACTCCTCCTCTTCCTCCTGTGCCACCACCTGATCTGTTCTGCATTTCTTTCTCGATAATGCGCTTGTCATATAAAGAAACATGTGACTTGCATTTAGTCCTACTACTGCTGGGAGAGTTGCAGCCAGCACTACTGGTGGTGTTGGAGCTGCTGCTAACGGCAATAATATTCTTTCTGCAATACTTTTTTTTATTTTGCCCTGCCACTTTTGTCACCCATGCCATGTTAGGGTTTAACATATGTTTTGGACAAAAGTATGGTATTTAATTTGTTTCTAAGCATAATTAACAAATGTAATCAATTTTTTGTTTAATATTGTCCCACTCTTGACTTATAAAGCTTAACGCTAAATAAAGAGGTTGATGCATAAATACACGCACTGAAAGTCTGAGAGAAATTTGCGGCAACAGCCAGCAATATTGTTGTAATACCATTTGTATTTATCAAATAAAAATCTACTTGCGGTAGTGTCTCTGCTACATACAATGCATTCGTTCTTGGACAATGATGGAACTGCAGTGTGCGCCATGTTCTTTGACTTCTCTAGTGCTTTCAATACCCTACAGTCGCTCTTACTACGTAATAAGTTGACTGATATGGCGGTAGATGAGGGGATGGTGATCTGGATAAATGACTACCTGACAGACAGGCCGCAGTTTGTAAGGATGGGGGAGGTGGTACCTGGCAGTGTACGGAGCAGTGTTGGAGCCCCTCAGGGTACAGTGCTGTCACCCTTCCTCTTTTCATTGTATACAGCTGACTTTCAGTATAACTCTGATTTTTGTCACCTCCAAAAATTCTCAGATGACTTCCTTGATTGTAGGGGGCATTGTGGGGGCCCCCGGGGGAGGAGGAATATAGAAGGCTGGTTTCTGACTTTGTGGATTGATGTCAGACTAACTGTCTAGAACTAAATGTAAAGAAAACCAAGGCGATGGTGGTGAGTTATAGAAGGAAAAAGGAGGATTACTTACAGATCACCATTGCTGGCCAGGAGGTTGAGATTGTTGAGAGCTACAAATATTTGGGGGTTCACCTTGACAGTAAACTTGATTGGAGGCGTCATACAGAAAAGGTCTACAAGAATGAATGAGCAGACTGTACTTTCTACAGAAGCTCAGGTCGTTCAATGTGTGCAGTAAAATGCTGGAGATGTTCTACCAGTGCGTTGTAGCAAGCGCCATCTTTTTTGCTATCATTTGCTGGGGCAGTAGTGTGCGATTAGCTGACGCTAATAAGCTCAACAAACTTATCAAGAAGGCAAGAGCAGCTGTTGGCCTCCATCTGGACTCTTTTGAGGAGGTATTGGAGGATAGAATTCAGAAGAAGTGTAGGGCTATAATGAACAATAATACACACCCACTATACGAGCTGTTCTTGAAGCAGAAGAGCACATTCAGCAGCTGTCTAATCCTATTAAGGTGCAAGAAGGAGAAATTCAGGAAATCGTTTGTACCTACTGCTATGGGGATGTATAATAATTTCCTAAGGGTTGTAGAAAATAATGACTGATGGCTGGTGTACTAATGTCAATTAACATTGTCTTATATACACCTGAACTACACACTTTTATTTATTATGTAATGTTGGTATACCTGTGCAAGATTTGTGTCCTAATATTTTATGTACTGCTGTTTGTATTGCTGCTGTAACACTGTAATTTCCCCCCGGGATCAATAAAGTGTATCGTATTGTATCGTACTTACCATTAAGTCCTGACATGGCTATAGATCAGAAAATTGAGTCAATGCTAATTTATTTAGCATTTGAATTTTATGATATTCATAGGTCTCGGCGCATTCATATAATATTGCCAAATAAATTACTAGAACAATTTTATACATTGCATAGACCAAAAAAGGCTCACATCACCTCAGGTATGACTGCACAGGCTTCTCCTTAATGCCTTGCAGTTATCACATCACATGGTATAGCACAGCCAGGCAGGAGTGTGTATAATAGCCACTATAAAAGTTGAGGCAGGGAAAGGAACAACCATTTTAGTACTTACAGTCTAGAGAGAATATCTCAGATCATCCAGCTCAGAATTAGAGGTAAGGAGAGAAAGCCATGAAGCACTGGATAAATACTGCAGACAAAAATGGTGTATAACTGCAGCACTAAAGATAATGAGTGTAGTAGTCTGTCTGTGGGCAATATAAAGATTTAGTTGTTAAGAGGAGAAATAGTAGAGCAGTGCCACAGTTGGTTTGATTGATCAGTGATATGTTGTAGCTGGCATCTACCCTATTGAATTTAAATTATACATTTTTTCATCATTCTTTGTGCACTTGAAAGCAGCAAACTACACAGCTTAATGATTTTTACAGGGTCAGTCAGTGTTGCTTGTTACAAGTAACTGTACAGAGTTTTTTTCCACTTCTTCTCAATTGCTTTTGATAAGGAAGGGAATAATTGTATATTAAAATACAAACAAAGCAACTTTATATATAAAATATGAATTACACTAGCGCTGCCACCTGTTTGGTTTAGAGCTGTATAACCCAACACAATTTTTGCCTCGGTACGCAATAGACTATGTCCCCTAGAATGAATAAATGCAAAAGAAAATTCAGCAAAATCAAGACTCCTAAATGCGACTGTCTACTTCAAAGAATCTCAGTTTCATAAACATTTTTTTTCTACACCCATTTAACTAGTCAAACTTTTACATCGGAACATGCCACACCAATACAGTGCCCTTTGGGGAAATGTACATAACAAACATTTCTAGTTATATCCTTTCTGGAAATTTATTGCTCATTACTATTTGTCAAGGTTAGGAAAAATGTGTTTGAACATTCTTGAAAATGTTATACTTGTATACAAATTGTATTGCAAAAGAAAAAATAGCACTAGCAATGGATTACATAGTGTGGAAAAAAACAAAACATACCTCAGCTAAGAGTTTGAGAGCTGCATCTAGCAACAGGACAACCTCTACCACTGGCACCAGCTGGCCAGTCAGGGTAGTAGTACTACCACACACAAGTCTGTTGAGCCTCTTTTGTCATTTTTTTATTGGGGAGGAATCAGAGGGTGTAAAGGAATACATGGCACATCATTTATCTCAGTCTCAGCAGGTTGATGTTACGTTTGTTTCAGTTTTTACACAGTCCATTTTCTCAGCTGTCATATTAGTTATTTTTTTTCCTTGTGGGATTTTAATTCCATCAATGACAACTATACCTGCTTTGCCCCTTATGCTCCTAAGCTAAAACAACCCGCTGGCTAAGGAACAACTACTTCTTCCAGTTGATGGAAGAGATGAACAATCAGCTTTTATATACCATGGTGATATGGCCACTGTCAGTGGTAGTGGCACTCCGAGACAGGGCAAATCTTGAGTTGTGAATCTGGCAAGGAAAGGGTGACAAGGAGCTTTAGACTTTTCTCATACTAGGGAAACATTCAGCCGAATTAGGAATAATGATGATCACGATGATGCTGATGTTTGCATGGAGCCCTATGACTGGAACCAGATCAGAGGGTCAAGGAGGTGATGTCATCAAAGGAGGAGGGTGTTGGTTTCAGCAATATACAGAAGAGCTATTATAGATGAAATAATGTCCAGCAGCAGCAAGTGGCCCAGTCAGAAGATGGGGCTAATAGTCAAAGGGAACTTGATTATGTTGACGACGATGCTTGCGAGGATGTATGTGTAATCTAGATTACTTGTTGGATGCAGGACATATTGTTAGCATCAAGCAAAAACATGGCTTCTAAATAGCTATGATCTTAGCCCTTCGCTATAAAACCAAAACGAGGGTATTTTTTCTGGCTTCCAGAAAGAAATAAAAATGAGCACTTTTCTAGAATAATCTGTGTTCTCTGATCAGCAATTCATTTGCTGACTGGATGCCTGTGTCACACCTTTTGCCTGGAGACCCCTTTTAATTGCCACAGCGCCAATGCTCCCCCAATTTGCCATCACTATAGCTAGAAATAGAAATAGGCAGCACCTATAGATATGTTGCATATGTGACCTGATGAAACAGTTGCTTTATATGTGACTATGTAGTGTTTTTGACCTGGTGAATCAGTTGTCTCATCTGCTGCTTCACTGTGCGAACCAATCACACTTCAGCAATGAAGAGACACTGACTACTGATTACTCTGGTTCAGTGGTACCTGGAGTATGTTCTTTTTCTATCTTACAGGTACCATGAGTTTCATTCCCATGAACGTGTGTGTCAGTAAATTGGATCAGTGGCAAGAAATGGCCATATTGTCATGGCTGTACAGACATGTCCAGCCTTAAACGTATTGTGAGAGATTGAATTCAGCACAGCAGGTGGGCTTGTCACACCCAAGAAAACCTTACATTTGTTAAAATGATTCAGGCATGGTTCAAGGCCAATTTTTATTTATCTACAGCTGATGCCAAAGATTAGAACATCATCTGATGGCCACTCTGTTGTGGTCTACACTATACTGCCGATATCAATGACGATGACATCGAATCTCTTGGGCATTTCCTGCCTGTCTATCATCTTATTCAATATTCTACTTCTGCTGCCAGTTGCCAGTACTTGTCACCCCAACTGGACATCTCCATGCCTACCCATCCTATTGTATGTTGTGTGATTTCTGTCAATGATACATCAATTACCTATAGACATGCCAGTCACATATCCCCTGCCTGTCCAAAACTCTTTTTCCAATTGGAGGCTTTGAAGTATTGAAATTCACAGTGAATCAATTCTCTGTTAATCTAATTTTTGGGAAAAATATTTATGAAGCGGTTTCAATTCTATTAATAATCTTTTATCATTTTATCAAAGTCCATTTTGTGAATGAGTTGGAAAGCCTATTTACTACTTTATACAGAAGTCTGTCTGTTCAATGAACACGTAGACTTACAATATGTATGTGGAATATTACCGTTTTCTTCACAAATTCATCTTCAGTCATAATGAAGAGATGAGTGATTATTTTACACATTTACTCCGCCGTCAACTTGTAAATTGTTCAAATCAAAATTTAACATTTGCAGTCATGAGAAGTTATCTTTGGTTATTTTGCATTCCCCAGACATGACTGTAGCATTAGTACTAGCATGATTTGAGGCTTCCTATGGTGAATCTTTAAATTGCAACATGTAGATTGTAATGAATGATTTTTATTCATTTGAAAACTAAAACTTAACAAATTGATCTACCCAACTAATTATGTTGACGTTATTACATTTCAATATAAATTTTACTTTTCGTCATTACCACTTATGACCTCCTGGAATATGTATTTCAGACATACAATTTTTACTTGATTCTCTTTTCTGTAAGAATAGAAAGATAGAATAAGGTAGACTGCAGGAATTAAATAAACCTACAAGCCTAAAGTGGTTTATAAAAGGTTATGGTAGAATACTATATAAAAATATTCTCTTTTCTTTTGAAGGAAACATATTTATTGGACTTTAGGCATGTAAAAATTAATGATTCACGACTACTGTATTCAAGTCTAGGGGAGAGCAAAAGAGAGTATGCAGATATTACAATATGGGATCGCAAATGATTCTTTGAAGTAAAACATTGTTTAAAAACGTGCAGTGAAATGTTTTAACTCACAGAAAGAATCAGATGTGATCCCATGCTGTCCTGTCTATATCTCTTTTGCTTCTTCCTCTACCCAGGGACTGTGGTATGATCAGACCATGATCCTGAAAGGTCAGACACAGCCATTACACAGTACACAGCAAGGGCACATTTATAAGATTATCTCAGTACAGGAACATTTTATTTATATTATATTGTGGAAGTTATTATTATTCCAAGATCTATTGATTAAAATCAACTTTTGGTCATGGAAAAAACCCTTTAACCTTGTAAATGGAACTAAATGAGTTATGCACCTCCTGTTCCTAATAAAACAAAAGAATACAGCAACATTCTAAGTGCTAAGATGTATGCAAACATTGAATATATGAATTTTGAACTGTATTATTGCTATATAGAATATACTGTACTTATAATAATGAAGATATTTAGTGCATAAATTGGCCAATTCACATAAGCCCATCAGCCATAACAAGGTAACCTTTCTTTGATGGGACCCTAAACTTAATATTTATCAAATTTTCCTCTACTGGGTTAAACAACTGGAAATTTAAAGAGCAGGTAGGAATCGGCATTAATTAAAAACAGCCTTAGGCTGATGTGAGGAACTCAGGAGAAAAAAGAGGAACAGCGCTCCATCCAGGTGAAGTAAATAGAAAAAACTTTATTCAAGCCATCAGAGAAAACGACGTTTCGACCTCACAAGGTCTTTATCAAGTATATACAAACAGTTAAAATAGGCTGTCTTATATAGTGAGGAGCAAAACATTTGCACCAATCACCGCATAGTATACGCCTAAAAAGTGACATATAAACAAAACAATGCAGTACTTACAAATATAGACAGTACAAAACAGTGATCAAATAAACATATGTGCTGCGGCCTAAATCGGCAAATGAGAAATCAATCATAGAACAAAATATACATATATAGAGCACGAGGAATCACATACATAGCCGGGTGCTTATCAGGTTGTCAAGGAGTCTTGAACCAATCAGGCTCAGCTTGGCGATATGTCAGATTATGCTAGCCAATCCGGTAAGTATTCTCGCAAGGCGCCAAACATATCAGCAGCCTATCCGCAGGAGTAATACAAAGGAACAAAAACATTACCGCCAATCATGGAGTTTGTTGCCAGAGACACAAGACGCTGATCGCGTCATCAGGGTGCGTTGCCTAGGAAATAGTAAGGAGGAAGTACATCAAAACTGAGTACAACGCATGCGCACAGAGGGACGTCATGCAAACCCCTCCCATATACTTAATGACGCCTCCGCGTCTCGACGTAATGGAGCCGTTGCCATGACTCTAGGAACAACGGAGAAGGGGGCATGCGCACTTCAAGTATATAATCCTGGCACATAGTACCAGCACCCCCGCATCTTAAGGCTTCCATATTACATAACACATACCATGACTATGTTTTGAGCCCCATCACTACAGCAATACATCGTGCCCATAAAACCTATATAGACTAAACACAAATTATATAGTGCCAAGAAAAAGGGAAAAACAAGAAAATGAACATATGTATATACAATTAGAATATCATACCCTTAGTCTATCACAGAATCCTAGGGATAAAGAGAAAAGAGAGCATATGATATAGACTTATATAAAAACATCATTATATAATAATAGAAAATAAATACAAAGGAAGATGCAAAAAAGGAGCCAACCAATCAACATATGTTATTTAGATTGAATTCAATATTAAGCCCAGCCGGTTGTAAAGTACCCAATCTATGTATCCACCTTAGTTCTTTTTTACGGAGTATTCTTGTTCTGTCCCCCCTCTTCTAAGTAATGGCACGCTATCAATAACTCTAAACCTGAGTTGATTTACAGAATGTCGGGTATCAATAAAGTGTTTGGGGACTGGTAGATCAGTGAGTTTTGTCCTTATGGTGCTCTTATGTTTGCTTATGCGAGCCCGCACTTCCATCGTTGTCTCCCCCACATAGACGAGGCCACATGGGCAGACAACCATATAGACAACAAAACTAGAGGCACAAGTGTACCTCTCTTTCAAAAAAATCTTTTTGCCAGTCAATGGGTGATAGAAAAATTCACCCTTTAGCATGTTATTACAACACGCGCACCCCAAACAGGGAAAGTTGCCATACCGGGGAGAAGATAAAGTTCGTTGAATTGATAATCCGGAGGGACCAAAGTCAGATTTAACCAATTGGTCCTGTAAATTGCGTCCCCTGCGGTAAGACATCAGAGGTAGGGAACCAAATTCAGTAATGGTTGGGTGTCCACGTTGTAATAGGACCCAATGTTTCTTTAAAATAGAACTGATCCCATGACTGGCGGGATTGAAGGTGGATACGAACGGTATACGTTTATCGCTTGGAGTAATATGGGGTTTGTGGCGGGCAGCCTCACGTGTCGTATTTAGGGCTCTAGTTTTATATCTCGTCACCACATTCTGTGGATATCCCCTTGTCAAAAATTTATTGCACATGCCCTCAAGGCGTTGGTCAATTAAGTCCTCATCGGATACTATTCTCCTAACTCGCAGGAGTTGACTCCAGGGCAAGGAGCTAACCATCCCCTTGGGATGGTTACTGCTATAGAGTAAGAAGTTATTCTTGTCTGTGCTTTTGACAAATAAATCAGTTTTCAAAAAGTCATGCTCCTTGTATACTAACGTGTCAAGGAATTGTACTTGTGTCAAAGAGTGCGACATTGTGAAATCGAGCTCAGGGTAAATTTGGTACAACTCTGAATGAAATCTGGACAGCGATTCAAAATCGCCATCCCACACCACAAACACGTCATCAATGTAACGCCACCAGGCCCGGACATGGCACCAGAGATGGGACTTGTACACAAACTCCTCCTCAAGCACCGCCATGTAGATGTTGGCATAAGTGGGGGCCACGTTGGACCCCATGGCGGTGCCTCGACGCTGCAGAAAAAACTCATTCCCAAAGAGAAAAAAATTCCTCCTCAGGACAAGCTCCAGCAGCGTGAGGATGAGTTGTGCACATTCTGGCGCCATGTCCGAGCCCGATAGCGCAACAGAGACAGCGCAAAGCCCCCTATCATGCTCGATAGACGTGTATAGTGATACCACGTCGAATGAAACCAAGATGGTAGAATTTGTTACTCTAAGGTCCTGTATCTTATCCAAAAAATCAGTGGTGTCCCTAACATATGATTTTGCTGATATAGCAAAGCTTCGTAGTACTTTATCTAGGAAGATGGACACTTTATTGTAGAGGGAACCCCGACTAGAAACAATGGGACGTCCAGGTGGATTCCATAGATCTTTATGTACTTTCGGGAGAACATATAACACCGGAATCACCGGTTTGTCAGTAATCAGATAATCAGATAGTTTTTGGTCAATGATGCCCAAGGCCAGGGAATCACTGACCACCAACTGTAATTCCCTGAGGAAACCAAGAGATGGATCTTGCGGTAAACGTTCATAGACCACTATGTCATTAAGTTGACGCATAATTTCTGCTTTATATTTAATGCTATCCATCACTACCACAGCCCCGCCTTTGTCGGCCGGCTTTATAGTGATGGAGGCATTATTGACTAGGCCCTCCAATGCCACCCTCTCACAACTTGACAGATTAGACATAGTTTTATTCTTGTAGCCTCGCCTCAATTTATCAACGTCCCTCTTAACCAATTCAATGTATGACTCCACAAAATGATCATGGCTGGGTGGTTGGAAATTGCTCTTGTTGTATAGTCCTAGACTATGCAAAGTAAAGCCAGGTGACACCCCATCAACACTAGCTGAATCAGATACATTTTTCCCTGAAAAAAATGATGACAGTCTGAGTCTCCTAAAAAAAGATTGTAGATCACATTCAACATTGAACCAATCTGGTTGATTGGAAGGGCAAAAAGATAAACCCTTGGATAAAACGTCTAATTCAACTTCTGTAAGTTCTAAGGAGGAGATATTTACCACCAAGTCTCTCAGTGTTCTCTCCGATTGTCTTCCTTGTTCCTCATTTTCAACGTGGCATTGCGTATCGGTCGCTGTTCGCGTCCAGTGGTCTTGTTTCTTGTGCTTCCGGCCTCCTCTCCGGCTCCTTCTCTTGGAACTGGTCCGTCGGTTTTGCCTAAAAAAGGTGTTTTGTCAGTGTTCCCAAGGCTAGAGTCATCCGTAGATTCAGAGTCTGCAGTAGTAAAACCAAAATTAGACATTTTGTTGTCCTGTGGTCTTCTACGTGAGGAACTCAGTCAGAAAAGAAGGCAGCCAAAACCTCTAATGTTATGCTTAAAAAAAAAAAAAACTCACTGACTTTCTAAGGCTGTTTTGATTAATGCTGGGTCCTACTTGACCTTGATAAATAATAGATTTAAGTACCGTCTTGTCATGGCTGATGGGTTCTCATAAATTAGCCAATTTATGAGCTATGTAGCTTCATTTTTGTAAGTATATTCTTTATAGCAATAATGTAGCTAAAATTTCACATTTCTGATGCTTACACACATGATAGTGCTTTCAATGTGCTGCCATATACTTTTGTTTGCATTTTATACAGTCATGGCAGCTTGCAACTCTTCACACTTGCTTTATTCTGTTCAGAGGTGCTGGTCAGTATTTTCTTCTGACAGTGATTATTAGATCCAGGACTATGTCTATTAATTATTATTATTGTTTTGGGGCGGCATTATGTAGTATTATTGTTTGGTCTCTTCCTGGCATGTTGATACAGTAATTGCTTGTGCTCTTCTTAATATGAGCCAGCTGCTCATAGAATTTGGTGAAGACTACACAAAATGTGTTTAAATCATGGAGGTGAAGTTTAGTCAGTATCCTGTGGAATAAAGATAAATGCAGTATGACTTATATAACAGCGTGAAAAGTGGTAGGTGGGGGGCAGACAATTTAAGATGTGCAAAGGAATTTTGGCTGTGATTGCTTCTACCATAAAATTCAGATGGATCAGAATATTGCAGCACATTAATCTTTAACATAAAGATGCAAGTGACACGAGAAGGAGCCAATTGACTACAAATGAATCTTTCTGTTTTCCCTTATTGTTTTATTTGAGAAAACTTTGAATATTTGAACTATTATGTTGTTAGGATATTGTTATTTACTCAAAACTACTTAGGCTATGTGCACATGATGAGAAATATTTTGCTCCAATTCTGCAGCTCTTGGCAGGAAAAACGCAGCTGAAAAAAATGTGCATTTTTGCTGTGTTTTTACCACATTTTTGCATTGCATTTTTGACTGATTTGAGTGAAGTCAATGGTGAAAAATGCAGGACAAAAACACACAGAGAATTGACATGCTGCAGATTATTTTTGGCAGCAGATCTGCAAGTCAAAACTACTCAATGTGTGCATGACACGTTAGGTTTCTCATTCCCTTTGCTGGCAGCAGGATTGCTTCAGGTTCATATAGATAATCTGCAAGAAAAAAAGCACCAAAAACACACCAAATCTGCAATGTGTGCACGCAGCCTTACCATGCTAGGTTGCATTTTTTTTGCCAGAATGTACAACAAATAAGGAAAAACAGTAATTTCATAAAGACCTTATATTCTATAGTACTTTCATGTTTCAACAACCAGAAAAAAAATCTATTTTATATTTTAGTAATTTCTAAGGAAAGTTGTTGTTTTCTGTAAGACCATAGTTGAATAACTAATCCTAGAGCACATGAATAGTAAAGAAGATACAAATAAAAGTGAGCTTAATAATACAAAGTAATTGTATTGATCAATAGCTGCTTGCAGGAAGCCCAACCGGAAACAGCATTTGCAACCAAGATCCCCATGACCCTACACCAGCCAATTAGTGTAGATACTGTAAAAGGAAAACTGTGATATTGTCAGTTTATATGTAATTGTTTCTACTCCAGTGACACAAGTTCACAGTTCCACTGAAGATCTCATAAGTGTTGAGTTTTTGTTCAGTGGGATGTGAAGAGAGGCAAGTTTTATGTAGGGGGTTAGTATTTAGCATTGGGGAGAAAAGAAGGTAGTAATATAATTAAGGGGATGGAAAAGTGAGGATAACTGGTTTCTGGATATTTTGAGTTCCATATTAGTAAAATAGCAAGAAACTCGAGATGACAAAAGTAAAGTACATTATGTCTTTATTGCAGGTTCTTATGTTCTAAATGTCTAAATGTTTGTATATGCAGATTCAAATCCAATGTATGGTGCATATACTGTACATACCTGTACCGATAAACACATTTCCATTTCTTAACAGATATATGAAATGATGTTGGTTCGACATGGATTTATGTTGATTGGAAGTCCACTTGGGGGGAAAACCTCAGCACTTAAAGTCCTTGCTGCAGTACTAAAAGACTTGGAAGCAAACAGTCTAATGGATGAACATGGAGTTGATTACATTTTTATAAACCAAAAGCAATTACAATAGGACAGTTATATGGCAGTTTTGATCCATTGTCACGTGAGTGGATTGACGGTAGGTATAGACTAGTAGTGATAATAGAACATGTTGCTACAATTGATCTCTAAGCACTGGCATAACTTTAAGCTCATGGTGTTATCGATGAGTGAATAAATTGACATGATACAGGTCCTGCAGCCAGGTCAGTATTTTGAGGCTACTGGACGAGAGCTCTACTAATCAGCTCCTACATTCTGCTGCTTCTGATTTGATTAGTCAGCCTGGCGTGATATTGTGTGCATGTCACGCCGGCCGCAACCATGATGTCACGTGGGTTCACCTAATGAAAGTAGGGCTGTGAATGACATCAATTAGGAGGTGGTTCTCAGATCTCCCTTCAAACAGCCACAGAATAAGATATAGCCACTGTATCCGGGTACGGCAAATAGATTCGCTCATCTCTGATAAGCACTGTATGTTTCATATGAACTGAAGTGCTCAGACGAAAAAAAATCATATCACAAAATCACAAAAAAAGTGAGTACACCCTTTTAATTTTTGTAAATATTTTATTATATCTTTTCATGGGACAACTCTGAAGAAATGACACTTTATTACAATGTAAAGTAGTGAGTGTACATCATGCATAAAAGTGCAAATTTGGTGTGCCCTCTGAATAACTCAACACACAGCCATTAATGTCTAAACTGCTGGCATCAAAAGAAAGTATACCTCTAAGGGTATGTGCCTATGATTAGTTACTGCTGCAGGTTTGATGCTGCGTATTTATGCAGCGCCAGCCCACAGCTGCCAGATGTTACAGCATAGTGGATGACATTTCAAGAAATCCCATGTCTACTATGAGTCCACAGACACATGGGGATCACTTGCAGAGACGGACAGGTGACGCGTCTTTCCAGACCACAGCATGTCAATTTCTCTTGTGGAGACAATAGTCTCCACAAGAGAAATTACATTAATAGAAAAGTATTGGATGGCAGTAAATCCAAATGGTTCAGAGAACCCATTCAGATTTATCTGCATTCAATAGAAGGCAATGCTTTGGACATAGCGAACATGTGCTGCGTCCAAAGTACTGTTAGTTCTGGATCGTGAGCACCCGGCCTAAGTGAAAATGCTTAAATTGTGCCAAATGTAGCCATATTCCCTCCTTAGTCTCATTAGACTTACAAGATCTCAGCTGTGAATGGGGAGCAGGTGTGTAAATTTTGGTGTTATTGTTCTCACACTCTTTTATACTAGTGTGAGGCAGTGACCGTTGTCATATGCGAAGGTCGCAATGTGTCCCCCCCCAGGATGCGCACAGAGGGATATTAAAGGGAACTTGTCACCCCCCTGCCGTTTTGAAGTAAAAGAGCCACCTTCTGTGAAGGTGGCTCTTTTTTTTCTGTGCCCCTGGAACGCTGAAATATTCATTTTTAAAAATCGGTCCCATACCTTAGATGAGTCACTGAGGTAAGTCCTGTTCCCATGACTTATCCTCCCCCCAGCCGTCCATCAAGCACCTTCATTGATCTCCCTCCACTTTCATTTTCAGACAGTCTTCGGCGTCAGATGTGCTGACCGCCCAGAACTAGTTCAGCACACGCCGAAGACTGTCTGAAAGTGAAAGTGGAGGGAGTCTGGTAGAAGGGAGCAGGTGCAGCTATACATGTAGACTGCACAGGCGCCAGAATTCCTGCCCCGCAGTGTGAATACATGATAACACACTGCGGGGAGAGATCAGGGGAAAGGCAACGACGCAGGCGCTATAGTCATCAGACAGTTCCCAAGCAGCGCGCACTGCGCATGCCTGGGGACTGATACAAGAGTGCAGGTGCCATACAGAAACGAAAGGGAAAAGAAATGCCTGGAGGAGGTGCGGTATCAATGAAGGGGCTTGATTTAAGGCTGGGGGGAGGATAAGTCATGGGAACAGGACATACCTCAGTGACTCATCTAAGGTATGGGGGACCGATTTTTAAAACTGAATATTTCAGCGTTCCAGGGGCACAGAAAAAAAAAGAGCCACCTTCACAGACTGCTGCCTTAGTGCTGCTGAAGGTGGCTCTTTTACTTGAAAACGGCCGGGGGTGACAAGTTCCCTTTAAGTCCGTGGGAGTGTATTGCAGTCACAGGCATAGCTGTGATTGCAATGCAAAATAAAAGTAAAGGTACTGCCACACTAAACAATCCCGCTAGCGATCACGATAACGACGCATACTAATGCGATCGCTAGCGGGATTGTTTCTATATCGCTAAGTGCGGCCACATTTAGCGATATAGTTAACGGCGCTATCGCCGTTAGCGATCTTCTTAACGACTTTAGCGGTACAAAAGTACCGCTAAATCGCTAAGAAAAGGTGCCACAGCGGGAGCGCCGACGAGAAAATAGGGTCCGGAACGATTCCAGCGACGAGCGAGATCACAGCAGGAAGCTCGTCGCTGGCAGATGCCGCACTGAACAACATCGCTAACGGGATCGCTAAATAGTGACGTTTTTTAGCGATCCCGTTAGCGATATTGTTCAGTGTGGCATACCCTTAAGTGTTGGTCTTGCGCAAGCTATTTGAGGATATCGTGTGATGTGTTTTCTGTAAGTTTGAACATTAAAATATGTTTTGTTTTGAACTTTGCTGGGTCACTGCCTCATCACTGCACAGTGTGGACACTTCTGCACTACACTGGTCACTGGAAGTTCAACATGAAATCTCATGGCAAAGAACTCTTTGAGGATCTGAAAAAAGAATTGCTGCTCTACATAAAGATGGCCTAGGCTATAAGAAGATTGCCAACAGTTTGAAACCATGAAGTGGTTTAACAAGACAGATTCCACTCAGAACATGCCTTGCCGTGGTCCACCAATGGAGTTGAGTGCAAGTCATCATATCCAGAGGTTGTCTTATCAAAATAGGTATATGAGTGCTGCCAGCATTGCTGCAGAGATTAAAAGCCTGTCAGTGCTCAAACCATATGCAATACACTGCTTCAAATTGGTCTGCTTGGGTGTTGTTCTAAAATGAAGCTTCTTCTAAAGATGATGCACAAGAAAGGTGGCAAACAGTTTGCTGAAGACAAGAAGACTAAGGACATGCCTTGCTGAAACCATGTCCTGTGGTCAAATGAGACCAAGATAAACCTATTTGGCTCAGATAGTGTCAGGTGTGTGTGGTGGAAACCAAATGAGGAGTACAAAGACAAATGTGTCTTGCCTACAGTCAAGCATGTTGGCGGGAGGGTCATGGTTTGGTCTGCATGATTGCTACCAGCTATGGGGAGCTATAGTTCATTGAGGGAACCATGAATGCCAACATGTACTGCAACATACTGAAGTAGAGCATGATCCCCTCCCTTCAGAAACTGGGCCACAGAGCAGTATTCCAACATGATAACGATCCCAAACATACATCCAAGATGATCACTGCCTTTCCTAAAGAAACTGAGGATAAAGATGCTGGACTGGCCAAGGATGTTTCCAGACCTAAACAGTATTGAGCATCTATAAGACATCCTCAAATGGAAGGTGGAGGAGCACAAGGTCTCTAGCTTCCACCAGCTATGTGATGTTGTCATGGAGGAGTACAAGAACATTCCAGTGGGAACCTGTGAAGCTCTAGTGAACTCCATGTCCAAGAGAGTTAATGTAGTGCTTGAAAATAATGGTGGCCACGCAAAATACTGACACTTTGGGCACAATTTGGCTATTTTCATTTAGGGGTGTACTCACTTTTGTTGCCAGCAGTTTAGACTTAGAGGGAACACAGATTTAGAGGGCTTACCAAATTTACACCGTTATACAAGCTGTACACTGATGACTTTACATTGCATCAAAGTTTTATATCTTCATCATTGTCCCATGAAAGGATATAAAACAACCTTTACAAAAATGTGAGGAGTGTACTCACTTTTGTGATACACTGTATATATATACATTGTAAGGTTTCCAACTCACTCAGCTGCGACAGAGGTAATCAGGACGCACTTTTATATCAAAAGTTCATGGTTTATTGCTTCATAAACCTCAAAGCACATATAGTACAAGCCTTCAGTACTTCAGCTCCTGCCTGGAGCCTCACTCCTCATAGACACAGAGTCCTCTCTGTGATGTCCCGCCAGGACACATACATGGAAGTCTGTCGACACTGGCAGACTCCCACAACTCTCACAGGGCCAAGCACACTTCGTTACATAGGCGTAACTCCACCCACAGGTGAGGTCAGGATCACATGATTATGACCTCACCATAGGTCCTTTTGATACACAAACATACTGGCTTTATCATGGGTCTTCAGACACATACCCTTGGGTGGGTTTGTAGGTGACTGGACCCGCCCAGCTCTCCTAGTCACCTGGAAGCCTCCCAATATATAGCAAAACTCTCAGCAGTATATCTGCTGAACAAAATATGCTCAGGCTTCCATCACAGGGCCACCCCACCTCTGTGATACATAACGTCCATCCATCACATGCCTCCATGCATATCCCGAGGGCCATACACAGTGCCCCCTACCTGCATCAGGGGTCATTACACCACATACCTCCCCCCTCTGTTCAAACTTGTGGGTTGAACACTTTTTCCCCGACCAGAGATCCATCTCGGTCGTCTCTGCCAGTCAAACCGTCTCTCTAAGTCGGACCCTGCTACTAATCTCTTTGGAAGGCGTCTGTCCTCCGACTCTGTCACATCTGTTGCTGACGAGGCCCCCCTGTCAGACCACCCGCATCCCCAGCGGTCAGTACGGCGTCGCAATTCACTTGCACCCATACGTCCTGTCTGGTCTGAGTCCTTTTCATTTCGTCCACTACAGGTTCTCCTGCTTAGGTCACTCATCACTGAGCTAACTGAGGCATCACTATTTCCTGTATTATCTCCAGCTTGAGGACTTCTTGTCTTAAGCGAACCTCTTCGCCTCTCAATACCACGGTTGAAGGTGGAGACCATCTTCTTTCCATTTCCCGTATGTTTCTGTTGACCTGCTCCCTCTCAAGTCGTAGCTGCTCTACTTCTCTCAGGTACGACACACGATACTCTAGGAGCATCCGGATATTCCCAAGGCTCTCCCTGGATCTGACAACGAGGAACGGAACCATCCCGTCTTCACACCTGACCTGGACTTCGTCATCAGCCGGAACCCTGACTCTCGTCACACCGGACTTATTTACCATCTCCTGCATCACTTTCCCGAGTCTTCCGATGACCTTCTTCACCAGACCTCTGGGCACTTGAACAATGTCTTCCATCAAGCCAAGCTGATTTTGAGTCTTTCTGGCTTGCTCCAAACGTCGAGTGGCTTCGTGATTTCTCAACAGGATCAGTTGCTTTGTGCGGAGACAATGTAGGTGCATGTCCCTCAGGATAGCCACTCGCTTCATTGTGACTTCCTAGTCGACAGTATGACTAACTGTTTCATCTCTGGCACCCAGTTCACACTGCATGCTTCTACTGCTTTTCTAAAGGCCTCATGCACCTCCTCACTGGCACATACTTCTCGCAGGTCTTCGGGTATCTCTATTATACATTTGAAAAGCGATGTCTCCTTTTCCTGAACATGCGGTTGGACCTCCTCATCCTGAGCATCAGCGCAGTTCTTCAAGACCTCAGCATTTCTTGTGTGGCCATCTGCGTGGCACTTTGCTTGCTGTACTTCGTCTCACATGGATTTCTGGAGCTGGGCACCAGTCTCCTCCTCCATCTTGAGCTTACGGAGAACTTTATCTCGCTCCTCTGCCAAGCCGCGACACTCATCCTCTCTCTGGAGAAGCTCCTGCTGGTGCTTCACTTGGGCCTCTCTGAGCTTAGAGACTTCCTTCTCCAGCTCCTCCATTCTGTGCTCAATTATTTGTCTCAGGACCCTTTCCTGCTCGACTGCCTCTTTCACTGTTTCTTTACACAGCTCTATCTCCCGGCCCTGCTCTCTTTTAGCCAGCACATGTCGCACCATCACTTCTTTAATCACAATTTCAGATGGGCACTCTTGTCCACTCACACTCTGCTTCTTCAGAGTTTCGCCTGTTCCGGCATCCGCAGCTTCAACTGTCTCATGACTCTTAGTAACTTCAGAGAGCTCCAGCTCTGCCTCCGGTACCCTGGAGCCTTCATCATACTGAGCCATTTCACCCTTTCCGGGCATTGCAGATGTGGATCTACTACAGGTCTGTTCTACCTCCAGCCCTACCTCTGTGCTGGGATTTGTCAGAGATAACATGGCCTCTTTATCAAGGACAGTAACCTGACCAGTACCTGACCCTGACTCTTCCTCATCATTTCTCTTCTTAGCGGATGTAGCCTGTCCTGCCTTTCCGCGGCCCCTGCGGCGAGAGGAAGATCGGACATTTTTACTCAGCTCCACCTTACTGTACTCGCTTTCCCTTGCGGTCGAGTCACAGTCTGGACAGGAGTCACTCTCGGGGCCCCTCCCGTTACCCTCTAACCGGGTGTCCGTTCAGAGGTCTTATCTACCAGATCGTCATTGGTTTCTACTGTCATACATTTTCAGATGACATCATGTCAGTAAGTCGGGCAGACGCATCCTTTCCTCCTGTGTCACCGTCTGACTCATCAGTTTTGGGAGGTGTCACTGTCCCAATGTCTGTCACCCCAACATAGACAGGCCTCCCTCCTGCTGTAGAGGAACTCCCCTGTCCCCACAAGCCAGAGAACAATTTAGAGTCCCGACCTATGACCACTGGACACACAAATTAGGGATTATAGCGACATCCTGTCCTGCAAAGCCCACCTGTCTCAAAGATTACCCTGGCCACTGAATAATCCTTGGTGTCCCCATGGATACAGGTGACCCCGACCTTTCTCCAGGGATTTGAAAACCGTCAGTGCTACCCTTACTATAGTCACCGACTCCCCGAGTCGACCAGACCTACCACCTCGTCATCGTGTATCTGCAGAGCACACCCCCGTAGTAATGTGCCGGGCGGATAGTTCCTAAGGCAGACTGGACACATATAAGATATTTGTCTCGGCAACAGTTTGTCTGAACCTCCCCTTTAACGTTTGGGATCCTCCACCTCCTTTTTTCCAACCGCCCCTTTTTGGGTTGCCGCCCCCTTTTGGCCACCATCCCCTTTTGGGTTGCCACCCCCTTTTGGGACTACGCCCCCTTTTGGGCCATCACCCCTCCTTGGGTTATACACCGTGGACTCCCCCCACGGCTCTACCAGACCCCAGTTCTCACAGAACCTTATGTCTCTCGGGCTGGTACCGTCACTTTAAGAGGTCACCCACTCTGGACCTCTGATGTCCTTATGGTATCTCCCCCAGCTCCTGCTGGTACTGTCACCTTCCGCCAGCACCTCCGCTACCGCGCACAAGCCGCTGCTGCCACTGCAGCTCTTGCTGCTGCAGAACCTCTTGCTGCAAGTCACTGTAGCTCTTGCTACCATAAGTCTCTGCACGCTGCGCTGTCTTGCCGCTTGTCACCTTCGTGACCCCACGAGTCACAGCCAGCCGCTTGTCACCTCATGACTCCATGAGCCACAGCACACACCTCACACGTGTTCCAGAAAAAAACACCAAAAAGAAAAAAAAAATTGTTTTCTCACCAACTCTTCTCACTGATCCCGATCAGCCCAACACGGTTGGCAAAACCGTCTCCTTGGCTTCAGCCACACAGGTTCCTGGAGACCTCAGCCTCAGAGGTACCCAGCAAACACAAAAAATACAGTCTTTCCCACTGACCCGTCAGTACAACACAGACTCCTGTCTGTTACCTGCTGGCCATGCAGGTTTCCGGACACCTCCTCTGAGGTATCTTCTCAGCATGCTTTTTTTTTTCTTACTTCACTTTTCAATGACCCCGGTCAACAACACAGACTCCTGTCTGTCACCACTGCTTAACAGCGTCTTCAGATACCTCATATCTTCAGAGGCACCACATAAACATAAATGCACAGTTATTCGTGACCACTGGGCACACTCACGGTTTTCACAGACCGTCCGTTCCTGCATCCGATTCCTCATTCCCAGTCCTGGAACATGTGCTCCTTGGGCCGCTGCCAGCATTCCATCCACCAATTGTAAGGTTTCCAACTCACTCAGCTGCGACAGAGGTAATCCAGGATGCACTTTTATATCAAAAGTTCATGGTTTATTGCTTCATAACCTCAAAGCACATATAGTTACAAGTCTTCAGTACTTCACTCCTGCCTGGAGCCCCACTCCTCATAGACACAGAGTCCTCTCTGTGATGTCCCGCCAGGACACATACTGGAAGTCTGTTTGACACTGGCAGACTCCCACAACTCCACAGGGCCAAGCAACACTTTGTTACATAGGCGTAACTCCACCCAAGGTGAGGTCAGGATCACATGGATTAGACCTCACCATAGGTCCTTTTGATACACAAACATACTGGCTTATCTGGTCTTCAGACACATACCCTTGGGTGGGTTTTGTTAGGTGACTGACCCGCCCACTCTCCTAGTCACCTGGAAGCCTCCCAATATATAGCAAAACTCTCAGCAGTATATCTGAGAACAAAATATGCTCAGGCTTCCATCACAGGCCACCCACCTCTGTGATACATAACGTCCATCCATCACATGCCTCCATGCATATCCCGAGGGCCATACACAGTGCCCCCTACCTGCATCAGGGGTATTACACCACAACATAATGAGTGAAGCAAAAGGTTTGTGTTATCATTTCATATTCTCTGAAAAAAAGGCCAAGAAAGCAAAAATTCTGCAGGGTTATGTAATTTTTTGAGCACAACATATATATATATATATATATATAAATATAATATGACAACATATATATATTATATATATATGTTAACACAAACCTAGTTGCATATTCGACCAAGAGTGATTACCCACCCATGATAGTCAGCATGAAAAAGCAAAGAGCAAATACCTGCTCGAACAAGCATTAAACCAGGAAAAAAAGGAGCGTAAGGTTACCGAAAATACAAAATCTTTTATTCAATAACAATGTTTCTGTACATAAGAATCATAAAGGACATATAACACAGGTGGCAGCAGAAATTACATCAAATGCATTGCAAATCACAGTATATAGGACCCCAATATATCCAGACCTGAGCCAAACCATACCCACAATGAGATTAGTGGGTACAGAAAAAATTGTTTATGAAATAATAGTTTTATGAGACAAAATTGCCTAATAACCAATATTAAGTAACATGGATGGCTCATCCAAATGGAGGGGAGAGATGAAAAGGCAAGAAAAAACACTGGGCATGCATTGTGGTTAGAATTTAGGCTATATACCTTATTGATTTTTCTGCAGCTCCCCTCGTTGTTTTTCTTGCTTTTTTCTCCTGGTTTAAATATAATATGTTGTATATAATATAATATATATATAAATATAATATAAATATGTGCAGCCCAAAAGTTTGGACACACCTTCGTATTCAATGATTTTTCTGTTTTTCATGACTATGAAAATTGTAGAAACAAACCCCGAAGGCTCAAACATTAATTAAACTGTGGAATTATACATTCACTTTACAAAAAAGTTGAAAAACGAAAAAGTTTATATTCTAGGTTCTTCAAAGACCACCTTTTCTTTGATTACGCTTTGTACGCAGAAAAGGAAAATGGATCTACATGCCTGGTTCCCACGTGAACGGAGGAGGTGGTGTGAGATGGGGGTGCTTTTGGTGACACGTTGACACGTTGGAGATTATTCAAAAATTGAAGGCAACGAACCACAGCTACCACAGCATCTTGCAGCAGCATTATTCCATCCGGTTTGCGTTTAGTTGAACCACTTTATTTTCAAAGGACAAGACCCCAAACACACCTCCAGGCTGTTAAGGGCTATTTCCAAGAAGGAGAGTTTGGGGCTACCCGTGACCGGCCTCCACAGTCAACCACCCTAACCCAATCGAGATGGTTTGGGGGGCTGGACCTGTCACCACTTCAATTTGAATAAATCCCCAACTGCACCAGCAAAGCACCCCCACACCATCCCCCATGTTCACGGGGGAACTAGGCATGTAGGTCCGTCCGTTCACCTTT
>JARQOD010000004.1:185668901-185742385 GCA_033576555.1 Oophaga sylvatica | reverse complement strand
ACCTTCACTCTAGGCAGGAAGAATGTGCTTAAAAATTATCAAGCAATTTCATGACTTAATTTCAGTTTTTCAGATTGTGCCGCAGGCCACTGTAATTGGAATTATTCCAAGATTCAGTCTTGTACCAAATGAGAATCTGAAACTCATGCCTGACAATATTTCTGTCCTTGGTTCAGCTTGTTCTTAGATATTTTATGTAATATTGCCTGCTGTTTTATGGATTCAATCAAAAATGTAAAAATTGTTTGCTCAGTAGTAATATTTTAAACTATGAAAGAAGCATTAACGGAACATGTATAGGGTCTACCCTTAACTCCATTTATTAGTACCTCACAGTGTATGATATGTGCTGCAGCCATTGTCAAGGTAAGTAGCATGCCTGAAAATGTTTTATGGAAGTGCTGTTCATTTCACAGATGGGTTGCCACATTGCTCTATTCTTTGAATGAGAACTACAAAATTATAGAGCTTTCCTGCTGGGTGGCAGCTGATTTCTACAGGTCCTGCAAGACTCCCTCTGACGTTTTTATTGCTGGCAATGCATCTATGTATTATCTATCTATCTATCTATCTATTCTATCTATCTGTCTGTCTGTCTGTCTGTCTGTCTGTCTGTCTGTCTGTCTGTCTGTCTGTCTGTCTGTCTGTCTGTCCATCCATCCATCCATCTATCTATTATCTATGTATGTCTATATAGGGTCCCCTTATGTTGTGGCACTTTGCAAAGCAAATACATTACCTAAACAAAAAAGAAAGCTGACAGACACACAGTAATTGTGTTTTTTTTTTTAAATACAAAAGTACATTTCCTAAAATCAAGACTTTTCTTTGTGAATATCTACTTGTAATGCAAACAACCTTATTTTTACATTTTTGTAATATTTTTGAAATATTGGCCCGAGCAGTCGGCTTTCCCCCTCTGGTGCAGAAAATTGCGTTGGAGCCCACGCCATTTTTTATTTAAATTAACGCTATTGCGTGAAGATTTTGTATGTGTGTGTGCGCGTGTGTCTTTAACTATTTATGTACCATTCTATTTATCTATTATCTATGTAATATCTATCTATCTATTATCTATCTATTTTTTTATTATCTATCTTTATCTATCTATCTATCTATCTATCTATCTATCTATCTATCTATCTATCTGTCTTTCTATTATCTATCTATCTATCTATCTATCTACTATCTATCTATCTATCTATGTATCTCTCTATTATCTATCCATCTATTATCTATATCTATTATCTATTATCTATCTATCTATTATCTATCTATCTATCTATCTATCTATCTATCTATCTATCCCATATCTATCTATATATCTATCTATAGCATAGCTATCTATCTATGTAAAAAACGGATAGAGGGAGCATTCAGTGGATCACATGATAAAAAAAAGTGTACTTATTACCCAAATGTGCGACATCTCAGGTGTCTCAATGCAGCCTTTCTCAAACATACAGACATTTGGAATAATGGTGCCTAAATACATACATAATCATTAACATATTTGTAAATTGATAGACTATGCAGCATAAATGTAGACCAGTTCCTCCTAGTGTACAATGTAAATCAACATTTCATGGAAAAGTCAGCAAAAGAGTAAAGCTATGTAGAAAGCATAAAAGAATAGCATGATAACTCTACCTAAAACTTTATAATCAGCTGTGGGTTCATTTTTTATGAACCAACACTAAGGCAATCACCAATGTCAGAGCCATCAGGTGTTGCTTTCTTGCAAGCCACAACACACATGCACCGCAAATGGCAGCTAATAAATATCCATGGATGCCAAGTGTCTCAACTAGAGAGGCAGCAAGAAGGTGGGTGATGTGATGAAAATATCAAAAGTCACATGACCAATACTATGCAATGTTAGGAGCGCATGTCATGTGTTAAGAATATAAAGCTATGACCACCCACAATAGATGTGGGCATATTTGGAGTACTTGTGGACTACACCAAAGTGTAATAAAAATCATCAAAAAAGGGGTATAATGGAAGAAAAAAGAAAGAACTAATAAAATAGGATAAAAAAGAAAACAAGGAGTAAATAAAATAGTGTACAGTAAAGACATGCAATAAAAATTCTTTACTTTTCTATGTCAATACCCCAAAAAAATCAATTTATATAATCGTCTTATCCTGTCTGTCTGACTGTCCAGGAAATCCCGCGTCGCTGATTGGTCTGGCCGCGGCCAATCAGCGACGCTGGGCTAACTCTGCCCATGTGATCATGTGATTCACCAACTGCCCATGATGTACTGAACATATTTTGTCAGTTACAGTGTCTGATGTACTTCTGTCACGTTTACTGAACACGAGTAATACGAGTAATACACAGTGACATGAGGTAATACACAGGTGACATGAGGTAATACATAAGTAACATAAGGTAATACACAGTCAAATGAGGTAATATACATTAACATGAGGTAATACACAGTAATATGAGGTAATACACAGTTATATGAGGTAATACACAGTAATATGAGGTAATACACAGTGACATGAGGTAATACACAGTAACATCAGCGACGCAGGGCTAACTCTGCCCATGTGGTCATGTGACTCACTAACTGCCCATGATGTACTGAACATGTTTTGTCAGTCACAGTGTCTGATGTACTTCTGTCACGTTTACTGAACACGGGTAATACACAGTAACATGAGGTAATACACAGGTCACTTGAGGTAATACATAAGTAACATAAGGTAATACACAGTAAAATGAGGTAATACACAGTAATATGAGGTAATACACAGGTAACATGAGGTAATATGAGGTAATATACGGTAACATGAGGTAATACAGAGTAATATGAGGTAATACACAGTAACATGAGGTAATACACAGTGAAATGAGATAATACACAGGTAACATGAGGTAATATACAGTAACATGTGGTAATATACAGTAACATGTGGCAATATACAGTAACATGAGGTAATACACGGTAAAATGAGGTAATATACTGTAACATGAGGTAATACACAGTAATATGAGGTAATACACAGTGACATGAGGTAATACACAGTAACATCTATCTATCTAATATATATAATTGTCTTATCCCGTCTGTATGTCTGTCTTTCTGTCCAGGCGCTAGCCGGTCATCTCCTGGCTGCTCGCAGCAGAAGTACCCTGACCGGCGGCGCCCCTGACCTCCATGCGACTACTGTCGGCAGATCAGCGGCTAGGGCCGCTGATCTCCCGACGGCAAGTGTGAACGGAGGATCGGGGAGCGGCGCCGCCGGCCGGAATACTTCTGGTGCGAGCAGCCGGTCATCTCCCGAAGAGAGTCTATCATCTCCCGGAGAGCGTGTTTAAAATTTGGCGCCAAAATCGCTGATTGGTCGCAGCCGCCGGCCACGTCCAATCAGCGATTTTGGCGCCAAATTTAAACACGCTCTCCGTCAAATTGGCGCTGGATTTAAAATAAGTACGCCACCATCGGAAGATAGCAGGGCTAACTCCACCCATGTGGTCATGTGACTCACCAACTGCCCATGATGTACTGAACATGTTTTGTGATTCACAGTGTCTGATGTACTTCTGTCACGTTTACTGAACACGTTCTGCCAGTCACAGCGCGCTGAACAGATACTTCTTTACGCTTCCTGTCTTCCAATGGGTCGTAAGCGAAAATACGCCACTGACGATGACTGAAAAGCTGCAGAAGCAGCAAGAAAAAGACAATGTCGAGAGCAACAGACACCAACAACACACTGCCGCTAGACAAGCTCAGGATACGGAATCTCACAGAAAACGTTGGGAACAGGAGACACACACAACACACTGCCGCCAGACAAGCCCAGGATGCGGAATCTCACAGAAAACATCAGGAACAGGAAACACCACAACACACTGCCGCCAGACAAGCCCAGGATGCGGAATCTCACAGAAAACGTTGAACAGGAGACGCCACAACACACTGCCGCCTGACAAGCCCAGGATGCGGAATCTCACAGAAAACGTCAGGAACAGGAGACACCACAACACACTGCCGCCAGACAAGCCCAGGATGCGGAATCTCACAGAAAACGTCGGGAACAGGAGACGCCACAACACACTGCCGCCAGACAAGCCCAGGATGCAGAATCTCACAGAAAACATCGGGAACAGGAGACACCACAACACACTGCCGCCAGACAAGCCCAGGATGCGGAATCTCACAGAAAACGTCAGGAACAGGAGACACCACAACACACTGCCGCCAGACAAGCCCAGGATGCGGAATCTCACAGAAAACGTCGGGAACAAGAGACGCCACAACACACTGCCGCCAGACAAGCTCAGGATGCGGAATCTCACAGAAAACATCGGGAACAGGAGACACCACAACACAATGCCGCCAGACAAGCCCAGGATGCGGAATCTCACAGAAAACGTCGGGAACAGGAGACACCACAACACACTGCTACCAGACAAGCCCAGGATGCGGAATCTCACAGAAAACGTCGGGAACAGGAGACACCACAACACACTGCCGCCAGACAAGCCCAGGATGCGGAATCTCACAGACAACGTCAGGAAAGGGAGACACCGCAACACACTGCCGCTAGGCAAGAACACGATGCGGAATCCCATAGACAATGTCGGGTGAATGAATCTCCAGAACCCAGGGCAAACAGAGACCAACACAATCGCCAAATTTATCAAAAACTACATACATATTCTAGAATACCCGATGCGTTAGAATCGGGCCACCATCTAGTATACAATAAACTCCTTTAACAATAATAACCTCTATATAGATCTAACTATTTTCCTGTCCCATGCCGGCACTATAAAATAAGGACATACACACCGATTTCCACAGTCAATGTAATATCCGTTTTCTATTATTATTACCATAAACACCTACTTTAAATACTTTTTGCCATCTTGATGGAATAAATATAAATGAACATATTATATATCCTGCACCACTAAAACCTTCATTGAATGTGATCATTCTCATCCAGCTGTAATCTTGAAGGGACATAATTGTTTGGTGATAAATTAAATGGATTTATATGATTTCAATTGCATTTTTTTCGCAGCAATGATAACTGATAAAGTGCTGTTTATTACAATTGTTATCTTTACTTGTCTGCCATTGTCAAAATTAATAGAAGCAAAGTTTAATTATTTAACTATTCACCTGATTTCACTACATTAACGATGTAATTGAAATAAAGACTAATGGATAAGTTATATTGGGCTTTAGCGGCTGTTAAGTAGGTTTTTAATAGATTGTTTAGACAGGTGGACCACACTTCCAATTCATATAATATGGTCAGTTATGTATCGTTTTGTGCATATAGACTATTATTAGTTCTCAGCAGCACAAGTCATGTTCACACAGGACAATGTGTTGCAAAGAAGAAATCTTAAAAAAGTAATTTCTTTTTTTTAAACTCTTTTTATTGAAATATTCCACAGGATACCATAACAAACATATGACAATACAGCATAAAGTCAACTAATCCATATAATCACCGTTCACAGTGACATAGATGTGATATCACACTTTCAATAATAAAATAAACAAACAAAACAAATGAAACATAGAATTCAACATAATACACTCTACCAAGCATTGCACCTTCTAACCAACTGGTTCTGTATAGGAGTTTTGAGCTTGTACCCGGTCAGATTATAATAGATACATATTCTTAAGCCCACACAAGCCAACACTTTCATGGTCTGGAAGGGACACACATCAGGGACTATATCGCGAGATTGAGGAGATCATAGCATTAGGAGCCAAGTGCGTCAAGGGCGAATTACACCACCTTTCCCAAATCTTATGGAACTTCTGTGAACATCCTCTGTTTATAATATGTTCTCATAAGGGATTATATCATTCACTAATTTCTTCCCCTGGTTAATCGAAGGAGATTTCCCCCTATCCACCTCAACACTACCGCTTTCCTAGCCATAAATAGAACCTCCCGAAGAAATATTCTATCATGATGGATCCACATTTCTTCATCCACAGCACCAGGATACACAACTCTGGACTACATTCAATCGTTATCCCAATTATCGGCTCCAATGTAGCCATGACATCACTCCAATATGACATCACTACCAATATCAAAGAGGTGCCAGAATTCCGCTCCCGATGCCCCACACCTATGACATTCATCAGTTGCTCCTCTATCAAATTTATGTAGTCTACTTGGGGTCAAATAAGACTGATAAAGAATATACAATTGGATAAGCTTGTTATTTGCAGGTGGCGACACAAACGTATGTGCCTCTAGGGCATCATTCCACTGCTCATCAGTGATAGAGGGTATTAAGTGCCTCCATTTACTTTCTACAGCGAGCTGAGTGGATGCAATTTTAGAATTTAACAAAAAGGTATAAAGGGAGGAAATCACACCTGTAGGTCCTTGAGTTGATAATACTCCTATCAATGGGTATTTAGATATTCTCATTCTAGGAAACGGAAACTGGCACATTATGAAGTGTCTCAGCTGCAGATATCTATAAAAGTCTCTATGGGGAATTCCGAATCTTACATGAATTTGTTCACATGATAACAGAGTTTAGTTTTCAAAAATCTGATTAAGTGTTGTTATTCCTTTCTGTTTCCAGAAACTTGGATCTTGTAAATTTTGAAGGTGTGGGAACTCGGGATTATCCCACATCTGAGTTTCCCCTAGCTGATCAGTGAACTTCATAATACATTTACTTTCTTGTCAAACTTGCATCGCTAAGCTGTGTGCAAATAACAAACCCTGGGGTGTTCTGTCTGAACCCTCCAATATTGCCCACGGTGTATGCCCACCCAAAAAGTACATGAGATGAGCCTCTGCATTATTGAGTCCATCCCGAACTAACCAATATTTTAAGTAACGTAGTTGACCAGCCAGATAATGCAAATACAAGTCAGGACTGCGTTACCACCCTGGTTTTTGGGCCTCTGCAGGGATCCAATACCTAATTTAGGTCTGGATGAACCCCCATATAAACCCTGCCATCATGCTATGCATTTTCTTGAAGAAACTCTTAGGGACCCTTATTGATGTGTGCTCCAGCATATATAAGCACTTAGGAAGAATTATCATTTTTATTAATCCAATTCTGCCCGCCACAGATAGGGGAAGTCGGGACCATATTTCAAACTTTTTCCTCATGATATCTCCCAAGGGGTATATATTATCTTTAAGGTCACCAATCGGATTTTGACTAATTATGATACCTAAATATTTAAATTTTTGTACTACCTGTAAACTACATAGCACAGGTACAGTTATGTTATCTATTAGCGGCATAATCACAGATTTACTCCAATTAATTTTAACAATTCCCCAAAATGATTAATCAGGTCAATTGCCCTTGGAAGAGATTGCACTATTTGATCCAAAAAGAGTACCAGATCATCAGCATATAATCCCACCTTATCCACCCTAGAATTTATATTAATTCCCTCCACCACAGGATCCTGCCTAATCCCAAGTGCAATCGGTTCAATCACGAGAGCAAAGAGCTTTGGGGATAGTGGGCAGCCCTGTCTAGTTCCTAAAAAAGTAATTTCACCAGACAAAAAAATATTTTGCTTGTTAGCTATGTGATTGGCAGCCTATTTACACAGAAAGATGATAAGGAAATGAGCTTTCCTTGGAGCTCATGTTCATAATATTTGTCTAGTGTAATTTCACCATGAGTGAATAATTTACTACTTCAACAACCTGGCAAAAAAATTCAATACATCAATCAAATGCTATACATTTTATCCATTAATAGAGAAAACAGTGCGTGGCTTTTTTTTTTCCAAAAAGCAATGCCACATCTGCTCATTTGTTGTGTCTCATATTGCAGCTTATTCAAAGTTAAGCGCATGGAGATTAACTGCAATGTTATAAGAAAAATAAAAGGACATGAGTAACATGGCTACCGAGAAAAAATTAATGCTGAACTCTTGATTCTTTATCTTTCCTGGATAATCCCATTAATCTAAAGACCAGAATTACAGTTCTAGTGTATAGTAGCCAGAAGTACATTTTTGAAATATTGTACTCAAACATATCCTATATGGTTTTTCTGAATATCCCATTCTGAGACAATTGGCATTCATTTGACATTGAGCCTCTTTTTGCAGTTATTATATTCTGAAACGGCGTTCTACAAGATCTTGTAGTATGTTTGGGAATTCATTGCAATTCAACCAAAAGATCATTTGTGAAGTCAAGCACTGGTGTAGACTGAGAAGGTTCTGCTTACATTCAGCAGTTCAATTCCACCCAAATGTGGTCAGTGGCACACATCTGCTCAAGCTAATCATACCAAACTCCTCACTTCAAACCAGGGCCGATTTTAGACAATGTGAAGCCTCAAATGCTCACATATTGCACCATTGCACAAACATTTTAGTAGCATTCACATGTGCTGAGTTCAGGCCATTAAATGAGTGTGTTTGACAATATTGAAGTCATTTGGGGCTTGTTTCCTGGCCTCTTTACACCCAAGGAAGAATGATGGGGACAGAACAATCATTAGTAGATCAATCAGTCCACATATAGTATCATGTTACGAGCAGCATATCTGCAGTTTTCACAGGGCGATGTGCTGCTGAGAACAATGATTTCTATTCCGACATTAACAATCCAATCACTCGATGAATAGGAAGAATTTTGCTTGTTTAGTAAAATACACTCCATAGTCCTCCACATAGCTTAATGCACCCCATAGTCCTCCACATAGTATAATGTGTACCACAGTCCTCCATATAGTATAATACACTTCCCATAGTGCTCCACATTGTATAATACAAACCCCATAGTCCTCCATATAGTATAATACACATCCCATAGTCCCCCATATAGTATAATACACTTTCCATAGTGTTCCACATGGTATAATACATACCCCATAGTCCCCAATACAATATAATACACACTTCATAGTCCTCCATACAGTATAATACACACCCTATAGTGCTCCATACAGTATAATGCCGCCCCACACAGGCGTACAATGCAGCCCCATAAAGGAGTACAATGCTGCTGTCACGCTGTCTAATGATATGTATACAATGTCAGTAAACTATTAATACAGGAACAACACTCTATACAACAACTAGTATAGCAACATCAGCATGTAAGTATAGAATAGATTTACCTGACACGATATCTGCTGAACTCAGGGTAATCTTGAGGACTTGATGAGCTGAAACAGGAAAGAGGTGGACCGGGATCTAACCTGACCCTAAACTGGGGTCCTAACTAATCCCTCACCTTGGAGGTACTGATAATGGTTCAGAGGTCCAAGTCTCCAACCTAACCCTGTCTCCTATCAGACCCTGAACCCTGTAATCAGTCCTAAGAAGGATCCTGACTACCACCAAAGGGATATGGGCTGATCTCAGCTAAATACACAGATTAGACATATAAGACAGACAGGATAACACTCGCTTGCATACACACTCAAACACCAAAGGAACATAAATGGTCTGGGAAATAAACTCTAACCAAGTTGAGCTTAGAACAACTAAGGAGCTCACAACTAAAGTCTATACAGATTCATTCCTATCTGTGGTCTGCATGAAGGTTTCACTGGCAACTCCCCAAGCAGACAACCAGGAATTTAAAGGAAACCAATCAACAAATAATCAATTGCAGCCGGGAGAAACTGCACCCAGTCCCAGAACCGAGCACAGACAGAATTAACTCCCTAGCTGCCAAACACAAAGAAACAGCAGCTCAGCTGTGAGAAGTCAAAATGTGCAACCGCGACGATCTTCGTGGCAATGCACACATAACAGTACCCCCCCTTCTACGAGGGGCCTCCGGACCCTCAGGGCCAGGCCTGCCCGAGTGAGTTCTGTGGAAGGTCCGAACCAAACGATCTGCGTTAACATCAGACGCAGGGACCCATGTCCTCTCCTCTGGACCATACCCCTTCCAATGCACCAAGTACTGAAGGGACCGGCGATTCAGACGTGAGTCAATGATCTTTGATACTTGAAATTCCAAGTTACCATTGACCAACACTGGAGGAGGAGGTAGAGGTGACGGTATGACTGGTGCCACATACCTTTTAAGTAATGACTTGTGGAACACATTATGAATTTCAAACGTAGGAGGGAGGTCCAGACGAAATGCCACAGGATTAATTATGGAACTGATCCTGTACGGCCCGATGAATCTGGGACCCAGTTTCCAGGAGGGCACTTTAAGTTTTATATTCCTGGTAGACAACCATACCAGATCGTTCACATTCAGATCTGGACCAGAAACTCTCCTCCTATCAGCCATACGTTTGTAACGGTTCCCCATCGCACTCAGATTATTCAATACACCTCTCCACACAGAAGCAAGTGACGACGAGAAACGCTCCTCCTCAGGAACCCCAGAAGGGCCCCCCCATTGAAAGTACAAAACTGGGGATGGAAACCATATGCCCCAAAAAACGGGGACTTACCAGTGGACTCGCTCCGCCTGTTGTTAAGAGCGAACTCTGCCAGAGGCAAGAAAGAAGACCAGTCCTCTTGGTTCTCTGAGACAAAACACCGGAGATATGTCTCTAAGCTCTGATTCAGACGCTCTGTCTGACCATTGGTCTGCGGATGAAAAGCCGAGGAAAATGACAATTGCATCCCCCGACGTAAACAAAATGCCCTCCAAAATTTGGACACAAACTGAGACCCCCTATCTGACACCACATCAGAAGGCAACCCATGAAGTCTAACGATCTCCCTAATGAACACCTGCGCCAGAGTTTTAGCATTAGGGAGTGCAGGAAGAGCAACGAAATGTGCCATCTTACTGAACCTGTCAACAACCACCAGTATGACAGTATTCCCTGACGACGGAGGAAGGTCCGTAATGAAGTCAATAGATAAATGAGTCCATGGACGCTCCGGAAGTTTCAAGGGTAAAAGGGTCCCAGATGGACGGGTATGAGGGGTTTTAGAGCGAGCACAAACCCCACATGACGCGACAAAAGTTATAACATCTTTATTAGCATTAGGCCACCAAAACCGGCGAGAAAGGAGATCTAAAGTAGCCTTACTCCCTGGATGTCCTGCTAGAGCAGAATTATGATGTGCCTCAATAACCTTTTGTCTCAACAGATTTGGGACAAACAGTCTCCCTGGAGTCCTGCAGGGGCGTCCCCCTGAGCCTCTAACACCTCCTCCTCAAGCTCAGAAAATACAGCCGACACTACCACCCCCTCCTGAAGGATAGGACTCGGGTCATCCGTTTTCCCGGCCCCTGGGAAACTGCGAGACAAGGCATCAGCCTTTACATTCTTAGACCCCGGGCGATAAGTGACGACAAAATTAAACCTGGTAAAAAACAACGACCATCGAGCTTGTCTGGAATTCAGACGCTTAGCGGATTCCAAATACAACAGGTTCTTGTGATCAGTAATAACAGTAACCGGGTGGACTGCCCCCTCCAAAAAGTGACGCCATTCTTCAAAAGCTAACTTAATGGCCAAAAGTTCCCTATTGCCGATATCATAATTCCTTTCGGCGGACGATAATTTCTTAGAAAAGAAAGCGCACGGATGCCATTTACCAGGGGACGGACCCTGGGACAATATAGCACCCACCCCTACGTCAGACGCATCCACCTCCACAATGAACGGCTGAGATGCATCTGGTTGGATGAGAACGGGTGCCGAAGCAAAACATTTCTTCAAAGAGGAAAAGGCTTGGCAAGCTTTGTCCGACCATTTAGAAAAATCCGTCCCTTTTCTTGTCATGTCAGTGAGAGGTTTGACGACAGATGAGAAATTACAAATAAATTTCCGGTAGTAGTTAGCAAACCCCAAAAAACGCTGCAGAGCCTTAAGATCCCCTGGCTGATCCCATTCAAGCACTGCTCTCACCTTTTCAGGGTCCATACGGAAACCGGAGGCTGACACCAAAAAACCCAAAAACTGAAGTTCCTGTACGGCAAATACACACTTCTCCAGTTTGGCGTATAGTTTATTGTCTCGCAAGATCTGCAACACCTGTCTCACATGCTCCTGATGAGACACAAGATCTGGCGAGTAAATTAAAATGTCGTCCAAATATACAACCACAAACAGCCCCACAAGGTGACGAAAAATGTCATTAACAAAATGTTGGAATACTGCTGGTGCAGTAGTCAGACCAAAAGGCATGACTAGGTTCTCATAATGTCCCTCCGGCGTGTTAAACGCCGTTTTCCACTCATCCCCCTCTTTTATCCTAATCAGATTATACGCCCCCCTGAGATCCAATTTAGAAAACCATTTGGCGCCAACAATTTGATTGAAGAGATCAGGAATAAGAGGGAGTGGATACGGATCTCGAACAGTAATCCGATTAAGTTCGCGGAAATCCAAGCAAGGGCGTAGGCCTCCATCTTTCTTCTTCACAAAGAAGAACCCCGCGGCTACTGGGGAAGATGAAGGTCTAATATGCCCTTTGGCCAGACTTTCAGAAATATAATCTTTCATAGCCTGCCTCTCAGGACCAGAAAGATTATACAACCTAGCTTTAGGCAACTTAGCATCAGGAAGGAGATTAATAGAGCAGTCATACACGCGATGAGGAGGCAACTCCTGACACCCCTCCTCAGAGAAAACATCCCCAAAATCCTCCAAAAAAGGAGGCAATGTACTAGGCACGACCGCACTGATGACTGTGTTCATGCAGTTGCTTTTGCAAAACTCACCCCATTGGCTTATTTCTCTGGACTGCCAATTAATCACAGGGTTATGTTTAACCAACCAAGGAAGTCCCAACACAATGGGAGTAGGTAGACCCTCCAACACATAACAAGATAATTGTTCCCTATGTATTGCCCCTACCCGAAGGTCAATGTTATGAACCTCATGAACAAAGCTACCTTGGCCGAGAGGCCTGGCGTCAATGGAGAATATAGGGATCGGTTTGACCAATACACTCAGATGCATACCTTGAGCCTGAGCAAACTGAGCGTCAACCAGATTAGCCCCGGAACCACTATCAAGAAGAACAGACAATCTCTCCACTCTCGTACCAACTACCACCTCCACTGGTACAAGGAACTGAGAAGAACTGGCGGATGAAATACATACTCCCAGGTTGTCGTCCACCACACAACCTGGGATTAACAGTTTTCCGGTGACCTCTGGCTCAACAAGGCACGGGATGGACATTCTCCAACAAAATGTCCCTCTTTCCCGCAGAAAAAACATCTTCTAGTCCTGCGGCGTACCGCCAATCCCCTCCTACGAAATGATGTCCCTCCCAACTGCATAGGCTCATCCGAACAGACAAGGGGAACCTCAACATAAGGGACTTTAGTGGTAGGTGGAGAAACAACAGGGAGTGGGGTTACCTCACCCCTCTCCCGAAGCCGTCTATCAGTACGGATAGCTAAGGCCATAGCAGCCTCCAGAGAAGGAGGAGACTCATACTGAGCCAAAAGTCTTTCAATTTATCAGAAAGCCCATGACAAAACTGGCTCCTAAGAGCTGGGTCATTCCACTGAGTATCTGTGGCCCATCTACGAAACTCAGAAGCAAATTCCTCTGCCGGACGATCTCCCTGCTGTATCTTACGTAATTTAGTCTCAGCAAGAGAGACCCGATCTGGGTCATCATATACCAATCCCAGGGCAGCAAAAAATTGATCTACAGACAGTAGAGCCGGGGATCCCGGAGGAAGGGAAAATGCCCAGGATTGAGGGTCCCCTTGCAGAAGTGAGATAACAATTCCCACTCTCTGCTCCTCACTCCCTGATGATCGAGGCCGAAGCCGAAAATACAATTTACATGCCTCCTGGAAGGCGAAAAATTTGTCTCGCCCACCAGTGAACCTGTCCGGGAGAGCTACTTTAGGTTCAACTCTGGTTTGCTCCAGGGGAGACAAAACTTTGGACTTAATGTCCGTCAGCTCCATGGATAATCCCTGCAACTGCAGAGCCAGCTGGGCTACTGTATCCATGGTAACTGGAGATAATTTTTAGGGCCAGTGAAAATGTCACGCTGTCTAATGATATGTATACAATGTCAGTAAACTATTAATACAGGAACAACACTCTATACAACAACTAGTATAGCAACATCAGCATGTAAGTATAGAATAGATTTACCTGACACGATATCTGCTGAACTCAGGGTAATCTTGAGGACTTGATGAGCTGAAACAGGAAAGAGGTGGACCGGGATCTAACCTGACCCTAAACTGGGGTCCTAACTAATCCCTCACCTTGGAGGTACTGATAATGGTTCAGAGGTCCAAGTCTCCAACCTAACCCTGTCTCCTATCAGACCCTGAACCCTGTAATCAGTCCTAAGAAGGATCCTGACTACCACCAAAGGGATATGGGCTGATCTCAGCTAAATACACAGATTAGACATATAAGACAGACAGGATAACACTCGCTTGCATACACACTCAAACACCAAAGGAACATAAATGGTCTGGGAAATAAACTCTAACCAAGTTGAGCTTAGAACAACTAAGGAGCTCACAACTAAAGTCTATACAGATTCATTCCTATCTGTGGTCTGCATGAAGGTTTCACTGGCAACTCCCCAAGCAGACAACCAGGAATTTAAAGGAAACCAATCAACAAATAATCAATTGCAGCCGGGAGAAACTGCACCCAGTCCCAGAACCGAGCACAGACAGAATTAACTCCCTAGCTGCCAAACACAAAGAAACAGCAGCTCAGCTGTGAGAAGTCAAAATGTGCAACCGCGACGATCTTCGTGGCAATGCACACATGACAGCTGCCCCACACAAGAATACAATGCAGCCCACACAGAATGTAATGTAGCCAGCCCCCATAGAATGTAAATTAGCCAGGCCAGCCCCCATAGAATGTAATGTAACGCCCATAGAATGTAATGCAGCATCCCCCATAGAATATTCAACCAGAGACTCGGACTTACAAAAACACAACAGAACCAGAATATAAATATAAAATCAACTTTTATTAAGCACATTAAAAGAATACATAAAAAATCTATAAAAAAGCAGAGTGCCCAGAAAGTGGAGCCTCCTGGAAGTGAATGGGGCTACAGGGAACACAAATGCGCACCATCCAGAGCTAATTGGTGACGCAAGTGGTATCAAGATCGGGATTACATTGTGCAGCTAGTACCAAAGAAAGCATATCAAAGACCACTGTGACTAGAGAAGATATATATATATATATATATATATATATATATATATACAGTTGTGCTCAAAAGTTTACATACCCCGGCTGAATTTTTGCTTTCTTGGCATTTTTTCAGAAAATATGAATGATAACACCAAACCGTTTTCTCCACTCATAGTTAGTGGTTGGGTGAAGCCATTTATTGTCAAACTACTGTGTTTTCTCTTTTTAAATCTGCTGGGGTATGTAAAGTTTTGAGCACAACTGTATATAGGTGGTAACACAGAGTGTATTGATTAATTACAAGTGCTAAACAAATGAATAATTAAATGCTACTGCAAAGAAATTTAGTAATGTGAAATGAATAAATGAAATGATTAATGTATTGATTTATGGATAAGATCAGACCCGGGCAAGGGGCGGCCCGCGGGCCACATCCGGCCCGCCGGCTGTCAGTGACCGGCCCGTGGAGGCGCTCCGGCAGTCTCAGGGCCCCGGCATCAGCTGGCACAATACTTACCTCTCCCGTGCCTCCGCTGCTGCAGCTCCGGGCTCCACCGGCGCTTCCTCTCACAGCCGGCCGCTGAATGACGTCATCATTCAGCGGCCGGCTGTGTCAGAGAGCGGGGACGCTGGACAGGTAAGACGTGTCTCTGTGTGTGTCTGTGTGTATGTAGTGCGGTGCTTTGTGTGTGTGTGTGTGTGTATGTATGTGAGAGAGTGCTTATGTGCTGTCTGTGTGTGATGATGGGCAGGCATTGCTGATAATGGGGAGGCATTGATGATGAAGGGGAGAAGATGATGATAATGGGCAGGCATTGATGATAATGGGGAGGCATTGATGATGGGGAGAAGATGATGATGGGCAGGCATTGATGATAATGGGGAGGAGATGATGATGATGGGCAGGCATTGATGATAATGGGCAGGCATTGATGATGGGGAGAAGATGATGATGATGATGGGCAGGCATTGATGATGATGGTGAGAAGATGATGATAATGGGCAGGTATTGATGATAATGGGCAGGCATTGATGATGGGGAGAAGATGATGATGGGCAGGCATTGCTGATAATGGGGAGGCATTGATGATGATGGGGAGAAGATGATGATAATGGGGCAGGTATGTATATATACAGTATACAGTATATATATATATATATATGTATATATACAGTATTGGGTAGAACGGAGTTAATTATATTAGTCCGGCCCTCTAAAACCATCCCAATTTCTCATGCGGCCCCCTGGCAAAATTAATTGCCCACCCCTGGATAAGATGATAAGATGAATATGTCAATAAATAGTTTTATTATTTTTTGACCTGTAACTAAGTGCAAAAGTAATAATGCAGATAATAATAATGTGATGACATATTTATGCATAGATGTGCAATGAAAGAAAAGGGATTAAGGAAGGGGTAAAAGAAATAATGAAGGTGAAAAAAAAAGAGTGAATATTGAATATAACAACTCCCATAAAAGTGCATAGTTGCTATATATTTATTATTTAAAGGCAATAAACAGGTTAATCAACTGTGCATTATAATAATCCATGATTATAACACGATTATAATCTATGACAGAAATCCGTACATGTACATAGACTTAGTGAAGTATAGATAGAAAGAATAATTAAAAGAAATAACAGGAAGCCCATAGATGTATATAGGCTTAGTGAAATATATCAGAAGCTGGATTAAAATTCTAGATCAAAGTGATGAGTGCAAAGTGACATAGTGCATAGAGTACCTTACAAGATTATAGCAACAATACGGGCTAAGAGTAAAAAAATAAACTAGTGTATATAATAAAATGTTATGTGATGAAGATCATTAATGTAAAGGTTGATGAAAATCTACTGGGAGGAGTTATTAATCACCACAAAACTTCTACCAGCAAATGTCATGTACAGGGCAGTCCTTTTGGATTTAATATAATTACAGAAGATTAATTATGTAAAAATTACCACTAAAGTGACTAGTGCATATGACAGGATCTAAAAGCGCGTGTTTAAGGTATACATATTAATAATTTATACGTGATAAAGTGGATAATATATGACTGAAATTTGTACATTATATAATATATATATGAGACGACGCCTGAACTTACAATAATAACATAACTTGTAAAAAAAGAAATATACATAATACCCGCTTACTGGAAAAATTAAAGAAGTCCATGTTCACAAATAAAGTTTTCCTTGGAGTTTTTAGTAGGTATCAATAGAGGAAAAAAGTGTCCTTAGATGAATGTTCATAATTCATCACTGTGATATACAGTATATCGATCCACAAAAAACAAGGGATGATTGCCAGTAGATTAACAATATGGTCTCTCTGTTGGATACAGTACTGCTGCATATATAACTTGTTTTACGGCTTGAAGAAAAGGAACTTGCATCACAGGCTAGTAAAAGGGAAAGATAGAATCTCCCAGATGATAGATGCAATCTAAAAGAGGGAAACCACAGTTAAAATCAGAAATAAAATTAGAAACATATATAGGGAACAGAACTAATCCCCCTTAAAAAAAACAACCTTAAACGTATAAAATAGGCTAAAAAAAGGGGAAAAAGGAGAAAAGAAGGTAAAATGTGGACTTTACAGAAAAGAGGCGAACCCCAGGTCTCATTAAAGCCCTGTGGGTTCATGGTGCCGAGGCGGTAAATCCACATGATGAGAAGGCAGTTCTTGACACCACTTTTCAGAGAACACTTCCTCAAAATCGGACAGGCAAGATGGAGTGATTTTAGTGGAGACACAAGAGATAGTAGCTCCTAATCAATATTTTTTGCAAAAATCACTCCATTTAGTAATCTCTCTGGCCTGCCAGTCTAAGACCAGATTATGTTTAGTCAACCAGGGAAGATCTAGCACAATAGGAGTAGGAGACTTTCCAAGGTACAACAAGAAAGAAGATCCCTGTGAAGAGGCCCTATATGCAGGTTCACACCATGCACTACTTGCGTAAAATTTCACTGATCGAGAGGTGCAGAGTCAATTGCAATTATAGGGACAGGCTACGCCAGAGTAATACAAGGAAGACTTAAGGGTAAGCCACACTAAACAAGAACGCTAACGAGATCGCTAAAAAACATCACTATTTAGCGATCTCGTTAGTGACGTTGTTATGTGTGGCATGTAGCAACGACGTGGCCCCTGCTGTGATCTCGCTGATCGTTCACTAGCGTTCTGGACCGTATTTTTATCGTTGGCGTCCCGCTGGTGAGCGCTATATCGCTGTGTCTGGCACCTTTTGTGAACGATGTGCGCTGTTTTTTACATCACAATGACCGCCAAAGTCGTTAACGAGATCGCTAACCGCTTATGCGTCGTTAACGAGATCGTTAAGTTTGGCAGCTACTAGCGACATCAAAACGATCACAAAAACGATCGCATTAGTATGCGTCGTTATCGTGATCGTTAGCGGGAGCGTTTAGTGTGGCAGTACCTTAAGGTCCCATGCAAACTGAGCAACCACCATATTGGCTCCCTCTCCACCATCCAAGAGAATGGATATTTTCTCAGTTTTCATACTAATAACCACTTCTGCGGGTAAGAAAAACTGAGATACACATATGGGTAACATAGTCACCCAGGTTGTTATCCTCCCCACAACCTTGTGTAAAAAGTAGTGATGAGCGTGTATGCTCGTCACTACTCGGTGCTTGCCCGAGCATCTCACTGCTCGAGATGCTCGGAGCTCGCCGAGTATTTCCGGGGTTGCTCAGCGGGAGCTCCGGTGCCATCCCTGCATGTTTGGCACTCTTTAGAGAGCCAATGAACATGCAGGGATTGTCTGCCACTCACAGTAATGCTGCAGCCATGTTGGTTGTGGTTTTGCTGGCCACACAGCGTCATCAGGTCTATATCAGACCTGGCATCGCCATGCTCGTTACAGTCTGCTATGGAATCAGGCACTGTAGGGAGAGTTATTGCTGAGCTAGGGAGAGAATTGTTTGCTTCATAATTAGTGTGGGTTTACCATCTCTAATGCACATACAGTTATGCTCAAAAGTAAACATACCCTGGCAGAATTTTTGCTTTCTTGGTCTTTTTTCAGAGAATATGAATGATAACACCAAAACTTGTTCTCCACTCATGGTTAGTGGTTGGGTGAAGCCATTTATTGACAAACTACTATATTTTCTCTTTTTAAATCATAATGACAACCCAAAACATCCAAATAACCCTGATCAAAAGTTTACATACCCTGGTGATTTTGGCCTGATAACATGCACAGAATTTAACACAAATGGGTTTCATTGGCTACTAAAGGTAACATCCTCACCTATGACAAATGGTTGGAAAATTGTTTGGGATGCAAAGAAAAACCCACAAATAACATCAGCTGAAATACTGGACTCTCTGAAAACTAGCGATATGGCTGTTTCAAGATGCACAATAAGGAGACACTTGAAGAAAAATTGGCTGCATGGTCAATTTAAATTTTGTTGCAGTGTCTTAGCCAAGTTATTGACACCAGTTTTCTGAAAAAAAAAGGTTACCTACAGGCCAGATATTTTAAACTGTGGTTTGCCTGTCCAACGGATCACATAGTGCACTTAAAATTGTGCCATTTCTGGCCGTTTAAATTTTGTTGCAGTGTCTTAGCCAAGTTATTGACATCAGTTTTCTGAGAAAAAAAGGTTACCTACAGGCCAGATATTTCAAACTGTGGTTTGTCGTCACACGGATCACATATAAGTTTGCTCCAAATTCAGCCATTTGTAGTGAACGTGGAAAATATTGATCTCCACTTAAAATGGGCAAGGCGCGTGGCAATGGAGGGGGAACTGGATGTGATGGTGATGGTGATCGTGCATGCAAAGGCCAAGGCCGTGAGCAAGTTGAAATTGTGCCACAACAAACACCCACATCTTCTCGCCCGACCTTCTGATATGGAAATTTAATTAGGATAAAAATATCCTGTGTTTGCTGCTTGCCATGTCCAAATCTCTATATAATGTCTTTTTGAGCGCTCAGAACGAAATGAGGACTGTCCACACGAAAGTGTCAGTATAACAGTTCGTCAAAGACATACATTTATTATTCATTCAAGGTTTTATACGTTTACAAAAAGGGGCTGGTTAGTCAATTAACATACAATTAAAAGCTGCTAGATTATTGGCTGTTCTAGTGTAAATATGATAATTATGATTAAAAGAGCTGAAGTTGCAGAATTATTGTTTATATTCTTGTGACCTAGTTGCCTTGCATAACTATAATGTAAACAACAGATATCTAATAGGACATTTTGTACTTCATGCATTTGTTCCTTTACGAAGGTCTTATGGAGGCCAGATTTCTTTAAAACGACTGATTATATCTGGCCTAGAAATATGTGAGCACAAGGTTTTTTAGCAAGTGAGATCTATCTAACTGTGAACTGTGAATACATATATGTGAATATACTTTGAATATATATGGAAGACATATATATTTCCATGACAGTCCCCCTTAGATACCACTTGCCCTAAAAACCTGCTCCTGGCCCAAAGCGCTGCAACTCTTTTGTGCTGCCGGTGAGTTGAGACACCCCTAGTACATGCCTCCCCCACCGAATACAGACTTTTCGCAAATGGGCGGTCAGGAGGACTGTCCCTGTCGGGGGTTTATGTGTTTGCAATCATAGTCTCCTTATTTGATAGGATGATTCATCAAGGATGTGTATTCTCAGTCTGGAGGTAGTTTGGAGATCTGGTCAAGCCAGGCAGTTCTATCCGGACTGGTGCGAGGTCCAAGATGGTGAGTGGCATCAAATTGGTTGTCTCCTGAACAGTTTTTTTTTCATTATCCTGCGGATACAAGGAATTACACAGCAACCAGTAATTAATGCAAAAATGAGAACCCCCATAATGGCTGTCCCAACCTGTGCCAACATTTTCTGCCACCCACTCATCCACCCAAAGTATCGATCCCATGGGTCAGTGACACCTGAGTTCTGTTTCAGTTCCTCTGATAACTCAGTAAGTTTCTGTATTGCCATTGTGACTTTACCATTTGGGCCAGTGTTGTCTGGGATGTAGGTGCAACAAGTGTCTTTGATCATTTTGCAAACACCTCCTTTCTCAGCTAGAATCATATCCAAAGCCATTCTATTCTGGAATGCCATAATGGAAGTGGGGCCTAACTGTGCTGCCAAACCTTTTACAGCATCTATGGTGAAGTTAACAAATCTCTGCTGGTTATAATAGATGTAATTTATCCAATCAACATTTTTTTATAGTTACTAGTGGCAATAGTGACTCAAATCCTGCTTTAACTTGGTCTCTGGCCTTGAACTCATCAGGTAGGTCATCTGGTCATCTGTCTGGTCAGTCAGAGCATCCACGACATCCTTCATGGCTTAGGTGTCTCTCCTGGTATGGGAGCTTCCTTGCAATGCGATACGTGGATTCAAACAGGCTTTCCCTCTAGGTACACAGAGGTTGATGTCATCTGGGGCTCTTGGACAGGATCATCAAATCTGGCAGTGAGGAGAAAAACTTGAGAATGGACATTAGTTTTTGACCAATTCAATTACATAAGTGTTATGATTTGGTAGCTGAGGAGAGCAGGCAAAAAAAGTAATACACCAGAGAGGTTGGAATCTATGGGATTGCAGTACCCTGACTAACCACCACAACTAAAGGCAGCCGAGGAGCGTTCCTACGTTGGTCCTAGACGCCTCGTCACAGCCTGAGAAGCTAACTACACCTAAAGATAGAAAAAGGAAAGCTATCTGCCCCGGAGCAGATCCCCAAAGAACATAGGAAGCCCCCAAACATGTAATGGCGGTTAGACAAGAGGAAATACAGACACAGACAGAAAATAGAATGAGCAAACGCTGGGGCCCAATCTGTCTAGATAGAAAAGGATAGGAAAGGCACTTACTGCAACCCCAAAAAAAAAAAAACCTGAAAAATACCAACTCTACTAATTACAAAAACACCTGAGATCACACGACCTCTACCACCTAAATTAGTTCTCTGGTGTAACAAAAACTAAACAGCAACCACTGAAAAAACTGGAAAAGGCAAATGAACAAACAGTGGCTGAACTAAACTGAGAGGAGCATAAGCCCCCGAAGGGGACCCGGCAGACCCCCACAGAAGTGCAGGACAAAATGCAGGCACCAAAAAACTAAAAGAAGAAAATGTCTTATCTGTTAGCAGAAGATGCAGGCACGAAACAGCTTTTCTGGGTCTCTGGGAGTGTGCCTTATGCTAAACAGTGCAATAGGGAGTGTGTCATGCCATGGTTTGCGTGTCTCTTGGGCAATTTTTCAGCATTCTATTCTTAAGTGTTCCGTTCAGTCTTTCTACCTTCCCGCTGCTCTGGGGGTGGTAAGGAGTGTGTAGGCCTAAATCTGACCCTACTGCTAATCGGGTCTTGTGTGTCAGATTTGCTGTGAATGTGGGTCCCTGATCACTTTCTATCATTTCTGGAGCCCCGTATCTGCACACTATTTTCCGAAAGTAGCTTCGTTGCAGTAGTCTTTGCTGACTTGGAAGGCTTCTGTTCATCTTGAAAATACTTCTTTTGACCACAATGGCATATTTGAATCCTTCACTTGGCGATATCTGGATGTGGTCTATCTGGATCCTTTGAAGCTGGTAGAGTGGTCTTTCCAGATAAGGTGAGGGGGACTTTCTTCCATACGTCCAGGCTTGCATTTGCCGCAGGTCAGACAGCTGCTGGTGAATTTGGCTGTTAGGGTGGAGATCCCTGAAGCGAAACAGTAAGCACCAATCAGATCATTCATCTGTGTCTTTGATATGTGGATGTGGGTCCATGTACCCATTGGACCACCACAGGGTGCATACTTTGTGGTGGGCAGAGTTTGAAGTCTATTATTGATAGCCTTCCTTCTTCACGTGTTGCTTTTTTTTCGCATTCAGCTCTTCTTCTCCTTTTGAAGCTTGGTCTTGTAACTTCTTGAGCAGATCCCAGGACGTCTCTTTGTCAGGTTTCTTGTCTTCAGTCGTCATGTAGTAGCCGTCCGACTCTACGACCTCTCCCACTTCTCCATGTTGTCTTCCTTTGGCTGCTTCTTTGGCTGCCATGTCCGCCATGTTATTGCCTCACGCCTCTTCTGTTCTCAGTTTTCCATGCACTTTGATTTTTCAAATTGCCACCATTTTGGAAGTTTGAGTATACCCAGTAGGTCCCTGAAGGCTCCATGATGCTTCACGGTTGTCCCGTTTGCTGTGATGAAGTCCCTTGTAGCCCAGATGGGTCTAAAGTCATGTGCTATGCCATGCGAGTAACTGTAGTCCGTGTAGATGTTTGCAGTCTTGCCTTCTGCCATCTGACAGGCCTTCGTCAGCGCTATCAATTCTGCTTCCTGGGCTGACAAGCTAGGTGACAGACTTCTGGACCACAGGATTTCTTGATTGCTGGTCACTGCACTTCCTGTGTTGAAACTTCTTCATCATCTGCAAATCTGGAGCCATCCAAGTATCCCCCCTTGGGAGTGGGAGTAGAGTGGCCGGGCTGAGGACTGTAGGTCTGGAGACGGTGACATTATGAGACAAAGGCAATAGAGGCGCCACAAAGATGCCTGGCTGTGGGGAGATTACTGTTGGTTGAGCTTGATTGAAGATTGCCAAGATGTCATGTGGAGTGAGAGTTTCCAGTGGCTGTCCAAGAGTGATTTCAGCAACCTTGTCCAGGAGGGTGTGTGCTGCAGATACTGCCATCAGGCAGGAGGGTGCTCTTCTTGCAACTGGATCCAAGCGGGCTGAGAGGCAGCCTAAAAGTCTCTGTTTTCCCCCGTGAATCCGTGCCAGGACTCCAGTAGCATGATCTTCTTTCTTCCATCAGGTAGACGGAAAGACTTTTCATAGTCAGGTAGGCCTGGTATTGGCGCTGAGACTGTGGAGTTCTTCCAATCTCTTGAATGGGTTGAAGGCTGCGTCTGATAGAAGGAGCGGGGTTGCGTTGATGCAAGCGCACAGAGGCTGCATTAGGACTGAGGCATCAGGGATCCAGGTTCTGCAATATGACACTAGACCAGGGAAGGCCTGCAGCATTCTTGGAGTTGTTGGGGGAGCCATCTTCTCCATAGTGGTCTCCCAGTCTTTTGACATGTGTTTCGTCTGGTGGGCAATACAGTGTCCCAGGGATGTAACTTCTGGCATCACTGGACTTTGTTCTTCCAGACCTTGCGTTGCTGTTCTTCCAGGTAGAGTAGGAGAGACAAGGAATAGACTGTGCAGGTGTTGATGTCAACCACACAAAATAGAAGGTCATCCACGTGTTGTAGAAGAGTGACTCTTGCATATTCTGCAATCCAGTTGACGAGGATGGAGGACATTGTCTTGGTGAAACTTAAAGGGCTTGTTTTGAGCACCTTGAGACAACACTGTCCATATGCACTGCACTGGTGCGTGAAAGCAGGCCTCCAGGTGGAGGGGAAACACTGAAGAAGGTACTGGCCAGGTTGATCACCGTGAATACCGTTGCGGTGACTGGGACTCTTGAGAGCAGAGTGTGATGGTTCAGCACTGTTGGGGTTTCAAATACCGTACCCTCTTTCGCGGCCTCCAGGCCTTGCACCATTCTGAACTCAGTGGGGTTTACAGTCTTTTTCTTCACTGTGGAAAGCTGGGATTGATTCCGATGGGCGAGGCAGCCAGTTTGGCCTTGTCCTTCAGTATGTGGCAGGGGACTCCCATCTGCTGGTATAGAGCTGGCGGGAAAACAAGCCGTCTACTAGGATCCACATCATGAGAGATGACGACCAGCTGGCTTTCTTGTTCTCCACCAAGACAGTTACTGTGTTAGCACCTGTTCTGGTCACAGGGGGGCTTCTTGTTGGGACGTCTCCTTAAACGGCTGCTTTTTTTTCTCAGCACGGGCCATCAGTAGTTTCTTTTTCTCCAGCTTGGTCTCAGGTCAGTATTTGTGCACAAGTTTGAAGAGCTGAGTGGCCTTTTTCCGGTCTAGGGCCTGGGTGAACTGGTTGATTGCAGGGGGCACCTCCTGGTGCTTGCAAAAGATGAACCTCTGGCGTTAGAGCTGGATGAGGTGTTGCCATTCCATGAAGCGAGTAGAGTCCTTCTTGAGTTGAATATCCTGGCCAATGTCAAAGTTCTCAGGCCGTCTTCTTAGGCGAGTTCACTTAGACCTTCAGTTGGTCAGAGACATCTTGACTCTGGGTGATGGAGTGGCTTTTCTGGTACTATGTCCAGCACCTCCTGTGATAGGTCTGCAGTGTGGTTGTTTGAGGTTCCTGTTTCTTCTTGGGTCAGGGGTGAAGAAAGTTTCATGGTCCCATCTACCTGGAACACTCTGGTCGCTTTCAGCTTCTGCAGTAGGTCCACTCCCAATAGGTTGAGGGTGCAGGTTTTTTACACAACAAACTGGGACATGATGGAGTGTTCTGGCTGAGTCCACACGCTCAGGGGCTTCATAATCTGGAAATATCTGACTTGACCATCAATTCCCATGCAGGAAGCAGAAGATTCTGATAGATAGGTGATGTTGCGGAGTTCCACAAGAAAAGATCTGACTACGCCATCCACTCTCAGGATATTGGTCCCACTGGTGGGGTTCCTTGTGGACTTGGTGTGCTCTTGTCCTATGGACGGGGTTCTTCACTGCTTTCTGTGTTTCTTCTTTTTCTGGGTGAAGTCAGTGTTCTGCACTTGTTCCGGAAATGACCAAACTCGCCACAGTTGTAACACTTGACATTCCTTCTGTCCCGGCGGGACTCAATCCTTTTTGCTACTGTGAGCAGGGTATCCATTGCTATTGACGTGTACTCAGGCCTGGCTGCTACCAGTGGTTTCCTGATTGGTTCTCTCAGTCCATGCACAAAAGCCTGTGCCAACATCCGTCTGTGTGTCTGATCATGGGTAATGAGGCCCAAATCTTGAAACACTTGCATCATTCTGTCATGGAACTTCTCCACAGACTCTGTCTTGTCTTGACTCGTGACATGTAGGCTGAGAGTTTGTCCTGTCAGTCTGCTTTTGGCCCATTCTCTGAGTTGCTCAATTAGCTTTGGTCCTGTCTCCCAGGCATACGCATCTAACTCTGTTGGAAGCTTGAAGTGTTCTCTCATAATTGGCCAGAATGCATCACCTGCTTTTATTTCCATTACGGTCCAGAGATCAGTCCAGGCTGCTGCATACGTTCGCTGGATCTGCTGCATTTTTTGGCAAAATGGCATGGGGTGTATCCCTGGGTCTGGCAGCATACTGATCACCTGGCTTGGGATGAAGGGCTCATAGGATGGTGCCTCTACCTGTCCCTGCTCTATTGGTGCTTGTGTGTTTTCTTCCCTAGTATTGGGCAGCATGTGTGACGTTGCATCTTCATCTTCATCAGATAAGAAGTGACATGGTGTACTTGGTGCATACACTGGGTGAGATTTGGGCTTTAAAGTTGTCTTGCTGCATGGGGATTTCCCACTTCCTTGCTGAGACTGCGGTGGATCAGTGTCAAGGTTCCATGCTAGCAGCCCTGTAGCTATACCATCCCCCTGTGAAGCCTTAGCAGTGGACTGTTGTGTCTGGGGGCTACATGTAGCGTTTTGTGTAGGGAGATCTGTACTTTCTTCTCCTGATATAATGACTGGCAATGTTTGTACTGTCTTGGGATAGACAAAGTGCCCTGTTCTGGAAACACTGAATACAGGGACACCACATTGCTTGGATTGGGCGTTGACACAGTTGATGACGAAGTAGAAAAAAGAGGAAGAGAAGGGAGGTGTGAGGGAGGAGCGAGAGAAAGAGGAGGGGAGGGAGAGAAGAAAGATGGAGGGGGAGTCCCCCCTGTGACTCTTGAGAGGGGATGGTTGAAACAAAAATGCCTTCTCCCTGTGGAGAGAGGCAGGGAGCGTTTTTCCCTGTACAAGTCTCCTTACTCAATGAGAGCAGCCTACACCTGTCCCGTGTCTCCACATGATGGACATGTGATGTGTGTGACTCTGAATTCTGCTCTTGTGACATGTCAGTGATCTTTTTCTCACAGATGATTTAACACCTTTTCAAACTTATTCACAAAAAAAAAAAAAAGAAATTATTTCCTCGCCGAATGCCCGACGGGTGGGGCTACTCAGACCACTGCGTAGTTTGTGTCTGCTCTCTCCCACAGCCTGTAATTCTCCTTATCTATGTGACCTTGTTCTAAAGCAAGCTTGTAGAAAAAAAAATGGCTGGAGAAATAAAGCTCTAAAATAAATTGCTTAGAGAAAAAATCTCTCCAAAATCATTTAAAAATGTACTTAAAAGAAATTTTTTTTTTTTTTTTTTTTTAAAAAACAAAAAGTTAGATTTAGTAAAAAACTCTAGAAAAAGTAAACATAAAAAAAATAAATTCACCAAAAAGGGGAGAAAAGAAAAACCGTATTAATCATAAAACTCTGAAAAACAACCCTTGTTACTAAAACAGCTAATTAAAAATCTCTGGAATGTCAGCTGGCTGCTTCCCCCCTCCCTTCCTTATATCTCTGCTTGCTGTCTCTATAGCCACTGAAATCACGTATCAAAAAAAAAAAAAAAAACAATTATTATTCCTCAGAATAGCAAAAAATGAATATAGTTCAGTCTGAATGTGTGAGAATTTTCACATTAAAACCTGTAGCCAAAAAACTAGCTTAAAAAAAATAAAAAAAAAATCAAAGCCAAAAAACAGAATGCCTGATAACGTGATTAGCAGAGGAGGGGGGGTCAAAGGGGTTTTCTCGCTGCTGCAGCCAGCACACTGCTCTGAATGAGTTACTGACAGAGCGCACGGAGATGTGATTTAAAGCGACAGTACCTGATACAGACAATGAGACAGACACCCGGGAGAATACGAATCCCTCTTTTGATGATCTGTGACACATACAAGCTGCTCTGGTAACTGATAACTCACCAATTGCACTGAGCGCGGCGAAGCTCAAGGTTCTATCGCTCTGTACCGTAGCCCTGGCTGGTGCGCCGGTCACAGTAATCTGCAATAGCCTTCATCAAAATTCTCACTATCCACGTCTGATTTGACTGGGATGGCCTCCCGGTGCGTGGACAATTATTGTGAGAACTTATCCAAAACAAAGCTTCTGCCCTTCACGTCTGATTTGACTGGGATGGCCTCCCAGTGCGTGAAAGTTTACTGCAGAAACTTAACCGAACAAAGCCCTCGCTTCCACAACTGGATTTTTTGGGATAACCTCCCTCCAATGTGTGAAGAATATCTGCGTGGACTTATCCAAAACAAAGCTCCCGCCCTCCACGTCTGATTTGACTGGGATGGCCTCCCGGTGCGTGAAAGTTTACTGCGGGAACTTATGCAGCAATTGTCTTTTGCTATACAGTCCCCAGAAATTAGCAAGCAAAACACAGTCACCGTTCCAACTTTCTCCGGTTCACATAAAACATGAAACATATACAGCACAGCAGCAACCAACTCGGCTTATATCCCAGGGCTTTTGGATAAGGGTATGGACTTTTTACACAACCTGGGAATGCGGTGATGACCACGTCCGACCGGCTGGAAGTGTAGGCTAGGACTAGGCACAGGGAACATTCAGGTAAGATGACAAAGTTTTCTTACCTTACTGGTGGAGCTGCAGTCTCCGTCCCGTGTGCCAAGGCCAGGGCCAACACCCCCGTCTCTCCGGTGGCCGAGTCCTCGTGCGTTTCGTCCAATGCCCCGCGTGCAGGCGCCAACTGATATGGAAATTTAATTAGGATAAAAATATCCTGTGTTTGCTGCTTGCCATGTCCAAATCTCTATATAATGTCTTTTTGAGCGCTCAGAACGAAATGAGGACTGTCCACACGAAAGTGTCAGTATAACAGTTCGTCAAAGACATACATTTATTATTCATTCAAGGTTTTATACGTTTACAAAAAGGGGCTGGTTAGTCAATTAACATACAATTAAAAGCTGCTAGATTATTGGCTGTTCTAGTGTAAATATGATAATTATGATTAAAAGAGCTGAAGTTGCAGAATTATTGTTTATATTCTTGTGACCTAGTTGCCTTGCATAACTATAATGTAAACAACAGATATCTAATAGGACATTTTGTACTTCATGCATTTGTTCCTTTACGAAGGTCTTATGGAGGCCAGATTTCTTTAAACGACTGATTATATCTGGCCTAGAAATATGTGAGCACAAGGTTTTTTAGCAAGTGAGATCTATCTAACTGTGAACTGTGAATACATATATGTGAATATACTTTGAATATATATGGAAGACATATATATTTCCATGACACTTCCTATCACAATTACTAAGGGACCAAAGCAGCACACCACTATTGAACCCAGAGCAGTGTCAAAAGGTTGTTGGTTGGATAGCAAATAATGCTTCCAGTCACCTTGCCACCACCAACATCACCCTGTCTTCCACACGGTCAAGCCTCAGTAGCCATGAGTCTGGATCCCATACTCCTCACCATGATCTTCCTTCCTCACACCATGCCGAGTGTGAGGAACTAAGCCGACCACCACACGGTAGCCTGGGTATCACAGCTTCTGATACCACCGCCGCTACCAAATGTGACGGACGATCCCCTTTCCTCCCACTCACCAATGGGACGTAACTCCACAGGTACAGCTCTCCGGCGCCCTCTTTGTCTCCCAGGTCAGTAAGGGAACTGCACCTAGAGCAAATGGCCGCCGGGGAGGGTGTCCTGTTACCCACTGGGTATTCTAAGATTCGTGATCAGAGTAAAAGCATCAGCCCAAGTGTAATGTATGTAGTACAGTTCATATAGCGTCTTGTGCTTGGGTGCGATGAAAATACATGAGACACAGGTTTGATATAGAAAGTCTTGTATTACTTCATACAAGTTGGCAAAAATAGTCACACAGTTTGCAGACACAGAAGCAGGAGACACAGCAGGCCAGAGTAATCTAAGCTCAGCAATCACTCTCCACAACAGGTTCAGGATCTTCTTCTCTGTTACCGTAAGTCCATGCAAACGTGGGTCTTTCAAAGAGCAGGGTTCAGAGTCCACAAGTGCTTCAGAGTTCCTCAGTAGGAATAGCTGGAGTACAAGGTCCAAGGCTTTAGGAGTCAGGTCACAGGTTCACTGCAGGCTAGATTCTGAAGCACTAATTGCTCAGCTGTGGCTGCTTAAGAAGCAAAAGGAGAGAATCAGGGCGGGAACATGCAAGCTGGAAACTCCATTTTGACTGAGGGCAAGATAGCTGCAGCAAGACAGAAAGTAAAATGGCTGACGAACAAACTGAGTTTCAGGAACATGTACACAGAACCTTACACCAAGATTAATTTTATGGTTTAATCGCCTTAAGAGCACACTAGATAATTACAGAAATATACAGTAAAGCGATACAACGTAATTACAATGGATTTGCAGTCAAAGAAAAAATACAACGATAATGTACAAGGCTTAAAGGTATAAGTTATAGATCAATATTACCGGGTAGTATGGTCATGGGAAGGCAGGGGCTCGGCCGTTCCCAGGTACAGTCTTCAGTTGCTGGATAGTCCCTTGGTCCTTCCTAGACCATCTTCTTGGCTTCTGTGTGTAAAATGGAATGAATCCAGCCTGCCCATGCTACAGTTCTTAAGTCTGCTAGGCCCTTCCCCTTTGCTTTGAAGCACGCATATTAACTGGCCTGCAATTCATATGGAGCAGGAAATACTGGCTTAAGTTTGAGCCATTTAACATATGACTGACCATCTTATTCAGACACTGGCCTAAACTAATTAGCATATTAAAGCCCTATTGATTCATAGTGGACATCAAAACCAGTCGTACTGGATATGCTAATAGGCCCTGTGTAGTCAGAAGTTTGTGGCTCTGTGAACTGACAAAATGGAGGCTGGTATAGGCCCTATACAAAATGGCGACGTCCCTTTCCTTACACCTCCCTGCTTTTGAGGGCGCTAGGGGGTATCACATTCCTGTGTTCCCCCATGCGCACTACCGCACCCTCTCCTTGCCGGGACAACCCATCAGCGTTACCATGGTCCCTGCCTCTTTTGTGGCGAATGGTGAAGTGGTACTGTTGGAGAGCGAGGCTCCAGCGTAGCAACCTCCCATTCGTCCCAGAGACCGTGTGTAACCAGCTGAGGGGGTTGTGGTCTGTTTCCACGGTGAATTGGCGTCCATACAAGTATGGCTGCAGACGCTGCAGGGCCCACACAATTGCCAGACATTCCTTCTCCATCGTGGAATAGGCCACTTCCCTCGGCAGGAGCTTCCTGCTCAGGTACAAAATGGGGTGTTCATGGCCCGTAGTGTCAACCTGGCTGAGCACAGCACCGAGGCCGAAGTCGCTGGCGTCGGTCTGCACTAAGAATGGCCGCGTGAAGTCGGCTGCCTGTAGTACAGGAGAACTAGAAAGGGCGGTCTTGAGCGCCTGGAAAGCTGTCTCGCAGGCGACTGTCCAGTCGACTGCGACGGGCAGCCTTTTCTTGGTGAGGTCCGTCAGGGGCTTGGCCAGGGCACTATAGTGTGGAACAAACCTCCTATAGTACCCAGCAGTACCCAAAAAGGACATCACCTGCTTCTTGGTCCTGGGGGTGGGCCAGGATGCGATGGCATCCACCTTCCCAGGCTCTGGCTTCAGAGATCCCCCACCTACCCGGTGTCCCAGGTAGTGGACCTCACTCATACCCAGCTGGCATTTTTCCGGCTTAATGGTCAAGCCTGCTCGCTGGATCCGCCCGAGCACCTGCGCCAGGTGCTCTAGGTGATCCTCCCAGGTGGGACTGAAGATGGCAATGTCATCCAGGTACGCTGTCGCATACCCTTCCAGTCCCTCGAGCAGCGTGTTGACCATCCGCTGAAAAGTGGCAGGGGCATTCTTCATGCCGAAGGGCATCACAGTGGACTCGTACAGTCCGAATGGGGTGATAAAGGCAGAGCGTTCCCGTGCCCTAGGGGTCAGGGGAATCTGCCAATACCCCCTGCTCAGATCCATGATGGTCAGGTACTTGGCCCGGCCAGCTGGTCGAGCAGGTCATCGATGCGCGGCATTGGGTACGCATCGGTGACCGACACAGCGTTGAGCCCCTGTAGTCCATGCAGAACCGCGTAGTTCGGTCCTTTTTAGGGACAAGGACTACAGGCAAAGCCCACGCGCTGTTGGACGCTTGGATCACCCCCAGCCTCAGCATCTCGTCTATCTCTTGGCGCATCTGCTGCTGCACCTCAAGAGAGACCCGATATGCTGAACGCCGGATTGGGGGTGGTTGCTAGTGTCCACGTCATGGACTGCTGCCTCAGTCCTGCCGGGCAGGCTGCTGAACAGCTCCCGAAAGGGGTGCAGGGTGGCCCCCAGCTGGGAACGTTGGTCCTCCGAGAGCTGGTGGCCAACCCCACATCCTCGATGGAGCCACCCGCCTTGGCTTGGGTGAGCAGATCTAGGAGGGTTTCTGCCTCTCCTTCCTCTGGAAGGTTTGCACACTGGGTGAGCATAAGCCTCCCGCTCATGATGGGCCTTCATCATGTTCACATCGAAGGCCTTCCTCCTTCCACGGGCATGGTCCAGGGTGACCAGGTAGGTGACGGCGTTGAGCTGCTCGTGCATGAGGTATGGACCCTCCCAGGCCGCCTGAAGCTTGTTTTGTGGTATGGGGACCAGTACCCACACCTTTTGACCCACCTGGTAGGTCCGCTCGCAAGCATTCTGGTTGTACCATCGCTTCTGGTCAGCCTGAGCTTGGGCCATATTGTCATGCACCAGCCGCGTCAAGGCCATCATTCGGTCCCGGAAGCGCACGGCATACTCAATGACCGACACTCCAGGGGTGGCTAAATCCCCTTCCCACGCTTCCTTCACCAGAGCAAGGGGCCCCCGTACACATCGCCCATACAGGAGCTCAAAGGGGGAGAACCCCATTGAGGCCCGTGGGACCTGCCGGTAGGCAAACAGCAGGTGTGGGAGATACCGCTCCCAGTCTCTCCCGTGGGAGTCGACCAACATCTTCAGCATCTGCTTTAAGGTGCCATTGAACCGCTCACACAAGCCATTGGTCTGTGGGTGATACGGGCTGGCCACCAGATGTTGCACCTGTACCTGCTTACAGAGAGACTCCATCAGCTGCGACATGAACTGGGTCCCTCGGTCGGTGAGCATTTCCTTGGGAAACCTCACTCTGGAGAAAATCTCCAGTAAGGCAGTGGCCACTTTGTCGGCCCGAATGGACGACAAAGCTACCGCCTCCGGGTACCGGGTGGCATAGTCCACTACCGTTAGTATGAAGCATTTCCCAGAGCGGCTGGGAGTGGACAGAGGTCCAATGAGATCCACAGCCACCCTCGAGAAAGGCTCTTCGATGATGGGCAGAGTTACCAGTGGGGCTTTGGGGCGCGGCCCCGCCTTCCCCACCCTCTGATAGGTGTCACACGAACGGCAGTAGGCTATCACCTCGGTCCTCATTCCAGGCCAGTAGAAATGCTGAGCTAGCCTGGCCCTGGTTTTAGTGATCCCTAGGTGTCCGGCCATTGGAATCTCGTGTGCGATCCGCAACAATTACGCCCTGAACGGATGGGGTACCACTAACTGTCGGTCCCGGGCCACGCCTCCGGTGAACCCTGCTGGACCGTTACCCGGTACAGCCATCCCTGGTCCCAGACCACTCGCTCGCGGTCGGACTCCAGGGGAGGCTGTGCCACCTGTTCTTTGAGAGTCTTCAGGCTAGGGTCAGCTTCCAACGCTGCCTGAAATCCCTGACTTGATGTGGCAAGAATTGATGAAACTGCCATGTCCTCTGTCAGTTCCCCGGGATCTGTCTCCTGGCTACTGTCTGACTCGGCAGCCACTTGGTCAGAGAGGGGGAAACCGTCGGACCTCCGCGAGGCTCCTTGGGCTTCAGCGCTCCCACTCCTGGTAACAGCGGCCACGACCGCTGAGACCACGGGTAGCGCCTGCTTTCCCTCGTCCCCTGACCAAGTTGCCGGGTCAGGCAGACTTCCCTGACTTCCTGACATCCCGGATGTGGGGAACTCCTGCCCTGGGGTATTACCTGGTGGCTCCTCACCCGGGACGCCCCCTCCCCCCATGGCCTGTTCCTCTTCCTGCAGGGGCCCTAGACTCAGCAGGCTGGGTTCACTTAGGGGCCCTACAATGCCCATAGCAGCCCCTCCCTCCACCTCTGAGCTCTCCCCTACAGCCTCCTCACCTGTCCTCACTGTGAGCTCTGTGTGTGTAGTGTCAGTGCATGGCTTACCATCAGGTTTCACTCCCTCCTCCACTGTTGGAGGCACATTCAATACATTAACATTCACAGTAGAGTCATGACATTCTTGGGGAGCCGAACTTGGGGGTTCAGTGGCCACATACTGGGACACTAGTCGCCCCAAATTGGTCCCAAGCAACACATTTACAGGAATATTTGGCGTTACTCCCACCTCCCGCATCCCCCTCCCGGCACCCCAGTCCAAATACACCTTGGCAACGGGTAGCGCCGGTTCAATGCCTCCAATTCCGGAGACGGAAAGGGTTTTCCCAGGTACCAAGTCTTGAGGGGACACCACCTCAGGGCGTACCAGGGTTCGTTCAGCGCCTGTGTCCCGCAGTCCCATGACCGCTGAGCGGCCGATGGTGACGAGTTGGTAATTGTCTAGGGACCTCCCACCACCCCCTCCCACACACAAAACAGTGGTCGGTTTCTGGGACAGGGATGGGGCCTTCTGGCGCTGGGGACACGCAGCCTTAAAGTGTCCTGGCTGATTGCAATTATGACAACGTCTGGGTTCTGTTCCTGGCCTGGAGAGGGCAGCCGGGGGGTACACCCCTTGCACTCTGGAGGCTGGATATGGGGCTGGGGCAGGATTGGGCTTACCCCCTCTCCAGGTGCTGCTGGCAGGCTTCTTTGGCTCCGGCGCCCTGTTGTTGGCATACTCGTCTGCCAGGGCGGCTGTAGCAGAAGCCCCCTTTGGTTTCCGGTCACGGAGGAACTGATGGAGGTCCTCTGGGCAGTTCCACAAGAATTGCTCCACGACAAACAGTTCCTGGACCTCCTGGCGGGTAGTGAGCTCTAGACCCGAGGTCCAGTGCTCCGCAGCTCTCAGCAGGGCCCGCATGTGGTCGGTCCAGGTGTCCTTTGAACCCCGCTGCAGGCTCCTGAACTTCCTGCGGTACGACTCCGGGGTGAGGTTGTAGTGCTGGATCAGGGCCCGCTTGATGCTGTTGTAGTCCTGCTCCTCCCCGGCAGGTAAGTCCCCCAAAACTTCCAGGGACTTACCCCTCAAACGGGGGGTCAGGTACCTTGCCCACTGATCCAGGGCCAGATGATGTTGGAGGCATGTCCTCTCAAAAGCAAGCAGAAAGGAATCCAGGTCTCCATCCTTTTCAAGTAAGGGAAAGTCCTCCGCCCGGACCTTGGAAGCCCTTGTCTCCGGTGGGCCTGGTGCGTCCAGCGGGGGCCCGTGCTGAGCCATCTCCAGTCGGTGCCGGTGCTCCGCAGCTTCACGGCGCTCTGTAGCCTGCAACACACGTTCTGTATGCTCCCGCTCAGCCGCTCTCTCTGCCGCTGCTTGCTTCAGCTCTGCTGCTTTCTCTGCCGCCACCAGGAGTCTGTCATAGGCGGCGTCATTACCAGCCTCGAGCTGTGCAATAGCCGCTTGGAAAAGGGCCTCCGATCTGGACAGGCTGGGACGGGCAGGGGGTGGACAGTCCACTGTGAGACTGAGCACGGGGGTCGGGCTCCTTGGGGAGCCCTGGCTGAGCTCCCCTTCATCGGTATCAAACCTTTCATAGACCACAGCATTGGCCTCCCCCTTTGCCTTACTCCTGGTGCCGTCCGCCATTTTGGGAACCTTTGGTTACTGACACAGCTGCAACCCTGACCTTGCACACAACTTATTATATTTACACTCTGACCGTCTAGTGCTGGGCTGACCTTAAGACCCCAGCAGTGAAAGTACCACTGGTAGTCTCTAGTGTCTGGGAGAAGGGGTCCCACGCACACTATACTCTGATCCCACCGCTGCCACCAATTTGTGAGGAACTAAGCTGACCGCCACACGGTAGCCTGGGTATCACAGCTTCTGATACCACCGCCGCTACCAAATGTGACGGACGATCCCCTTTCCTCCCACGTCACCAATGGGACGTAACTCCACAGGTACAGCTCTCCGGCGCCCCCTTTGTCTCCCAGGTCAGTAAGGGAACTGCACCTAGAGCAAATGGCCGCCGGGGAGGGTGTCCTGTTACCCACTGGGTATTCTAAGATTCGTGATCAGAGTAAAAGCATCAGCCCAAGATTAATTTTATGGTTTAATCGCCTTAAGAGCGCACTAGATAATTACAGAAATATACAGTAAAGCGATACAACGTAATTACAATGGATTTGCAGTCAGAGAAAAAATACAACGATAATGTACAAGGCTTAAATGTATAAGCTATAGATCAATATTACCGGGTAGTATGGTCATGGGAAGGCAGGGGCTCGGCCGTTCCCAGGTACAGTCTTCAGTTGCTGGATAGTCCCTTGGTCCTTCCTAGACCATCTTCTTGGCTTCTGTGTGTAAAATGGAATGAATCCAGCCTGCCCATGCTACAGTTCTTAAGTCTGCTAGCCCTTCCCCTTTGCTTTGAAGCACGCATATTAACTGGCCTGCAATTCATATGGAGCAGGAAATACTGGCTTAAGTTTGAGCCATTTAACATATGACTGACCATCTTATTCAGACACTGGCCTAAACTAATTAGCATGTTAAAGCCCTATTGATTCATAGTGGACATCAAAACCAGTCGTACTGGATATGCTAATAGGCCCTGTGTAGTCAGAAGTTTGTGGCTCTGTGAACTGACAAAATGGAGGCTGATATAGGCCCTATACAAAATGGCGACGTCCCTTTCCTTACACCGAGTACCCGGAGACAACTTATCCAACACTTGGACACTCCGAAGAGCTGTTCACTTTTCCATTTATAGATTTGGGTCTCTCGCTTTGTCCACTTGAAGCGGGGCAAGAGGAGATTGCATGTAGTGATGCCCAAATGCTTGAGCAGCCATGGTCACACGAAGGCGACGGTGGGAAAGTGTCACAAGAAGTGGATGATGATGAGACACAATTGCCAGAAAGTCAGGAGGAGGACCAGGGTGTGGAAATGGAAGACGAGGTGGTGGATGATATAGTTTCTGACCCATCCTGGCAGGAGGACATGCAGAGCGAGGACAGCAGCACACAGGGGATGGAGGCATAGCACCCCAACAGGCAGGAGAAGCAGTGTGGTGGCACCAGACAGAAGGCAGGCAACAGATCCCCATAACAACAACATGATGGAAATTGCTAGTAAAACTGTTAAGTCTTCCCGAGTCTGGTTGTTTTTTAAAGACTCTGCCAATAACCCCAAAAAGGCCATTTGCACCACCTGCCAGGCCAGCATCAGCAGGGTTAGCAAAGCTATTAGCCTGACCACCACCAGCATGATCAAGCACATGGTAGAAAAACACTTGACTTTGTGGGCAGAAAACTAGGGTCCAGGAGCAGTGTCTGTGGGTAACACCACTGCTTCTTCCGCTGTTGTGCGTACAAGCCAATCCCCTGTCCATGGTGCATGCGAAGATGCCACCTGCTCTGCACCTGTCATTGCACACACTCAACTACCACTATCATCAAGCACGTCCACGTCCTTGTCCCAGTGCAGAATTCAGTTGTCTATACCCCAGTCCTTGGGAACGCAGCCAACGCCCAACAGGCCACACTGCTAAATTCAAACATTTCGTGACTGCTTTCACTCAAAATGTTGCCTTTTAAGCTCATGGTGACAGAAGCTTTCTTCAACCTGTTGGCGGCGGCCGTCCCTTGGTACTTGGTCCCCAGCCACCACTATTTCTCCCAGTGTGCTGTCCCCACATTACCCAAGCACGTGTCCCACAACATTAGCCATGCCCTCCAGAGTGCAGTTACTGGGAATGTCCACCTAACCATGGACAAGTGGACAAATGCTTATAGGCAGGGACAGTACATCTCGCTGGCACACTGGGTTAAACAGTGGAAGCCGGGACCCAGTCAGATCTTGGGATGGAACACATCCTCCCGATACCGAGGTTTGCAGGCCCTAGGTCAATCAGGGTTGCCCCCACAGCCTGCGACTCATGAACCTCATCCTCCTTCTCCTCCTCTTCAGTCTCCATCTCTGAAATGACCACATCAGTCACAAGCTGGAAACACTGCAGCACTGCTTCAGCTAAGCGGCAACAGGCTTTGCTGAAGCTAATATGCTTAGATGACAAACCACATAATGCTGAATAGTTGTGGACAGCTCAGAAAGAGTAGGCAGATCTATGGCTGACACTGCTGAACCTACAGCCAGGCATGGTCGTGTGTGACAATGGCCAGAACCTGGCAGCAGCTCTGAGGCGAGGCGAGATCACACGTACCATGCCTGGCCCATGTGCTTAACCTCATGGTTCAGCGGTTTCTCAAAACCTACCCGTAGCTGCCAGATCTGCTTGTCAAAGTACGCCACCTGTGTGCCCATTTAAGAAAGTCAGCTACAGCTTCCAGAACCCTTGCCATGCTTCAGCAGCGTTTGTAGCTACCAGCTCACTGACTCTTGTGTGATGTCCCTATGCGTTGGAACTTTACACTGCAGATGTTGGGAAAGATTTGTGACTGTGAGCAGAAGAGGGCAGTTGTTGACTACCAGCATCAACAAGGCCATTGATATTCAGTTCAGACTCAACACATAAGTGGAGTTGACATGGATGTCAGACATATGTACCATCCTCCAAAACTTTGAGGACTTCATCAAGTTGGTGAGTGGCGATGATGCCATAATTAGAGTCTTTATCCCGCTTCTCTGTCTTATGAAATGCTCTCTGCTCACAATCAAAGAGGATGCATTGCAGGTGGAGCACAATGAGATTGAGCAAGGAACCATACAGGCCACAGCCCAGCCTCATCTCATACCAACGTGGATTGGGTGACAATGAGAAAAAGGAGGAGGAGGAGGAAGAACAGGAGTTAGTTTCATGCGCCATAAATGGTACTACCTGCACAACAGTCATACCGTCTGTTCAGCGTGGATGGCCTGAGGACAGGAGGAGGAGAGCATGGTCTTGCCTATTAGCAGTTTGAAAAGATTGGCAGCAGAGGTCATAGTTCCTTAGATAACCAAGGAGTACAGGCAAGAGAGGCACAACTCCAATCCAGCAGAGGCAGGGGAACACTGTCAAAGCTCTGGGAGAGTTTTCTCAGTCCCTCCATCGCACAGGCCCTGAGGTGTGGGGTACTCTCACAAGGAGTGCAAAGTTTGGGAAGATGCTGAGGGAGTACCTAACCAACCGTACCAATGTCCTTCGTGATTCATTTGTGCCTTATAATTATTGGGTATCCAAGCTGGACACGTGGCATGAATTGGCTCTCTACGCCTTGGAGGTCCTGGCCTGCTCTGCTGCTAGCGTTTTGTCAAAGCGGGTTTTTAGTGCCGCTGGTGTAATTATAACTGATAAGCGCATCCTCCTGTCAACTGAAAATGCTAACAGGCTAACTTTTATAAGAATGAACAAGGGCTGGATTGGGCCAGACTTCTCAACACCACTGAATGATAGCAGCGTAACATAAACTCAAATGTAGTGTCTTTTTTTGGGAGGTCTCTTCCAATGCATCTTGTCACACCCACACATGGGTATACTGTTCCTGATTTTGGCTATTTGCTGTTGTCCTCCTCCTTCTCCTCATCCTCATCCTCCACCACCATATCACCAGGGTGACCGTGGCAAGTGATGCAACACCCACATATTTTTTAAAGGGTGTTTATGATGCTGTCAAATAAAAATTGTTTGACAGTATGTTCGAGTATACCCCCCAGGGTTAAATGTTTGTCAGCCCATACACTTAGTGCATGTGCCTTACAAGTATAGGAAACCCGCTCCTTTCTAATGGAAACAATATTTTATGAGGCCCTCCTCCACGTCTCTTTCAAAGGGATTTGGCGTTCCTCCAAATCTTTGGCAGCCCTTGCATTCACTGCATAGGCAAACAGTATGGGAGACCCACTTCCTAAAAATGGGAACATTGTTTTCAAGAGGCCCTTCTCTACGTCTCTTCAAAGGGATATTGGGGTGCATCCAAATTTGAGGCAGGCCTTGCATTCACTGCATAGACAAACAGTATGGGAGTACAAACTTCCCAATAATGGGAACATTGTTTTCAGGAGGCCCTTCTGTATGTCTCTTCAAAGGGGTATTGGGGTACGTCTAAATTTTGGCCAGGCCTTGCATTCACTGCATAGGCAAACAGAATGGGAGTACCAACTTCCTAATAATGGGAACATTGATTTCAGGAGGCCATCCGGTATGTCTCTTCAAAGGGTTATTGGGGTGCATCTGTAAGCATGGGTGGGAATGCAGTAATGCAGGGATTGCAGAACAAAGCTGTATAACAATGCTAGTTAATTTTTAACAAGAAGTATGGCAATGGTCTCTTCGCAGGGAGCTAACAAACAATAAACAAGGGAAGTAAAAGGGTTAACGTAACAGTCTGGTATTGAAACATCTGTTATCGTAGTGTTTTCTGGTCCTCATCCACATAGTCTGATCACAGTTGGAGCAACGGCAACGGCCGGTGTGGTGTCCTCAGATGATTTCCAACAAATCACGGTCCAGCTTCTGATGGCAATGGGCAGTCACCGGTTTTTCCCCCTAAGCCTCTAGTCCATAAATCTGTGCAGCCAAAGTGGGGAATGCTGCAGGAGTCTCTGTCTCACACGTGTGCTGCTTCGTGTCTATCAGCAATGTGGAACACACCTCAGGGTCCTGCCACTGGCACCCGCTCCTCCGCGCAAGCACTACACTCTGCTTGGCCGGGCAGGCGACGCTCTGAACACTCGCTAGTTCACTGGATCATTCGGCTAAACTCTGCCAAGGCACTTTTCCGCGCTGCCTCTGTCGCTGCGGAGCGCGCCGCATACCTCTCTCTGTTCTCACTGCCAGTGGGAAATTGAGACCTCTTTTCCGCACTTCTTGCTCACTTAGCCACTCCCCCTATCCCCAGGCCATGGGGCCTGTCTGGTTCCCCATTATTTCCCACCGGCAACACTAGATGCAGCCTCGAGAGTTCCGCACCCAGCATGACACAGGTACTCGCAGCCCGGTCTTCCTCCTTACACGTCCAAATTTGGAGCAGGGAACATTGATATCAGGAGGAACTCCTGTACGTGTATTCAAAGGGGAATTGGGGTGCATCCAAATTTTGGGCAGCCCTGCCACTCACTGCATATGCAACAATAGTATAGGAGACTCACTGTTTAATAATGGGAACAACAAAGCATAGTCGACTGACGGCTCCCTAAGAATAGTGAAGGCCAACTGCTGGCCCTTTAAGAATAGCAAAGGCCACCTGATGGCCCTATAAAAATAGTCTTTGTGACTTTCAGAGTCCTTCCTTCATAAATAAAACAGGATGTGTCTGACATTTCCCAGTGAATACATTTTTCTTGGTTCAAAGCAATGCTAAAATTGAAAAACGCATCAAAAACGCTACATGTAAACATAGCCCAAGGTGTGGAGGAGCATTTTTGCTTTTTGTTATTTATTTTGCCTTATATACAAGTCATTACCCTGGAAAGGATGTTCCTTAACATATTTCCCAGGAAAATCCATTTTGGTTTTGTTTTTGTGTGTTTTATTGTGAGTCTGTAAAAGTGGCGTAAGACTCTGACAACATTGCTCACAGCAGTGACCTGGGAGTCATAAATGCTTCCAGGGGTCTCCCCATGCTGTTCCCATGTCATTTGAGCACTGTTCCCATCGATTTCCACAATTTTTAGTCCATCTGCAGATCGCCGGGGGGCCGCCGGAAAAATGTTCGAGTTTCCCATAGACTTACATTAGGCTCGTTGCTCGGATCGAGCACCCTAGTATTCCAATTTTCTCGACCCAAGCAACGAGCACCCAAGCATTTTAGTGCTCGCTCATCACTAGTGAGAAGTTTTCTGATGGCTTTTTGTGCATTAAACAAAAAAGGACAGACCCCCATGAAATACTCCTTTTGACCACAGAAAAAACACAACCTCGTTTTGCAGAGAACTGTAAGAAACTCACACCGAAGGGCATCCCCTCCTAACTGCATTTGTTTTTCAGAGCACACAGAGAGAACCTCAGTTTTAGGGAGCACAATAAGGGGCGGAGTCATAACAGGTCTACTCCTGAGGAGCCTATCAATGCAGATTGCCAGAGTTATGAGGCCTGCAATGACTCAGAGGTCTCGTAAAGTGCTAATGCATATTTTAGTCTTTCAATCAGACCCTGACAAAATTGACTCATAATAGCAGGATCATTCCACTGGGCTTCAGTGGTCTATCTGCAGAACTCAGCATAATTCCTCTGCCGGTCAGTCTCCCAGCTGGAGCTTACCTGCATGTTGTGCATAGTTTTTACCTGGCGCAGAGCAGACAGACACAGAAATTCGATGTCATTCTGTTTGACAGTGGGCTCCCCTAGCAGAGATCCAGCTAACCATTAGAATGACGTTGGAAGTTGACATAACAAAGTAGAAAAAAGTTTCTGCTCTGTAGACATGATGTCAGCAGAGGCTTCTGAATCCCGGCAGGAGTGGTCTATTGAAGAACGGCGCCGTGCACAGCAGGCAGGTAAGTTTCAATTATCTGCCTGTTAGTGCTTAGGTACATTTTTTGCTTTTCATAAAATCCCAGATATACCATTTAAGTGGTAATTTTTTTTTCATAAATTGTTAGAAACGTTTTTTTTGCTTATGTTGCCATTTTCCAAGACCCATAACATTTTGATTTTTTGGGATATAGGGCTGGGTGAGGGCTTATTTTTTGCGCCCTGAGCTGATGTTTTTATTGATTCCATTTTGGGGTGGATACGATGTTTTGATTGCCTCCTTTTGCATTTTATTGCAATGTGGCTGCATCCATTGCTGACACTGTTAATCAGTAGGGAGAGAGTTAGGGCTGGAAAGAGAAGTTCTGTGCTTGTGCTGATAGCAATTGTGCTGTACAGTTAGTGTGCAGTGACGGAAGGATTTTCTTGTGTGCAGCAGCGCTACTATTAGGCTGCATGATAGCTGTTTTGCTGTGTGTACACTGCTGTGCAGACTGCTTTTTACACAGCACTAATACTTTGATTATTTTTTTCGGCACAGTTACCGAGCGTTCTTTTCTTCCCACTGTATTGAGCTGTACGCTCCTCACACACTACCGTGTACCGGCTGGTATCATGGACAAATACAGTACATGCTGACTATCTGTGTGTGACTCCGGAAATATATACGGAGATTGAAATTTTCCTCTACACCGTATACAGCTGTACGCTTCTGATACAGTACCGTTTATCTGCTCTTTGTATTACGGTCAAATCCATACTGAGAGTACGTCCGTGTGTGACTCCGGAAATATATACAGAGATTGAAATTTTCCCCTACACTGTATACAGCTGTACGCTTCTGATACAGTACCGTTTATCTGCTCTTTGTATTACGGTCAAATCCAAACTGAGAGCGCGTCCATGTGTGACTCCGGAAATATATACGGAGATTTAAATTTTCCCCTACACTATATACAGCTGTACGCTTCTGATACAGTACCATATATCTGCTGGTATTTTTGGTACATTTTCCCAAACATGAGGAAGTATGGTGGAAAAGGCCACGGACATGGGCGGGGAGGCCAGCTGGTACTGATGGTGGTGGTGGTGCATCTGCTGGTAGTGCCAAAAGCACAATAGCACCTAAGGCAGGAGGTGTTGAGCCTGCGTCATTGTCTGGCTCCAGAAGGCCTGGAAAGCTCCCTTTTCTGGGAGTAGGTAAACTGCTTTTAAAGCCGGAGCATCAGGAACAGGTTTTGGCTTACATTGCTGAAACAGCCTCCAGCTCTATCGCTTCCTCTTCTGAAATTTCAAAAACTGCAAGCACTGAGTCATCAGTGCAGTCTCCTGGTCAGGAACAACACCTTTCATTGTGTCCTTTACCCCCACAAAAAGTGAAGGATGCAGAAGGCCACACTTCAGATTACTCCCTGGAGCTCTTTTCACATATCATGTCTAACTTATCAATTCAAATCCTGAATTCCCCAGTCCAAGATGAATATGACATGGAGTGCACTGATGCACAGCCACTGCTAGATGATTCAGCTGGTACATTCACCCAGAGCACTATATTGCCCTCGCTGTCTACTGAGCCAGAATGTGACCCTGATGAAACTCAGGTGCCCCTTCCTGCATACTATACCACCTTACACGGTGACTGTTATGTTTCGGTAGCTGAGGAGAAATAGCAAAAATAGCAAAGTAGCAATACACCAGAGAGGCTGGAACCTATTGGATTGCAGGACCCTAAACTAACCGCAACACTAGAAGTAGCCGTGAAGCGTACCTACAGTGATCCTAGACGCCTCGTCACAGCCGGAGAGATAGCTACACCTAAAGGCAGAAAGATTAAAGCTATCTGCCCCGTAGCAGAACCCCCAAAGAAATAGGAAGCCCCCAAACATGTAATGGCGTTTAGACAAGAAGAAAATACGGACACAGACAGAAAATAGAATGAGCAAATGCTGGGGCCCAATCTGTCTAAATAAAACAGTATAGGAAAGAATTCTGACTGCAACCCAAAAAAAACCATGACAAAAATACCAACACTTCTGATTAACAAAAAAACCTGAGATCACACAATCTCTACCACCTAAATCAGATCTCTGGTGTAACACACAGCAATTCAGCAAATAAAAAGTGACACAGGAACAGAACAAAAGTGCAAACACAAACTGAGCATAATTCCAGCACCAGGCCCCAAAAGGGGACCAGGCTGAAGTCTACTGCTAAGCAGCAAACAAGCAAGGAAAATCCAACCAGAGTAAAAAAACAGCAAATCACTTATCTGAATGAGAGCAGGAATGCAAGCTGAGCTCCAAGCAAGACCAGGAAGAACAATTGATTACCGGCAAGGCTGATGGGAACTCAGGTCACTTACCATATATACTCATGTATAAGCCGAGATTTTCAGCACCTTTTTTTGTGCTGAAAATGCCCCCTCGGCTTATACATGAGTCATATGGCAGAAACCAGCGGGGGAGGGGATGCGGGGGCAGGAGCCGGTGGCTGGGACATCATACTCACCCTCCCCGTGCCATCGCTGAACATCCCTGCAATCCTGCGTTCTCCCCGGCTTCCTGCAGCTCTCCCCGGCTTCCTGCAGCTCTCCAGCGCTGAGCGGTGACGTAATACCCGCTCATTAAGGTCATGTAATATGGACGCGACGCCACTCCCATGGGCGTCGCCTCCATATTCATGGCCTTAATGAGCGGTATTACGTCACCGCTCAGTGCTGGAGAGCTGTAGGAAGCCGGGGAGAGCTGCAGGAAGCCGGGGAGAACGCAGGATTGCTGGCCGGGACGTTCAGCGATGGCACGGGGAGGGTGAGTATGATGGAGGAGGATGGGGGGAGCATGGAGGAGGACAAGGAGCATGGCACAGGACGGGGGGGAGGATGGAGAGCACGGAGCAGAAGGGGGGAGGACGGAGAGCACAGAGCAGAAGGAGGGGAGGACGGAGAGCATGGAGCAGAACTGGGGGAGGATAGAGAGCACGGAGCAGAAGGGGGAGGACGGAGAGCATGGAGCAGAACTGGGGGAGGATAGAGAGCACGGAGCAGAAGGGGGGAGGACGGAGAGCACAGAGCAGAACGGGGGAGGACGGAGGAGAGCATGGAAACTGGGGGAGGACAGAGAGCACGGAGCAGGACGGGGGTGGGCACAGAGTAGAATGGGGGAGTGCAGAGCTGGATGGGGAGCAAGGAGCAGGACGGGGGAGGATGGAAAGCACGAGCAGGACAGAATAATGGAACAGGAGGAGGGGAGCACAGAGGAGAATGGGGGCGCACAGAGCAGGACGGCAACTTATACACCCGGCTTATACGCGAGTCAATAAGTTTTCCAAGTTTTTTGTGGCAAAATTAGGGGGGTCGGCTTATACACGGGTCGGCTTATACATGAGTATATACGGTATATCAGACCATTCAGAGCCAGCTTCCCATAGTAGGAAGAGTGCAGCGTGGCACTTTTTTGACCAAAATCCTATTGATGAGGCAAAAGTTATCTGTAAGAAGTGCGGAAGGACCTTTAGCCGAGGGAAAAATCTCCGAAATTTGAATACCAGTTGCATGCTTAGACATTTAAACACCATGCACTTGCAAGCGTGAACGGACCATAAAACCTCTCTGGCTTTGAACGTCTACATTGCCAAACTGATCTCATTAGAGACGATGCCCTTCCGTTTGGTTGAAAGCGCAGCTTTCCGAGAGCTCATGGCCTACACTGTCCACACTATGACCTATCCAGTCAGCACTTCTTTTCTATAAAAGCCATCCCTGCCCTCCACCTGCATGTGAAAGACCGCATTGTCCATGCACTCAAACAATCAGTGAGTGGAAAGGCGCACCTCACAACAGATGCATGGGCCAGTAGGCATGGCCAGGGCCGTTACGTGTCCACCACTGAGCACTGAGTTAATGTGGTGGATGCAGGGTCCACAGAGGACAGCGGAGGTGGGACAGTGCTGCCTAGCCCATGGTATAGGCAACAGTTGGCTGTAGGCGTTCGACCCTCCTACTCCAGAAGCGAAAGCTCGTCGACAGAGCGCAGTCGCACGAGCACTCCATCCGCAGCTGCCAGTGTTGGACACGAGGTGTCCCACTATCGAGCAGCTAGTGGTAAGCATCAGCAGGCTGTTTTAAAGATGATGTCTTTGGGCGACAACAGACACACCGCGGAGGTACTGGCCGACTACATGCAGCGAGAAACTGAGTCATGGCTGGGCAGTCTACATCTTGAGCCAGGCAAGGTAGTCAGTGATAACGACTGTAATTTTGTGGCAGCCATAGCCCTGGAAAAACTCAGACACATACCTCGCCTGGCTCACACCTTGAACCTAGTGGTGCAGTGCTTCATAAATAATTATCCGGAGTTACCAGCCCTCCTCCATAAGGTGTGAAGACTGTGCTCGCACATCCGTCACTCGCCCATAGACTCTAGTCATATGCAGAGGCTGCAGCGATTGCTCCACCTCCCCAAGCACCACCTAATTGTAGACATTGCAACAAGGTGAAACTCCACCATGCACATGTTTGGGAGGCTGTGCGAACAGAGGCAGGCTGTAATGCATTTGTGGGAGGATACACGGGCAGGCAGTTTGAGGGCAGACATCGAGTTGTCAGGTGTGCAGTGGTCAAAGCTGAAAGACCTCTGTAAAGTCCTTCAGTGTTTTGAGGAATGCACATGGCTGGTAAGCGCAGTCGACGCCATCATAAGCATGAGCATCCCACTTATGTGTCTGCTCATGCAAACTTTGACGCATATTAAGGATCAGGCATCTGCAGTGGAGGAGGAGGAGGAGGGAAGCCTTGATGACAGTCAGACATTGTCTGCACAGGGAACTGTCCTGGATGAGGTGGAGGAAGAAGAGGAAGAGGAAGATGGGGATGGGGGGGATGACTATTTTGGGGAGGAGGATGCTTCTCAGGGGGCAAGAGAAAATGTTGAATTGCCAAGGTCAGGTACAGGGTTTGTGCGTGACTGGAGGGATGTGGATTTGGAAGAAAGTGCTCCTCCACCCACCACTGGCAGTGCATCATTGACACCTGGAACATTGGCCCACATGTGTGATTATGTCTTGCGGATCCTAAAAAGGGACCCCCGAATTGCCAAAATTATGAAGGATGACGACTACTGGTTGGCCAGCATCCTCGATCCACGCTATAAAGGCAAATTACAGAAATCATGCCACAGGAGAACCTAAAGCTAATATTGGCGAACAAACAAGCAACTCTGGTAAACCATTTGTTAGAGGCATTCCCAGCACACAGCAGCAGTGCAGGTTCTACCACGAGCCGTACTGGTCCAAATGGAAGAGGTGTTCGTGGTGCACACAGCCGAAGTGGCGTTGGAGACAGGGGTTTCATGACCATGTTGTGGACTGATTTCTCGAGTACCGCTCACAAGACTGTTAATGCTGAATCGATTGCAACAGACAGGAGACAGCAGTTGTCAACTATGGTTCAAAATTACCTCTCCTCCCCTATCGATGTTCTCCCTCACAATTCATTCCCTTTTGACTACTGGGCCTGTAAACTGAACACCTGGCCTGAATTGGCACAACATGCCTTACAGGAGCTCGCTTGCCATGCTGGTAGTGTGCTATTAGAAAGAGTCTTCAGTGCTGCTGGATCAATCCTGACAGAAAGAGGGACCCGGCTGTTGACTCTAAACGTTGGTGATCTCACCTTCATTAAAATGAACCATGCCTGGGTTTCAAAGGATTTTGTACCACCTTCCCCTGATGACACATAGGTTGCCAGCAAAATGGCTCGCTTTGTCCTCCTCTTCCTCTGACTTCTCCAATTGCTCCATTTGCAGCTGCTAAACGTCCTGCCTACACCTCAACAAATATAATACACCGCACACTTAGTTGAATATGATGCAAGGGTGAAAACTATCATTTATTTATATACAGATTGGTAGTTTAGGCAAGCGATTAAATTTAATTGCTTGTCATATATTGCCTTGCCTAAACTACCAATCTGTATATAAATAAATGATAGTTTTCACCCTTGCATCATATTCAACTAAGTGTGCGGTGTATTGTATTATTCTAGATTTGGGACCTCAGGTCCGCTACACCAGCACCTTGTCTTACTTGACTGAGTGCACGCTAAGTTCTTTACTCACACTTACACCTCAACAAATGCCAGTTTTTCCACCTCCCTAACTGGGCTGTACCCCCCAGGGCCAGCGTCAGCACCTGGCGCACCCGGGCAAGTGCTGGGGCCCTGAGAAGGTGGGGGACCCACTCGTGGGCGATGGCACTCCCACAGGGCCCCTCATAGTACGCCGGTGTCTCTGTCAGTGGGGGGGCCCCCCCTGCCATCAGAGACACTGGCGTACTATGAGGGGCCCTATGCCAGTGCCGTCAGCCATGAGTGGGCCCCTCTGCTTGCTCAGGGCCCCAGCTCTTGCAATACTTACCTCTCCCTGCTCCACTGCTGTGACATCTTCCGCGTTTCCTGACAGTGACATTCAGGTCAGAAAGCGCGATGACGTTACGTCTGTGACCCCTCTGCCTGAACAGTCACAGTGCAGAGAATTGGAAGATGGCGACACTGAGGAGTCCAGAGTACAGCAGTGCCCAGGAGAGGAATTTCAATTTTTTTTAATGTTTGGAGCAATATATGGGAGCTTTATACACTGGAGAATTATATATGGGGCTCATCATACACTGGAGCATTATAAATGGGGCCCATCATACACTGGAGCATTATATACGGGGCCCATTATACACTGGAGCATTATATAGGGCCCATTATATATGGAGCATTATATAAGCCCATCATACACTGGAGCATCATCCATGGGACTCATCATATACTGGAGCATTATGTGGAGCTCATCATATACTGTATGGAACATTATATGGGACCAATTATGTATGGAGCAATATATGGGGCTCATTATTATCTATGGCGCACTATGTGGTGGCCATAATACTGTATGGAGTAATATACTGTCTGTTTTTTGAGCTGTTGCAGAATTTACAATATATATCACTCATGTAATGTAAGAAGTGAAGTATTTGGCATTGTACTATGCCTATATTTCTGTGCCGTATCGGAGCATCATGAATTGTGGTATGTGTTAAAGGGGCCCACTGACACTCTTTGCCCGCGGCCCATGAAAACCTGGAGCCAGCACTGCCCCCCCACAACTTTAGCCAAGTAACCCCCAGTTTTCAATGCATTACTTTACTATTATTATAAAGTAAATTAAGGTTGACAAGCTTAAGTAATAAGAATTGATGTTCTTGGCTTTGAAATGGGCAATGTAGGTGTGTTTACTGTCCTCCACTCACTGCCGACTTTTATTCCCTATTGACTTGCATTGGGGTCGGATTTTCGACTCCTACTTGACCTTTTCCGTTAGCCGGCCGACTTCGTTCGACTTGACTTTTGGGAAAGTCGGGTGGTCCAAAACCCGACTCGACCCTCCCAGAGCCAAAGTCGCTCATCTCTAATGACCACACAAAGCCCTGATCTCAACAGCATCTAGTCTGTTCTGATTATGTGAAGAGACAGAAGGATTCGCACAAGCCTACATCCACAGAACAAAATTGTGCACAGGTGTGCATGAAAGAAGTCATGCTTTTGAAGGCAAAATTTGGTCACATCCAAATATTGATTTGATTTAGATTTTTCTTTTGTTTATTCACTTTGCATTTTGTTAATACTTAGCAGCATTTTTTCCATACCTGCCTAAAACTTTTGCACAGTACTTTATGTATTTATCCTTTTAAAGGTAAAACTTTACTTTAAATTTAACAATAAATTATTTATTTTCATCAGGAAGGCAGCAGAGATCTAGTTTAAATATGAAGTGAGAATAAATATTATTTTAAGCCAAAATCATTACAAGATGAAGAAGGAAATTTCTGCTAAAATGTTCCTCTCCCTTAAGTATATGACTGCATATAATTTATGTTTTCCGATAATAGATAATAACTCACATTACATGTTACTCACATAGTGTTAGAATTTCATTTAAGTAATATTACATTATAATTGCATTTCTATTATTTTTGTTATCTACTGATGATGTTTACCTCTGGAGTCCAAAACCTATCTTTCAGTATCACAGTATATATTAGCCACTAACAAATGAAAGTGTATTGTTATTATTATTAGTCTTTGTACATAAAGCAACAACATATTACACAGGTTCCATAGAGCATAAAGTATTCATAATGTATATAATGGTGAAGTAGGACAAGAAGGCCTTGCACAAATGAACCTACAATCTAAAAGTAGAGAAAATACTCAATTCTGTCATCTACTGAGAAAAAGCTGATCCATGTACAGCAATAGTCTAGTATTAGACACTAGTGCACAGAGATTGAAGATTTCATTAGGACCATTGATATTAGATTATTTTATTAATTTAAAGGAAACTTATCAAATTCCTTCATGCCTCCATGACATTTTAGTGTTATATTCATGTGTTCCATTAATGGGTGTATTGTTTTCTGTAATTGCATAATCAACTGTAAAATCAACTTATATTCAGCACAAAGCGGTTTCTAAAGAACTCTGACCAGTCTGTGTTAATTCAATGAGATTAGATCAGGTTCAGAATATGCAGTGATGCCCTTTGGATGTGATTGACAGGCCCCGCACTATGGAGTAGTTTGGGCTCCTCCCAACTGAAAAATCAACTCATAGTTTGAACATCAGGGTATGCTCATGTACTTGGACAAGTCCAATGAGGCATTTACTCACTAAGGCTAGACGAGAATCAGAAGCTGTAGTAACGCCCTCTGGATGTAATATACAGTCACTGCACTAACTGTATCTTAACAGTTTGTGCTTTCAACAGCATCTCTCCTCCCCTTTCAAAGCTCTGCTAGCAGCCAACAACAAAGCAAAGGAGTGCAAAATGTGAATAATCCAGGAAGTGCAGGGGATGTCAATCCCATTTAGTTTCTGAACCCAGTCAAGACCCATTAGTAAATATTTCACCAAACTAAGTTCATTAGCAGTTCTATAAAGCAATACACACATTACTGGAATACATGAATAAAGCTTTAACATGTCATGGAGGCCATTTCTAAACTGATAATCCATATTGAATTGCCATCTGCCCATGTGTTCACACGTACAGTAGTTAATTTACTTGTTTTATTATTTTATTTATTTTTGTTTTAATCTTTTGTTTAATATCCTTATTTGCTGATTTATTGACATAATTGAAAAATAATTGATTCAGGCTCTGCTCACACTGGCTTATTGACTTCTATTATGATAGATATGGCGGATTTGTGCTCTTTGCATGTGGAAATCAATGACATCCTCAGATTTATATTGTTTATAGCATGGACTATATAATATTTTTGCTCTATAAATCTAAGAGATGCTGTAAATTGAGCATAAACTTCCCATTGGCCCTTTTCCTCAATGTACTCACACAGAAACCCCTCAAATCTCATTAATATTCCCTGCGTGTCTTCTGTCTCTTTTAATTGTGCCCTTTGGAATTATCGCTCAGTGTGTAATAAACTCTACTTCATCCATGACTTCTTCCTTTCTGATTCTTTTAACCTTCTGGCTCTTACTGAAACCTGGATCCAGCAGTCTGACACCACTGCTGCTGCTCTTTCATATGGTGAACTATACTTCTCACATTCCCCAAGACAGGATTACAGATCAGGTGGAGGCGTTGGTCTGCTCCTATCACCCAAATATACCTTTCAGGTTATCCCTCAAGTACTCTCACTTATCTTCCTTTCTTTTGAGGTCCATGCTGTCACTCTATATCCCCTTCTCCATGAGAGTGGTGGTTGTGTATCTTCCTCTGGGCCCCTCCCATCCGTTCCTTAATCACTTTGCCCCCTGGCTTCCATATTTTCTCTCCTGTGACATCCCCAATTTCATCATGGGAGACTTTAACATCCCATTGCTTTTCCCCCTCTCCCCATCTGCTACTCACCTTTTATCACTAACCTCCTCCTTTAGCCCTTTGCAGCTTACTAACTCTCCTACGCATGAAGATGGAAACTCCCTCAACTTGGTCTTCTCCCGACTTTGCTCAGTGTATGATTTTACAAACTCACCTCTCCTGCTCACTGACCACAACCTTCTTTCATTCTTGGTTAAGAACTGCAACAGGAAATTTTCTCCCAATCCCCTCATACCATGCACTGTCCTCCCTTCCCCACTGCATCTAGCTCACGCTCTGATTTTGAACCACAGAAGAAGATCAGGCTCCCTACATCTTCTCGCCCTACTACTTGCATCAGAGACCCTATAGTGTCACATCTCCTCAAGTCCACTCCCATCTTATCTGCTATCTCTCACATAACTATCTTCTCGACACTCATCAATCGTTTCCGATCTTTCTACTCTACTGAAACTGCCCTCATTAATGTCTCTAATGATCTACTAACAGCTAAATCTAATGGTCACTACTCCTTGTTAATTCTCCTGTATCTTTCTGCAGCATTCGACACTGTCGACCATCAACTCCTCCTCACTATGCTCCACTCTATCGGCCTCAAGGACACCGTTCTCTCCTGGTTCTCCTCCTATCTCTCTGACCACTCCTTCACTGTGTCTTTTGCTGTCTTCTCCTCCTCTCATCTGCCCCTTACTGTTGGGTTTTCTAAAAGTTCAGTCCTAGGCCTCCTCCTGTTCTCCTTGTATACTTCCCCTATTGGACAAACAATCAGTAGATTTGGTTTCCAGTACCATCTCTATGCAGGTACATCTCCTCTCCTGGCATCACACCTGCCTTTTTAGAAAACACCAGTAATTGTTTTACTGCTGTCTCCAACAACCTGTCCTCCCTCTATCTGAAACTGGACCTGTCAAAAACTTCAACTCCTTGTGTTTCCTCCCTCTACTAACCTACCTATGCCCGAAATTTCAGTGTGTGGTTCTACTATTACTCCCCAGCAACATGCCCGCTGTCTTGGGGTCCAACTTGTTTCAGAGCTTTCATTCACCCCCCCACATCCGATCACTGACTCGCTCTTGTTATCGGCACCTCAAAAACATTTTTAGAATTCGACCTTTTCTTACTTTTGACTCTGCAAAACCTCTTACTGTTTCTCTTATTCATTCTCGTCTGGACTATTGCAATCCTCTACTAATCGGTCTCCCTTTTACCAAACTCTCCACACTCCAATCTGTCTTGAATGCTGCAGCCCGGATCATATTCCTCACAAACAGTTACACCGATGGCACTACTTTGTGCCAGTCATTACACTGATTACCCATTCACTCCAGAATTCAGTATAAACTTATTACCATTATCCACAAAGCCCTCCATGGCTCAGCACCACCCTACATCTCCTCCCTCGTCTCAGTCTACCACCCTAACCATGCCCTCCATTCTGCTAATGACCTGAGATTAATATCCTCAATATCCAATTCCTCCCACTCCCGACTCCAAGACTTTTTATGCTGTAATGTCTATTGTCTGAACAATGTGTGAAAGAACACCGTGAGCACAGCCGTAGAAGGTGCCTAGGTTAGGTTCCAAAACCATTTAATGTGAAGTATAAACCTAGCACTCAACTTAAATTTTTGTGATGATTTATTGTAGTATTCCAAAATAAAATGTTTTGGTCATAAAACGACCTTAGTCAGTTACATATCAGATTTGAGCAAATGTAGAATGTGTCTCCAAAAGATAAAACGGAACAGGAGATGCAGGATTAAATGCTGTGTATAGGAGTCCCTATAGGACTGCCAGATAGAGCTTGTATGCTGGGAGAGTGGGGCAGCTGTGCCACAGGATGCGGTATCCAGCGTTATACTTCATATTGTCTGAACAAGTCCCTTCTAAAATGTAAAGTGCTGCGGAATATGTTGGCGCTATAGAAATAAAATTATTATTATTTATTATTATTAATGTAGTTTATAAGCCAAATATAACTAGATAGCAAAAATCAGCTACATAATATCAGCACAAATTCAGTTCCTTCCCTGGATTAGAATTAATAGCTCACTATGTAATGTTTAGATGTGGTGATCAAATGCTTTTAGTAGTGATATATATTGCTGAATGCTTATTCTAACATTTTACAATCATAGCTCAATTGCAAAATTCTGATAATTTTGTAAGTAAGATGGACTAGGACTTGCTAATTGCATTAATTAGTGTATTGCAATTGATTATTATTTGCCAGACATATTGTAGCGACTTTTAATTTGGATTGCATAAAGTTTTATCAATTTTGAGACTATAGATTACTGGTATATATCAATATTTCTTTTTTTAAAGTGAAGCTTATTGAGAATTATACCATCCATTTCACAGGAGAAAAAGGTTTAATGTATTTTTAATGCTAAAATGATCAGATAAAAACTGTTACTTGGCGACCTGTTGGGTAAAAAGCGTAATGCTAATCAAAAATTTATGGCGTAGTATTGAGTTATTACAATCCAATTAAGCCAAATCGTAATCATTTGCTGTATTTTTCTCTTTACACAGATTCAAAGACAGAAAATAATTTTCTGAAAACATACGTTTAGTTATTTTGCAGCATAATGTACAATGAGTGACTCACTATGCAAAAACATGTAAAAACAAATTTTGCAATAAGTCAATAAAGTGCATCAACTTACATATATCCATCATTTCAATATCCTTATAATTAAATTTTGCAATTACATCAGATTACCATGAATGACAACAGCAATTAGAATAAGGTGTATTATATTACATTTATTAAGACATACCCAAAAGTGAGTAAAATAAATAAAATGTGTTCGGCACACAACTTCAGTAATCAGTGCTGACCATTATCACATTAGCAGCTTTCATAAACAACTAAACGAGCAATCTTTCACTTTGTTTTTAGTACAGAATAAAGTGACAGGTTTTCTTTAAAAGCTTGTCACAAGTTATATACAGCCTAATGAAAATGCAGCAATCCATCCGGGCAATTTATGAGTCACTGCTTTGTTCTATTCATGTCATTTCAAAGTAACAGCCATTTTATTTCTCAGGTTAAATTCCACTACAAAATGGAAGGAACCTTTAATAATGAAAGCACAACTTTTTGCTGCTGAACAAAATGCTTTAAATTTTATAGCCTACAATGATACATTTTGGCCATACAACTGGACCATCACTCATGAAACTCCCATTCAATAATTTAATAAGGATTGCTATATGGCTGATGTTGAAAATACAAAGCACACCGGGAACTACACAAAATAGTGCATTGCAGAGCTCATTCTATGTCAGATCTACAGTACAGACCAAAAGTTTGGACACACCTTCTCATTTAAAGATTTTTCGTATTTTCATGACTATGAAAATTGTACATTCACACTGAAGGCATCAAAACTATGAAATAACACATGTGGAATTATATGAAAGGTAGTGAGTTCTCCTTCAATGGAAGTCTTCAAACAGAGGCAGGACAGACATCTGTCTGGGATGATTTAGAGAATCCTGCTTTGAGCAGGGGGTTGGACCAGATGGCCCAGGAGGTCCTTTCCAACTCTACTGTTCTATGATTCTATGATTCTATGACTTAACAAAAAAGTATGAAACAACTGAAAATATGTCTTATATTCTAGGTTCTTCAAAGTAGCCACCTTTTGCTTTGATGACTGCTTTGCACACTCTTGACATTCTCTTGATGAGCCTTAGGAGGTAGCCACCAGAACTGGTCTTACAACAACCTTGAAGGAGTTCACAGAGATGCTTAGCACTTGTTGGCCCTTTTGCCTTCACTCTGCGGTCCAGCTCACCCCAAACCATCTCGATTGGGATCAACTCTGGTGACTGTGGAAGCCAGGTCATCTGGCGTAGCACCCCATCACTCTCCTTCTTGGTCAAATAGCCCTTACACAGCCTGGAGCTGTGTTTGGGGTCATTGTCCTGTTGAAAAATAAATGATGGTCCAACTAAACGCAAACTGGATGGAATAGCATGCCGCTGCAAGATGCTGTGGTAGCCATGCTGGTTTAGTAAGCCTTCAATTTTGAATAAATCCCAAACAGTGTCACCAGCAAAGCACCCCCACACCATCACACCTCCTCCTCCATGCTTCACGGTAGGAACCAGGCAAGTAGAGTCCATCCGTTCACCTTTTCTGCGTTGCACAAAGACACGGTGGTTGGAACCAAAGATCTCAAATTTGGACTCATCAGACCAAAGCACAGATTTCCACTGGTCTAATGTCCATTCCTTGTGTTCTTTAGCCCAAACAAGTCTCTTCTGCTTGTTGCCTGTCCTTAGCAGTGGTTTCCTAGCAGCTATTTTACCATGAAGGCCTGCTACACAAAATCTCCTCTTAACAGTTGTTGTAGAGATGTGTCTGCTGCTAGAACTCTGTGTGGCATTGACCTGGTCTCTAATCTGAGCTGCTGTTAACCTGCGATTTCTGAGGCTGATGACTCGGATAAACTTATCCTCAGAAGCAGAGATGACTCTTGGTCTTCCTTTCCAGGGGCGGTCCTCATGTGAGCCAGTTTCTTTGTAGCGCGTGATGGATTTTGCAACTGCACTTGAGGACACTTTCAAAGTTTTCCCAATTTTTCGGACTGACTGACCTTCATTTCTTAAAGTAATGATGGCCACTCGTATTTTTCTTTACTTAGCTGCTTTTTCCATGCCATAATACAAATTCTAACAGTCTATTCAGTAGGACTATCAGCTGTGTATCAACCAGACTTCTGCACAACACAACTGAAGTTCCCAACCCCATTTATAAGGCCAGAAATCCCACTTATTAAACCTTAAGGTACTGCCACACTAAACAATCCCGCTAGCGATCTCGTTAACATCGCATACTAATGAGATCGCTAGCGTGATTGTTATAATATCGCTAGTAGCTGCCTAATTTAGCGATGTCGTTAAGGACGCTATCGCTGTTAGCGATCTCCTTAACGACTTTAGCGGTACAAAAACACCGCACATCGCTAACAAAAAGGTGCCACACTCAGCGATATATGCTCACCAGCGGGACGCCAATGATAAAAATACGGTCCAGAACGATGTGAACGATGAACGAGATCACAGCAGGGGCACAGCAGGGGCCACGTCGCTAGTACATGCCACACATACCAGCGTCACTAACGAGATCGCTAAATAGTGACGTTTTTTAGCGATCTCGTTAGCGACGCTGTTTAGTGTGGCATACCCTTTACTGTGAAGTGAAAACCATTTCTGGTGATTACCTCTTGAAGATCATCAAGAGAATGCAAGCAAGAGTGCGCAAAGCAGTAATCAAAGCAAAAGGTGACTACTTTGAAAACCTAGAATATAAGACATATTTTCAGTTGTTTCACACTTTTTTGTTAAGTATATAATTCCACATGTGTTAATTCATAGTTTTGATGCCTTCAGTGTGAATGTACAATTTTCATAGTCATGAAAATGCAGAAAAATCTTTGAATGAGAAGGTGTGTCCAAACTTTTGTCTGTACTGTATATGTGTGTATTCAAATTTGCTCCAGGTCAATTATTGTTGAAATGGGAAAAAGTAGAATTTGGAACCATAAAGTTATGGAAAACTAGTACATTATCCCAAACCTACTACAATTCTTACCTGGTCTCTGTAGGAGCAGTTCATCCTGGCACAAAAAAGTACAGAAAAAGACATTTGCCAGTGTAATGCCTATGCCATGTTTGTATCTCCCAGATAGTCATATAGTTCATATATCGGCAGAGTATAAGGCACAGTGCATTTTGAATTTGTTTTTATGCAACAATGACCCAAAAAAACCATTGTTGAAAATGTTGTAACCAGAGGCCATTGTACCTTGAAGACTTGCTATACAGTTATACAATATAAAGCTGGCCATTAGATAGCCGCCGGCCAAACTATTGTTCAGCTGAAAGCTGTCTCTTCTGACTTCTCCACATACAGGAGCATTGTGTAGCCAAATGTTTATTTGTTATATATCAGAGTCACTGTCAGAGTTACCTGGTGGCAACTTACTTATCCATTTAAAATGATAGAATCTTTTAAAATTTGCAAGCACATCAATTGACTGCAAAATTCCACTATGAGGTCTCCTAAAGCTATTTTGAATCCTTTTTAGATTTTTAACATAATCACAGACTTATTAATGTACTAATTACCTCAACACTTCTGGTTAGGGAGAAATAGATAGAAACGGGTGGTAGCCAACATCTCAATTAAAAACACACTGCAGTAACAGACTTTTTAGGCTACTTAAATTGTAACACAGGTCCAAAAAGTGTCCCTTAAGTTTATAAAACATGAAAGGATGCAAAAATATGGACAATAGTTGTAATTTTCAACAAAGCACAGGAAGTTGATAACAACAATGATAAAGACATTACAAATCTGAAAATGAATTAAATTCTGGAAATTAAACTCTGAGATGACTACATTATGCACTGCAAACAACCACAATAATCAATGCTGAATCACATAAACCTGTAATCAAACTTGGTGCCCCTGGCACCTAATTCACCATTGGTATAGTACTGTTAAAAAGTCTGGTTGCCTTTGAGAGCCTTACTTCAGTGAGTGCAAATAGAATAAAATAAAACCCCAAAGAGAAATCCTGTGTCATATCAAAGATATAGTATTAAATATGTAGGTATTTGGACCATTTGACAAGCGCACAGTGAACGCTTGGCAAGACACCAGGGCATATCGGACAGTGATGTCCTTGGTATATAATGGAAAGCAAGTCCGCAAGCTGGCATGCGCATGGTTGCCAATCATGCAGAAACAACTTGACAGTCCGCAAAAATAGGGCACTTTTTTCCCTGTCTGTAAAAAAAGTGATGCATCTGTTGGAGTGGTGGAGATGATGGTCTGCTCCCTGACACTTTAAATGGTTAAATGTATTTGATGTTTATGTATGTTATATATGATAACACTCACTGGGCTGCAGTTAGCTTAAACAGGGTTAATTGTAATAGTCGGCCCAGTTTGGGAGGGGGAATTGAGCGTTATTGTCAAGAATAGGAAGTGACAGAGTCAGTGAATTCAGAGCAGTGAGAATTGACAGACTCAGAACTAAGGCTGCTGGGGACAGTGGGAGAACAGAACCTCGGAGCAGTGTATTTCCAGAGAACCCCTCTGTACAAGTCCCCCTTTGCTGGTCTGGGATATCTCAAGATAGATGTCAGGGACTGAGGCGCACTTGTTCTGCGAAGCTGCAGGACTCAAACAATGAGAAGCAGAGTGAGATGGAATCCAGATATACTTCTAGAAAAGTAGAAGATCCCCTAGAACTGGAAGAGATAGTAAAATGGATGTTCTACCTATACTGAGAACCAGGGCTGAAGTTGCATCCAATAACTGTGGGAAAGATGACCACCCATTGGGCCTTATCATCTATATCTGCCTGTTAATACTGTAAATGCTACCATTCACCAAGTAAAAGTTTGGTTGTTTTTATGAACCTTGTGTCTTCTGGATTAATTGCTGCCCTGATTCTAGAAGAGGGATTCTTGGAGTCAGAAGAAGAGGCTTGCAGCCCTAATAAGTGTGATGCACTTCACACACAGCAGCACACCAGTATTGGGACATGAGTTGTCTGTTGAATGCCAAAGCTGGAGAGACTTGTACAGATTTTTATGATTCTATTTATCACCATTTTACAGTTCACAATGAATGCAGCTGATGTCTTCAAACATGATTGCAGCATTCTGGAGCCAGCACATGGGCTGACAGCCCCTCGGCCTTTGGTTTGGAGACCCCGCAGCATGCCACAGGGGTCCGATCGCTGCCATGGAGACCCGATGTCGTCATGATGACTCAGGGTCTCCAGAGCAGAGAAACTTCCTGTTATGCGCAGTGCATGTCAGGACGCCTCTCAGGTCAGTAAGCTGCAGCGCTGGCAGCATCTGTAGCATGCAGATGCTGCTTCATCTGCATGATATAGAAGCGATCAGCCTGCACAAAATCATTGTCCCATAGTGGGACAAAGTGTAAAAGTAAGAATTAAATTAAAAAAAAGTTTTAAAATAATTGTAAAAACATTTTTAAAAATAATCAAGAATAAAAAAATTCAATATTTATTCTATCACTAAATAAATATTTGAATAAAAAATGTAAACATTAAAAGTACACATATTTAGTATTGCCGCGTCAGTAATGACCCGACCTATAAAACTGTCCCACTAGTTAACCCCTTTAGTAAACACCATAAAAAAAGGCAAAAAACAATGCTTTATCATCATACCGCCGAACAAAAAGAGGAATAACACGCGATCAAAAAAAGGATATAAATAAACATGGTACGTCATCTCGTCCCACAAAAAATGAGCCACATACAGCATCATCACTGAAAAGATAAAAAAAAGTTATAGCTGTCAGAATAAAGCAATGCAAAAATAATTATTTGTTCTATAAAACAGTTTTTATTTTATAAAAGTGCCAAAACATAAAATAATATCAATGAGGTATCTCTGTAATCCTACTGACTCAAAGAATAAAACTGCTTATCAATTTTACCACACGCGGAATGGTGTAAACGCCCCCTCAAAAAGAAATTCATGAATTGCTGCTTTTTGCTTTTTCTGTCTCCCAAAAATCGGAATAGAAAGTGATCAAAAAATGTCATATGAAAAAATATGGTACCAATAAAAATGTCAACCCGTCCCGCAAAAAACAAGACCTCACATAACTCTGTGGGCCAAAGTATGGAAAAATTATAGTTCTCAAAATGTGGTGATGCAAAAACTATTTTTTGCAATAAAAAGCATCTTTTAGTATGTGACAGCTGCCAAACATAAAAACCCACTCTAAAAACCCACTATAAATAGTAAATCAAACCCCCTTTTATCACCCCCTTAGGGAAAAATAATAAAATATGAAAAGTATTTATTTCCATTTTCCCCATTACGGTTAGGGTTAAGGTTGGGGCTAAAGTTAGGGTTAGGGTTGGGGCTACAGTTAGGGTTAGGGCTAAAGTTAGGGTTAGGGTTAGGGCTAAAGTTAGGGTTAAAGTTAGGGTTGGGACTAAAGTTAGGGTTGGGGTTGGGGCTAAAGTTAGGGTTAGGGTTGGGGCTAGAGTTGGGTTAGGGTTTAGATTAGTTACATTGGTATTAGGGTTAGGGTTGGGATTAGCGCTAGGGGTGTGTTAGGGTTAGGTTTGTGGTTAGGTTTATGGTTAGGGTTGCGATTAGGGTTAGGGATGTGTTGGGGTTAGTGTTGGAGTTAGAATTGGGGGGTTTCCACTGTTTAGGCACATCAGGAGCTTTCTAAACACAACATGGCATCCGATCTCAATTCCAGCCAAGTTTGCATTGAAAAGTCAAACGGTGCTCCTTCCCTTCCGAGCTCTTCCATGCACCCAAACAGTGGTTCCTCCCCACTTATGAGGTATCAGCATACTTAGGACAAATTGCACAACAACTTTTGGGACAAAGTTCTCCTGTTACCCTTGGTAAAATAAAAAACTTGGATATGAAGTAATTTTTTTGTGAAAAAAGGTTAAATGTTCATTTTTTTAAACATTCCAAAAATTCTTGTGAAGCACCTGAAGAGTTAATAAACTTCTTGAATTTGGCTTTGAGCACCTTCAGGGGTGCAAGTTTTAAGAATGGTGTCATTTTTGGGCATTTTCATATAGACCCCTCAAAGTGACTTCAAATATTATGTGGTCCCTAAAAAGAAATGGTGTTGTAAAAATGAGAAATCTCTGGTCAACTTTTAACCCTTATAACTTCCTAACAAAAAAAAATGTGGTTCCAAAATTGTGCTGATGTAAATAAAGTAGACATGTGGGAAATTATGTTATTTATTAACTATTTTGTGTGATATAACGCTCTGATTTAAAGGTATAAAAATTAAAAGTTTGAAAATTGTGAAATTTTCAAAATTTTCGCTAAATTTCCATTTTTTTCCCAAATAAACACAAGTTATAGCGAATAAATTTTACCACTAACGTGAAGTACAATATGTCACAAAAAAAAATCTTAGAATCACCAAGATCCGTTTAAAACATTCCAGAGTTATAACTTCATAAAGGGACAGAAGTAAGAATTGTAAAAATTGGCCTGGTCATTAACGTGCAAACCACCCTCGTGGGTAAAGGGGTTAAGATACTGCTGTGTGGTATGCAATAGAAACAAGTAAATATCATGCTACAGTGGATAAAATAAGTACTTTTTGATACTCTCCCAATTTTGGAAGTTTTTCCCACCTGCAAGTTAATATTTGATGCAGATACCTTTGCTTGCAATTACAGAGGTCAGAAGTTTTCTGTATTTCTTGTCCAAGTTTGCACACACTGCAGCAGGGATTTTCATCTACTCCGTCATACAGATCTCTATATATTTCAGGTTTCCAGGCTGTCACTAGGCAATATTGAGTTTCAGCTCCCTCCAAAGATTTTCTCTTGGGTTCAGGTTTGGAGAGTTGACAAGCCACTCCAGTACATTGAAATGCTTCTTAATGACCCACTCTTTCTTTGCCCTGGATGTGTGTACAGGTCATTATCATGCTGGAAGACCCAGCCATGACCCATCTTTAATGCACTTAATGAGGGAAGGAAGTTGTTGGCCAAAATCTTGCAATACATGACCTCATCCATCCTCCATTTAATACGGTGCAGTAGCCCTGTCCCCTTTGCAGAAAAACCCACCAAAGTATGATGTTTCCCACACCATATTTCACAGTTGGGACTGTGTTCTCAGGGTTGTATTCATTCTTCTTCTTCCTCCAAACTCAGAGATTAGAGTTGATACCAAAAAGTTCTATTTTGGTCTCATCTGACCAAATTACCTCCTCTGGATCATCTAGATGGACATCTAGATGGACATTCGCAAACTTCAAATGGGCCTAGTCACTGCTGGCGTGAGCTGGAGGACCTTGCTTGCCCTGCAGGATTTTAATCCATGATGATGTACGTAGTGTGTTTGAGACTGTGGTCCCAGCTCTCCTCAGGCCATTGACCAGGTCCTCCAGTGTAGTTCTCGGATGATTCTGACCTTTCTCATGAGGTGAGATCCTGCATGGAGCCCCAGACTGAGGAAGATTGACAGCCATCTTGAGTTTCTTCAATTTTCTAATAGTTGTTGCCTTCTCACTAAGTGGCTTGGATATTGTCCTGTAGCCCATCCCAGGATTTGCAGGACTACAATTTTGTCCCCAGTGTCCTTAGATAACTCTTTGATCTCGCTCATGTTGGCAGGTTTGAGTATGATCCAGTTTGTGGACTGGTGACTTTTATACAGGTAACGAGTTCAAACAGGTACAATTAATATAGGTAATGAGTGCGGAGTAGGAGGGCTTCTTAAAGAAAAACTAACAGATCTGTGAGAGCCAGAATTCTTGTTGGTAACAAGGTGACTAACTACTTATTTCATGCAATAAAATGCAAATAAAAATAATAATAATCTTTATTTTTATATAGCGCTAACATATTCCGCAGCGCTTTACAGTTTGCACACATTATCGTCGCTGTCCCCGATGGGGCTCACAATCTAGATTCCCTATCAGTATGTTTTTGGAGTGTGGGAGGAAACCGGAGTACCCGGAGGAAACCCACGCAAACATGGGGAGAACATGCAAACTCCTTGCAGATGTTGTCCTAGGTGGGATTCGAACCCAGGTCTCCAGCGCTGCAAGGCTGTAGTACTATCCACTGAGCCACCGTGCTGCCCTATGTAAAAATCATATAATGTGATTTTCTGGATTTTTTTTTAACATTCTGTCTCTCACAGTTGAAGTGTTCTTACGATTATAATCACAGACCTCTCCATTCTTTTTAGGTGGGAAAACTTCCAAAATCAGCAGTGTATCAAATACTTATTTTTCCCACTGTATAATATAAAATTTTAAATGTTATTCCTATTTTGCCTATTTTTTTTTTAATTTTTATCTGTCATAGTACCTGCTACCAAATTTCTTATTCTTTAAATTTCTCTGCATTTGTGAATTTCAGGAAATTTGACTCAAAATTGTTTAGAAGCAGTTTTAATGATCATCTCAACTCCCTGCTGAACAAAAGGTTGAGGAGATAGAATTCAAACCACCCAATCCTTATCTCACTGGCTGCCATAATCTGTTTGACCAACTTTTATTGAATATTTATTGGGGTCTTAAAACACTCACAGTGTTCTATTATTATTTGATGCAAGCCAAAAAGAAGCTTTAGTTTGATATCTGGATAAGTTTGAATCTTATTTGTCAGTAAATTTTTTAATGTTTAGCACAACTGATGCATATTTTGGGGCTATTCATAAAAAGAAGCGTAGCATCTACTGGAGACTACAGTGCCACAGGGAAGTGACATATCATGACATACACTACCTATACAGAACCATAGAGACTAATAGTGCAGACAATCAGACATCTTGTACACAACCTTGCTGAGCAAGAGGTCTTGATGGACGATTTTCTCTAATGACAGTGTTTTAAAGCATTTTCTATACACTTTGAAAAAAAGGAAAGTGCACTTATGTACTTTGAGTATCTGTCCTGTCAGTCATCAATTCAATGTTCCTGGGTCTCAAAGCAAATCCTATACCTGACCTATTTCTACCAGCAAACTGTGAATGAATCCCCTATAACTACAGTAGGTATTTGCTTGAATTAAGTTTTTTGTCCATTGCATTTAACTGTATATTAAATTTTCTTTAATTTTTCACAAGTATTATGTCAACAGTGTAATACACAAAACTAGATCTTGGAACCTTTTTAGACACATAAAATGAAGACAGATGTTGCCTTTGTTACTTTTGAGGGTAGAAAAAAAATAATTACATATTTTACTTTGAATGTTTAACAGTCAATTAGGCAACTTTGGTTATTGTGATATTTGTAAAACAGTATTATGGTTTTGTGAAAGACAGGTCCACTTTATTTTTTCTTTACCTGTCAACCCATATCTACATTTCATGGAGTGTAAACATACACAAAAAGACTGATCACGTTGCCTTCCTATTTATGTGTGCAGTGATGTGGGTCTGCACATGTTTAAAACAAAGCGATTATTACATGCATTGTTTTTAACTCTGAATAATACAAAATATCAAATAGTAATTGCTCAATCTATTCTTTGATATGCATGCACAGGAGAATACAGACAAAGAAAATTAAATGTAAATTGTTCTACTATTCATGAGTGTCTGACAGATGCCAGGCTGCGACATATCTGTTTATATTTGCTGGGAACTGATAACCCTTATCATAGAGAGGCAATGCATATCTTGCTCCTGTGATAAACTCTGAGGCTTCAGGCCAGAGTGATGCAATAAAAGAGCACATTTTTGTTCCAGAGATTTTGTAATTCTACTGTCAAAAATAATGAAATTTAAGTGCCTCTGCGAAAAGTACTAAGCTTCTGAATACAATTTTGTATTATTTTAAGACACAATAAAAATAGAATCTAGAATTTGAGCAAAAGTATGAAGGACACGTTAAGGATACAAAGTATGAATGGTAGTCTCCAAAAGATTATATTCTTGGGGCACATAAATTAGCCAAAATATTGGAATTTATTGGCTTTTCAAGAAGACATATTTTAGAAATTATAAGTTGAAAGTTCTGCCTATGCTAAAAATATTGTCCATGAGTATTATTACATTGCATATGAAGTCAAAATTTTATAGTACAGGTACAAGTACATACAGGTGCTTCTCACAAAAATAGAAAATCATCAAAAAGTTAATTAATTTCAGTTCTTCAATAAAAAAAGTGAAACACATTTATTATATAGAGTCATTACAAACAGAGTGATCTATTTCAAGTGTTTATTACTGTTAATGTTGATGATTATGGCTTACAGCCAATGAAAACCTAAAAGTCATTATCTCAGTAAATTAGAATGATTAATAAAAAAACACCTGCAAGTCTTCCTAAGCATTTAAAAATGTCCCTTAGTCTGTTTCAGTAGGCTCCACAATCATGGGGAAGACTGCTGACTTGATAGATGTCCAGAAGGCAGTCACTGACACCTCACAAGGAGAGTAAGCCACAAAAGGTCACTGATAAAGAAGCTGACTTTTCACAGAGTGCTGTATCCAAGCATATTAATGGAAAGTTAAGTGGAAGAAAAAAGTGTGGTAGAAAAAGGTGCACAAGCAACATGAATAACTACAGCCTTGAAAGGATTGTTAAAAAAAAGGCCATTCTAAAATTTGGGGGAGATTCACAAGGAGTGGACTGCTGCTGGAGTCATTGCTTCAAAAGCCACCACACACAGACGTAACCAGAACATGGGCTAAAAGGAATTTATGTCAAGCCACTCATGACCAATAGCCAATGCCAGAAGCATCTTACCTGGGCCAAGGAGAAAAAGAACTGGAATGTTGCTCAGTGGTCCAAGGTGTCGTTTTCCGATGAAAGTAAAATTTACATTTCATTTGAAAATCAAAGTCCCAGAGCCTGAAGGAAGAGTGGAGAGGCACATAATCCAAGCTGCTTGAGGTCTTGTGTGAAGTTTCCACAATCAGTGATGGTTTGGGGAGCCATGTCATCTGCTAGTGTAGGTCCATTGTGCTTTATCAAGATCAAAGTCAGTGCAGCCCTCTACCAGGAAATATTGGAGCACTTCATGCATCCCTCTGCCGACAAGCTTTATGTAGATGAAAATTTCATTTTCCAGCAGGACTTGGCACCTGTCCACACTGCCAAAAGTGCCAATACCTGGTTTAAAAACAACAGTATCACTGTACTTGATTGGCCAGCAAACTCGCCTGACCTTAACCCCATAGAGAATCTATGGGGTATTGTCAAAAGGAAGATGATAGACACCAGACCCTACAATGCAGATGAGCTGAAGGCTGCTATCAAATCAACCTGGGCTTCCATAAATTCTCAGCAGTTCCCCAGGTTTATTGCCTCCAAGTCACTACATGTTGATGCAGTAATTGATGCAAAAGGAACCCAGACCAAGTATTGAGTGCATTTAATGAACATATATTTCAGTAGGCCAACATTTCGGATTTTAAAATCATTTTTCAAGATGGTGTTATAAAGTATTCTAATTTACTGAGATAATGACTTTTTTGGGTTTTCATTGATTGTAAGCCATAATCATCAACATTAACAGAAATAAACACTTGAATTAGATCACTCTGTTTGTAATGACTATATATAATATATGAGATTCAGTTTTTGTATTGAAGAACCAAAATAAATTAACTTTTTGATGATATTCTAATTTTGGGAGAAGCACGTGTATATATTTTAATATATGTACTATATAAACTATATAAACATATATATGAAGTATTTTTCGTAAATGGCTAATTATTTGAAATGTGTATATTGCAATTGATTTAATTTAGTTATATGATAAGAAAATACAAAATATAGCATATTTGTGATTAAGGATGAGTGGATCCATGGAAGTACAAATACTGTTACCCAGCCCAAACGTTATTCCAATGTTTGGCTCGAGTATCAAAACTGTAACTAAACTTGAACCAGAATCCAGACCACATTGAAAACTATAAAGACCCAAACTTTGGGTCTGAGAAATAAAAAATTCTCTCTCTCTCTTCCATTTTAGCGCCAGACACTAGCGGTCCGGTCCTGGGTTCTCTCATCCCTATTCGTAATTTATCTTCATACTATTTTTGTTCTATTCATTTTTATTATTCATCTTGGTTATATTCTGCAATATTAAAGTGTGTTCCCATCTGGATTCATTGCAAAAAGCTAGCTATTGTTGATGGGCCTATTGTCTTAACTTATTTATGGCTTATTTTGAAACCTAAAGCTGGTCATACACATTAGATAGCTGTCAGACAAAATATTGCTTCACTGGCAACTATCTCTCCAAGCTTCCCCATACAGAAGAACACTTGGCCCAGCCTTCCAATATACGATGCAATACGATTCACTTTATTGATTTCGAGGGAAATTATGGTAATACAGCAGCATTACAAACAGCATTCCAATCATTACAACTGTTGTGAATGCCCTTGATTCTGACTTGGGACTCCCTCTGGTGGCTGTTGATATTAATGAAGCTGCCTTGACGGACAGAGCCCCTTCAGCTGAGGATTCAGCTGCGGACGATTGGCAATCTGGGAGTTATGACTGGGGATTTTAAGGGAGTAACTTTCCCATGATCCTCGCTGGTGATTAGTTTACTCTTCCTGGTCCAGTTTGGAAGTCAGCTTGCTGCGGTCTCCTGCAACTTTCAGATAAGCTATTTTTTGCTTGTTTCTGTGGTTTTGTTTTCTTTTGTTTTTCTGCCTTCTGAGTGAGGTCAGCCGGGTCCCCCTGATGGGCCTGCGCTGGTCTCTGTTTCTCAGTAATCTCGGTTCATTTGTTCAGTCCCTGTTATTTCAGTGGCTGCTGGGTAGCTACCTGTTCACACCAGAGTTCTGATATGGTGGGAGAGATTGTGTGGTCTCAGTATTTTTTTGGGAATCAGAAGTGTTGGAATTTTTCCTAGGGTTTTGCTGGATTGCAGAAAGCATTCTTTTCTGTCCTGTCCTATCTAGACAGTTTTGGGCCCCAGCGTTTGCTTACTCTATTTTCTGCCTTCATTTGTATTTCATCTTGTCTCACCGCCAATATATGTGTGGGGGCTACCTATTCCTTTGGGGCGCTACTCTGGGGCAGTTAGTTTTCCCCTTTCTATCTTTAGGCTTAGCTAACTCTCCGGCTGTGTCCAGGCGTATAAGTCATCGTAGGTACGTCCCACAGCTTCTTCTAGTTGTGCCGTTAGTTTAGGGATCTGCAATCCATTAGTTACCAACCTCTCTGGGTGACTGGCTGCCTTGGCTATTTTTGTTACTGTCCTCCTCGGCTACCATATCATAACAGAATCACCCACCTAACCGTAATCCTAGGGTACTCAAAAGAAGGAAAGAATAGTAAAAAAAAAAAAAAAGAGGAGTTTCAGAGGGTTTTTTTTATTTTTTCCTCTTTTTCTCTGGGGGCCACAGGAGGATTTTCTTTCTTCTTCAATGGAGATTGTACAGTTGTCTGGTTGTGTTGAGTAGCTCGCTACTGAAGTTCACGGAATTTCTGCCTATCGCTCAGTTTTCTGATATGAAACCTAGGATTCCTCTGCCTGATTTATTTTCTGGGGATCGGTCTAAATATTTGAACTTTAGGAATAATTGTAAATTGTTTTTTGCCTTGAAAGCTAAGTCCTTGGGGAACACAGCGCAGCAGGTTCAAATTGTCATCTCCCTGTTGCTCGGTGACCTTCAGGACTGGGCCTTTTCCCTGACACCAGGAGATTCTGTGTTGGCTAATGTTGATGTGTTTTTTCAAGCTCTGGGATTATTGTACGACGAACCTAATGTTATTGATCAAGTTGAGAAAACCTTGTTGGCATTGAACCAGGGTCAGGAAACAGCAGAGTCATATTGTCAGAAATTCCAAAAGTGGGCAGTCCTTACTAAATGGAATGATGATGCCCTCGCGGCTCTTTTTCGGCAAGGGCTGGCAGAGACCGTAAAAGATGTTATGGTGGGATTTCTTGTCTCCTCGGGGCTCAACGATTCTATGTCATTAGCTATTCAAATTGAACGATGCTTGAGTGAACGTAAAACTATGCGTGAGGTGGTGTTACCTTTCGAATGGGCCCTGAGCCCATGCAGTGTGATGGGGTTGTTTCTAGGGCTCAGCGTCAAGAATTTCAGAAGCGTAATAAGTTGTGTTTTTATTGTGGGGATGCTTCTCATACTATTTCCGTCTGCCCTAAATGGGGAAGATGTTTTTTGCGCTCATTTGTTTTGGGCAATGTACAGTCTAAATTTCTCTTGACTGTTACGTTGATCTGCTCCTTGTCCACATTTTCCGCTCAGGCTTTTGTCGATTCAGGAGCAGCCCTGAACCTGATGGATTTCGACTTTGCCAAACGTTGTTGGTTTCCCATGGTGCCCCTGCGGACTCCTATTCCTTTCCTGGACATTGATTCAACCCCTTTGGTGGAGAATAAACCCCTGTTTTGGACCCAGGTGATAATGCGGGTGGCCCCGGCCACCAAGAGAATTGTAAATTTTTAGTGTTGCATAATTTGCATGACATTATTGTGCTGGGATTTCCTTGGTTGCAGACCTATAATTCTGTTTTGGATTGGAAGTCTGTGTCTGTGGCCAGTTGGGGTTGTCAATGTGTTCATGGTGACACTTCTGTGTTTTCTACCTCTCCCTAATCTCAGGAGATCAACGGCTATTTGACTGATTATTCTGATGTGTTTAGTGAAAGTAAGTCTGCGTCCTTGACTCCTCACAGGAGTTATGATTGCGCGATTGAGTTGGTGCCCGGTTGTAAATTTCCCAAGGGTCGGCTCTTCAATTTGTCTGTACCTGAGCAGGATGCTATGCGATCTTATATCAGAGTCATTGGAGAAGGGTCATATTAGACTGTCCTCTTCACCCTTGGGTGCTGGCTTTTTCTTTGTGGCCAAAAAGGATGGTTCATCTCAATAATAGAGCTAGTTCTGCCACTTTGATGTCCCCTTTTTTCTGCAATTTTGGGTTTCATCCTCAATTTTCTTCGGGGCAGGTGGAGGCTTCTGTCTGTCTGGGTGTTGACTCTATGGTGGAGAGAATGCAGCAGATTTGGGATCAAGTAGTGGATAAGTTGTCTCTCTCTCAGGAGAGGGCACAACGGTTTGCCAACTGGCATGACTGATGGTCCACAGTTTAAAGTGGGTGGACATGGTTTGGTTGTCCTCCAGAAATATCCCTATGAAGGTTGCGTCTCCAAAATTTAAGCCAAGGTTCATTGGACTGTATAAGATCTTGGAAATTATTAATCCTGTTTCCTTCCATTTGGCTCTTCCAGGTACGTGTAAGATTCACAACGTCTTGCACAAATCTTTATTGAAAAGGTGTGTTGAGCCAGTGGTTCCTATGGCTGCGCCCCCTGAGCCTGTTTTGGTTGAGGGCAATCTGGAGTTTGAAGTGGAGAAGATTTTGGATTCTCGTCTGGCTAGACGGAGACTCCAGTACTTGGTCAAGTGGAAAGGTTATGGTCAGGAGGACAATTCTTGGGTGTTTGCTTCTGACATTCATGCGGAGAGATTGGTTCCCGCCTTTCACCGGGCTCATCCTTATTGGCCTGTTGGTGAAGTTGAGGGTTCGGTGACCCCTTCTCAAGGGGGGGTACTGTTGTGAATGCCCTGGATTCTGAGTTGGGGCTCCCTCTGGTGGCTGTTGATATTAATGAAGCTGCCTTGACGGACAGAGCCCCTTCAGCTGAGGATTCAGCTGCGGACGATTGGCAATCTGGGAGTTATGACTGGGGAGATTTAAGGGAGTAACTTTCCCATGATCCTCGCCGGTGATTAGTTTATTCTTCCTGGTCCAGTTTGGAAGTCAGCTTGCTGCGGTCTCCTGCAACTTTCAGATAAGCTATTTTTTGCTTGTTTCTGTGGGTTTGTTTTTTTTTTTTTCTGCCTTCTGAGTTTGGTCAGCCTGCTGGGGCCTGCGCTGGTCTCTGTTTCTCAGTAATCTCGGTTAATTTGTTCAGTCCCTATTATTTCAGTGGCTGCTGGGTAGCTACCTGTTCACACCAGAGTTCTGATATAGCGGGAGAGATCGTGTGGTCTCAGTATTTTTTTGGAATCAGAAGTGTTGGAATTTTTCCTAGTGTTTTGCTGGATTGCAGAAAGTATTCTTTTCTGTCCTGTCCTATCTAGACAGTTTTGGGCCCCAGCGTTTGCTTACTCTATTTTCTGCCTGCGCTTGTTTTCCATCTTATCTCACCGCCAATATATGTGTGGGGGCTACCTATTCCTTTAGGGCGCTACTCCGGGGCAGTTAGCTTTCCCCTTTCTATCTTTAGACTTAGCTAACTCTCCGGCTGTGTCGAGGCGTCTAGGTCATCTTAGGTGCGTCCCACAGCTTCTTCCAAGTTTTCAATTGGGTTAAGGTCAGAGACTGACTAGGCCACTCCAACACCTTGACTTTTTCCCTCTTGAACCAGGCCTTGGTTTTCTTGGCTGTGTGCTTTGGGTCGTTGTCTTGTTGGAAGATGAAATTACACCCATCTTAAGATCCTGATGGAGGAGCGGAGGTTCTTGGCCAAAATCTCCAGGTAGGCCGTGCTATCCATCCTTTCCCATGGATGCGACCAGATGGCCAGCCCCTTGGCGAGAAACAGCCCCACAGCATGATGCTGCCACCACCATGCTTGACTGTAGGGATGGTATTCTTGGGGTCGTATGCAGTGCCATCCAGTCTCCAAACGTCACGTGTGTGGTTGGCACCAAAGATCTCGATCTTGGTCTCATCAGACCATAGAACCTTGAACCAGTCTGTCTCAGAGTCCTCCAAGTGATCATGAGCAAACTGTAGACGAGCCTTGACATGACGCTTTGAAAGTAAAGGTACCTTACGGGCTCGTCTGGAACGGAGACCATTGCGGTGGAGTACGTTACTTATGGTATTGACTGAAACCAATGTCCCCACTGCCATGAGATCTTCCCGGAGCTCCTTCCTTGTTGTCCTTGGGTTAGCCTTGACTCTTCGGACAAGCCTGGCCTCGGCACGGGAGGAAACTTTCAAAGGCTGTCCAGGCCGTGGAAGGCTAACAGTAGTTCCATAAGCCTTCCACTTACGGATGATGCTCCCAACAGTGGAGACAGGTAGGGCCAACTCCTTGGAAAGGGTTTTGTACCCCTTGCCAGCCTTGTGACCCTCCACGATCTTGTCTCTGATGGCCTTGGAATGCTCCTTTGTCTTTCCCATGTTGACCATGTATGAGTGCTGTTCACAAGTTTGGGGAGGTCTTAAATAGTCAGAAAAGGCTGGCAAAAGAGATCATTAATCCACACATGTGAAGCTCATTATTCTTGGTGCCTGAACTACTTCTTAATACTTTAGGGGGACCAAACAGAATTCTTGTGGTTTGAGGGGTTGAATAATAAATGACACTCTGAATTAACTTTTAACGTTTTAAAAAAAAAAAAAAAAAAATTAAAACAAAAATTTTTGCTGCAGTGCATTTCCACTTCCAGGCTGATCTACAGTACAAATGTCACAATGCCAAGTTAATTCCGCATGTGTCAACCAGCTAAATCTGCAGGGGGTTGAATACTACTTGTAGCACTGTATAT
>JARQOD010000004.1:185621627-185668801 GCA_033576555.1 Oophaga sylvatica | reverse complement strand
TGCCCCCAGACACCCCAGAAAGGGCAAATCTCTAATTAGATTTGCCCTTTCTGGCACTTTGCCCGTCTATTCCCATTGCCCTGTAGCGGTGGCGAATGGGTTAATAAGGGGTTAAAATGACCTTGCAATTGAAAGGTCACTTTAAGCCAGGTTAATAATTGAGAGCTGTCAATTAGACAACTATCAATTATTAATCCTATTGTATGAAAGAAAAATCAAACACACACACTTTAATAAAAAAAGAAGTTTAATGAAATAATCACACAGTTTTTGACCATATTTTATTTACCTGCTAAAACCAATTCCTGTAATAAAAATAAAAATAATATAATAAGACAAAATTAATTCTTACCAATCCGATGCACATGTCAGGTCCTCACGGTAATACCTCAGAAAGGTTAATGTTTTACTGCCAGGGACGACTAATGCTGAAGCCTACAGTAACCCCCAAATGATGAGGATCCATCTCTGGCTGACAGGAAGGAAGTGGAAAGCTTAATTGATTGCTTTCCCTTTCACATCAGGGGTCAGCCAGGGACACCATCAGTGACGTCTGAGGACTGATTAACAAAATAGGTTCCCTTCCAAAAAAATGGCGTGGGTCCCCTTTTTGTTACCAGCCAGATGAAGCAGACGCTGAGGCTGTTTTCAGGTGGAAGGATCCAATATCCATGGACCTTGCAAGCCTGATAATACCAGGCCACAGCAGTCTGCTTAGCTTGGCTGGTTAACAAAAATAGGGGATCCCCTCGAAAAAAAAACGGCGTAGGGGTCCCCCTATTTTTGTTAACCAGCCAAGTAAAATGCAGACTGCTGCGGCCTGGTATTAAAAGACTGTCAAGGCCCATGGATTTTGGCCCTCAACAGCCTGATAATACCAGGCTACAGCAGCCCCACATTTGGCGCATCAAAAGATGTGCCAATTGTGGCACTTTACCCGGCTCTTCCCACTGCCCTGTAGCGGTGGCAAGTGGGATAATAAGGGGTTAATGTCACCGTTGATTGCACGGTGACAATAAGCCCGGTTAATAATGGATAGGCGTCAATAAGACACCGATCCATTATTAATCCCAAAGTTTTTAAATGTGTAAAAAAAAGACACAGCAAGAAAAAAGTCTTTTAATGAAATAAAAGAGACAACACAGTTTTCATTTTTTTTATTACTCTCTCATTCCTGCGACGCCATCGATCTCCTGTAAAAAAAGAAAAAAAACAAACCAACAGTATACCACCTGTCCGACGCAGTCCATAACGACAGTCCCACGACGATCCAGCTCTGCTACATCGCAATGACAGGCAGAGCCTGTCATTGCAACGCAGCACAGCTGATTACCTGCTTCCCCGGCGGTGACGTCATCGGACTGACTGCTTTACGGCCGGGATTACCCAGCAGTCACTGCAGTTATCGCGAGAAACTGCATGTGACCGCCGGGGAGAAGAGGATGGCGGCCATGAAGCAGTCCAGGACGTGACCGCCGGAGATCTTCTGCCAGGTAAGTGCCGCTGACTCCTGACAGACCCGACAGACGGACACTGACAGTGACAGTGACATCTCGATTCCGGTATCTGATATGACGAAAATATCGGAACTCGGAATCGGAATTCCGATACAGCCAATATCGGCCGATACCCGATATTTGCAGTATCGGAATGCTCAACCCTAATAACAACCAATTTGTGTAAATGCAGGAACAATAAATCTTAAATCTCTGATCATTGCCATCAGTGCACCAGCCATAGGTCATTGTCGTCTTTCACCCTTAGGAAATTGTTATACAGTGCCTACAAGTAGTATTCAACCCCCTGCAGATTTAGCTGGTTTGATAAGATGCAAATAAGTTAGAGCCTTCAAACTGCAAACAAGAGTAGGATTTATTAACAGAAGCATAAATCTTACAAAACAAAAAGTTATGTTGCTCAGTTGAATTTTAATAAATTTTAAACATAAAAGTGTGGGTCAATTATTATACAACCCCTATGTTTAATATTTTGTGGAATAACCCTTGTTTGCAATTACAGCTAATAATCGTCTTTTATAAGACCTGATCAGGCCGGCACAGGTCTGTGGAGTTATCTTGGCCCACTCCTCCATGCAGATCTTCTCCAAGTTATCTAGGTTCTTTGGGTGTCTCATGTGAACTTTAATCTTGAGCTCCTTCCACAAGTTTTCAATTGGGTTAAGGTCAGCAGACTGACTAGGCCACTCCAACACCTTGACTTTTTCCCTCTTGAACCAGGCCTTGGTTTTCTTGGCTGTGTGCTTTGGGTCATTGTCTTGTTGGAAGATGAAATTACGACCCATCTTAAGATCCTTGATGGAGGAGCGGAGGTTCTTGGCCAAAATCTCCAGGTAGGCCGTGCTATCCATCCTCCCATGGATGCGGACCAGATGGCCAGGCCCCTTGGCTGAGAAACAGCCCCACAGCATGATGCTGCCACCACCATGCTTGACTGTAGGGATGGTATTCTTGGGGTCGTATGCAGTGCCATCCAGTCTCCAAACGTCACGTGTGTGGTTGGCACCAAAGATCTCGATCTTGGTCTCATCAGACCATAGAACCTTGAACCAGTCTGTCTCAGAGTCCTCCAAGTGATCATGAGCAAACTGTAGACGAGCCTTGGCATGATGCTTTGAAAGTAAAGGTACCTTACGGGCTCGTCTGGAACGGAGACCATTGCGGTGGAGTACGTTACTTATGGTATTGACTGAAACCAATGTCCCCACTGCCATGAGATCTTCCCGGAGCTCCTTCCTTGTTGTCCTTGGGTTAGCCTTGACTCTTCGGACAAGCCTGGCCTCGGCACGGGAGGAAACTTTCAAAGGCTGTCCAGGCCGTGGAAGGCTAACAGTAGTTCCATAAGCCTTCCACTTACGGATGATGCTCCCAACAGTGGAGACAGGTAGGGCCAACTCCTTGGAAAGGGTTTTGTACCCCTTGCCAGCCTTGTGACCCTCCATGATCTTGTCTCTGATGGCCTTGGAATGCTCCTTTGTCTTTCCCATGTTGACCATGTATGAGTGCTGTTCACAAGTTTGAGGAGGGTCTTAAATAGTCAGAAAAGGCTGGCAAAAGAGATCATTAATCCACACATGTGAAGCTCATTATTCTTGGTGCCTGAACTACTTCTTAATACTTTAGGGGGACCAAACAGAATTCTTGTGGTTTGAGGGGTTGAATAATAAATGACACTCTGAATTAACTTTTAACGTTTTTTTTAAAAAAAAAAAAAAAAATTAAAACAAAAATTTTTGCAGCAGTGCATTTCCCACTTCCAGGCTGATCTACAGTACAAATGTCACAATGCCAAGTTAATTCCGCATGTGTCAATCAGCTAAATCTGCAGGGGGTTGAATACTACTTGTAGGCACTGTATATCCCCATAGCAGTAGGCACAAATGATTTCCTGAATTTCTCCTTCTTGCACCTAAGTAGGATTAGACTGCAGCTGAATGTGCTCTTCTGATTCAAGAACAGTTCATATAGTGGTTGTGTATTATTGTTCATTATAGTCCTACACTTCTGAATCCTATCTTCCACTACCTCCTCAAAAGAGTCAAGATGGAGGCCAACAGCCGCGCTTGCCTTCTTGATAAGTTTGTTGAGCTTAATAGCATCAGCTACTTGCACACTACTGCCCCAGCAAATGATAGAAAAAAAGATGGCGCTTGCCACAACAGACTGGTAAAACATTTCGAGCATTTTACTGCACACATTGAACGACCTGAGCTTCCGTAGAATGTACAGTCTGCTCATTCTCTTCTTGTAAACCTTCTCCGTATGACACCTCCAATCGAGTTTGCTGTCAAGGTGAACCCCCAAATATTTGTAGCTCTCAACCATTCATACCACCTGGCCAGCAATAGTGATCGGCAAGTAACTCATATATAACTCATCACCATCTCCTTGGTTTTCTTTACATTTAGTTCTAGACAGTTAGTCTGGCACCAATCCACAAAGTCAGAAACCACCCTTCTATATTCCTCCTCCCCCTGGTCCCACACAATGCCCCCTACAATCACTGAGTCATCTGAGAATTTTTGGAGGTGACAGAGATCTGATTTATACTGAAAGTCAGCTGTATACAATGTGAAGAGGAAGGCCAAAAGCACTGTACCCTGAGAGGCTCCAACACTGCTTTGTACACTGCCAGATACCACCTCCCCCAACCTTACAAACTTCGGCCTGTCCGTCAGATAGTTGCTTATCCAGTTCACCATCCCCTCATCTACCACATCAGTCAACTTATTTCGTAGTAAGGGCGTCTGTAAGGTATTGAAAGCACTTGAGAAGTCAAAGAACATGGCGCGCACTACAGTTCCAACATTGTCCAAGAATGAATGAACTGTATGTAGCAGAGACACTACCGCATCATCCACCCCCAATCTCTGCTGGTACGCAAACAGTAGGGGATCAGTGTAGGCCCTCACCTTCGGGCACAAATTGGCAAGTACTATTCTCTCCAATGACTTCATAGCATGCGATGTTAAGGTCACTGGACGATAGTCATGTAGGGGAGTCGGAAAAGTGATCTTGAGAACTGGCACTAGGCAGGTGATCTTCCACAGCATTGGTACTCTCTGTAATTGTAGGCTCCAGTTAAACAGGAGTTGGAAGACAGTATACAGTTGGTTTGCACATGCTCTGAGGACACGTGGACTGAGGCCATCAGGCCCAGCTGCTTTGCCAATGACTAGTTTACTAAACTTTTTTCTTAAATCACTTGGGGAGACAGAGAAAGCAGACAGTTTATCTCACAATGTCAATGCTGCTGATCGTTCCCCTGCTCCATCCCCCATTCCTGATGACGCTGCGCATGTGTTGATTAATCTGTTGAAAAACTTGTTCATTTCATTAGTCATGGGCAGATCCACTTCCCCATGCTCAGTCCTTGCCTTAAACCCAGTTAACTGCTTCATGCCCGACCACACCTCCATGGAATTGTGTGACAATTTATCTTCTAATTTAATTCGGAATGCCTTACGGCTATTCTTAATTTTCCCCTCTAAGTCCCTTTGTGTCAATTTCAGTTTCTTTGTATCCTTTATTTTAAATGTCTGTTTTTTCTTGTTTAGTAAGTATTTCAATTCTTTTGTAATCCAAGGCTTGTTATTTGCATAACATCTAATCTTTTTAACTGGTGCTACAGTCTCAGTACAAAAATTTATAAAATCAGTTACTCTCCCGACAATATAATTGTCAATATCTATGAAAAAAGTGCTGCCAGAATCATTGGCAGCAGCTTATCTCCCTGCCAAATAAAATGATCATGACCAATTGATTGAATTCCAAGAAACTGAACTTTGTGTTCACCAGCATCTGTTGTAGGACAGTTGCGTGGCATCTATACATATTAGATGGTTAGCAGATGTTGCCGAAATCATAGGTCTTGCTCTACCTTTATTTGATGTGTATGTTGGCCTGTGTATTTGTATGTTGATGTGTATGTTGGCCTGTGTATGTGTATGTCACAAAGCTAAAATTAATAGTGCATAAATATTAATATAAAATACAGTGCAAAATTGTTAGGCAGTTGGGAAAATATGCTGCAATGTAAGAATGATGAATAAAACAAAAGCATCTATGTTAATAGTTAATTCTTTTCAATTAACAAAATGAAAAGTGAATTAACAAGGGAGCAATCAAAATCAAATCACTTTGATGCTACCACCCTTTGTCTTCAAAATAACAAATTTTTCTAGGTACACTTGCATAGTTTTGGAATCAACTCAGCATGTATGGTGTTCCAAACATCTTCTGTGGATGTAGGCTTGTGCATATCCTTCTGTCTCTTCATGTAATTCCAGACAGACTCAATGCTGAGATCAGGGCTTTATGGGGCCAGATTTTAACTTCTAGAGCTCCTTGTTCTTATTTCCACTAAACATAGTTCTTAATGAATGTTAGCTCTATGTTTGAAGTCATTGTCCAGCTACAGAATAAATTTACAGCTAATCAAATGGCTGATGGAATTGCATAATTATTATCTGTCTACATTTCTCAGCATTGTGGACACTATTAATCTTGACCAAATTCTCAACTTCATTTGCTGAAATGTAGCCTCAAACTTGCAAGGACCCTTCCTCAGGCTTCACTGTTGTCTGCATACAATCATTTCTATACTGTTTCAGCCCTGTTACGAAACTGCCTTCTGTTTCAGCCAAGTATTTCCAATTTTGAATAATCAAAAAAGAGCACCCGCTGCCAATTTTTCTTCGTCCTATGTTTTCATGCAGAGCTGAGCCATTTGGCCCATTTCCCTGCCAGAGGTATAATTTTTTGCCACTATTCTTCCACAAAGGCCACTTTTGACCAGACTTCTCCATACAACAGTTATGTATATCTGGATTTCCCTGGCTGCTTCCTGTCCTGAGCTGATAACACTGCTGGAATCTTCTGATTTCAAAGAGAATTAGATATGATGTGTTTCACCTACTACACTAATTTTTTCTTGGCTACGGTCCTCAACTTTGTACATTTCTTGGTGTCCTCAATGTTGAAATATTCAGGCTGATACTTATGCACTTACCCATCATGCAATTCTATTTGGTAGCCATATTATTGGCTCAAAAATTATTCTTCAACAAAGACTTCAAACACACAGCAAATGTCAATCAAAATTATCATTATTGTAAAAAAGAATGAGTTCAGCAAATGTTAATATGAGCCTCACAGAGTCTTGATCTCAACACCATCAATTCTGTGTTGGATTACATGAAGAGACACAAGGATATGTGCAAGAATACATCCAAAAAAGATTAGTGGTAAGGTATCCAGTGGTTAGAACAACTTCCCTGCTGAGATGCTTAAAAACCTGTGTGTAATTGTACCTAGACGCATTGATGCATTGATGATTTTGAAAGCAGAGGGTAGTCATGCCTAATACTGATTTGATTTGGATTTCTCATGAGTGGTGAGGTGGGAATTTTTGGGGAGTTTTAAACATGTTATGTTTTTTATGCTTTTGGGGTCTTGAGAGACACAAGAACATAATAAGGGAAATTCAATTCAAGGGAAATACATTCAATGCAAATCAAATTTCCTTGAAAAATCCATGCAATTTGTCAAATTTGAATTTCATCAGATCTGCTTATTTATAATTACTAAGACATCAATGGGAAAATATTAAATATTTTTTCTCTTCCTTTAGGTGTTTTAGCTAGGGTGTTCCGGAGTCATGCTGCATGCAACACAAAATGTAGAAAATGGTGCATTTTTGATGGGCCAGTGGATGCCGTATGGGTAGAGAACATGAACACTGTTTTAGATGATAACAAAAAGGTATTAAAAATATTGTTTACATCATTCTGAAATCTATTTCTATTTTCTTCTATGATATTAGTAATAATTTTCTCTCTGTAATATAGACATACTTACAAATATGCATTGTATAAAAGGTAATATAAAGCGTTTTTTCAATTCAGTATTAGCAGTATTAGTAATACCTCTATTAACATTCAAGCATATTGATTTATCAACAGTGAAGTGTGTTTCTCCAGTACCACTATATATACTGCACTATCTCTTTCGATCAGGTAGTACAATATACATAATGATTTAGTATTCATACCTGGTAAAATAGCAATTTGCTTCTCTTCTTCGCTAACTTATTATCTGAGGATTTATCTCAGTAGTTTTGCCTTTATATTTTGTAATCAAATTGTTTTCATTGGTGATCAATATTAATTCAGTAGATTACCATTGGTTAAGTATACTAAATTGGTGAAACATTGCTTTTATAGCGGTCTCAAGTCCCCAATAATGCAAGAGAATCGCTCTTTCGCAAGCTTTTTGTTTATGCTGAGACAAGAAGCCTATTGTGATCAGCATACTTCTATTTCATCTGCATTTTCCTCCTTTTCTGCCAAAAGTGTTACTTATATCCACGGGTTCTCTGGTCTAACAAGCTTATTACCCCCCAACCCTTATATTTTCAACAATTTAGCTCTGTCTGATGAGTGGAGAAATAATTCAAATGAGTCCTCAACAGAACATGATTTTTGAGGTGCTAGATCTTGAGCAAGCATCTCCAGCTACAGTAAGCAGGTAAGAAAAATACAGATTGCTGTTGTGAATGTGTTAGAAATGAATTCTGAGCAGAAGCTCCCTCTGGTGGTTACAAACAGTACTGAACCATTCAATGATGATTGGCAATCAGGAGTTACAGACTGGTCTTATATAAGGGAGGTTCCCTCCCATCATGGTTGCCGGTGATTAATTGTTCTTGTCTCAACTGTGGTTCCTGGTTCACTTGGAAGCTTGCTGAGTCTTGCCTGCATCTTCTGCTATCAGATAAGTTATTTTCTGTTTTTTTTTTTGTGTTTGCTTTTTGCATTGTTCCCTGCACTTCTGTGGAGGTCAGCCAGGTCCCCTCCGGGGCATGTGCTCCTCTCAGTTTATCTGAGCCACTGTTAATTGTTCATTTGCCTTCTCCAGTTTTTTCAGTGGCTGTGGCTTAGTTTTGTTACACCAGAGAACTAATTTAGGTGGTAGAGGTTGTGTGATCTCAGGTGTTTTTGCAATTAGTAGAGTTGGTATTTTTTAGGGTTTTTTGGATTGCAGTAAGTGTCCTTCCTATCCTTTTCTGTCAAGGAAGATTGGGCCCCAACGTTTGCTCATACTATTTTCTGTCTGTGTCTGTATTTCCTCTTGTCTAACCGCCATTACATGTTTGGGGGCTTCCTTTGTTCTTTGGGGATCTGCTCCGGGGCAGATAGCTTTCCTCTTTCTATCTTTAGGTGTAGTTAACCTCTCAGGCTGTGACGAGGCGTCTAGGACCAACGTAGGTACGCTCCACGGCTGCCTTTAGTTGTGGTGGTTAGTCAGGGTACTGCAATCCAGTAGATTCAAACCTCTCTGGTGTATTGCCGTTTTTGCCTACTCTCCTCAGCTACCAAATCATAACAGTATCATCGGCCAAACTGAAAATTATATGGTACTCAACAGAAGGGAAAAATAGTAAAAGGAAAAAGGAAAGTTGTCAGAAATTTTATTTTATTTTTTTTCTCTGTTTGTTGCATTTTTTCCCTCTTTTTCTCTGGGTGCTGAGGAGGATTTTTTTTTTCTCTCAATGGAGTTTGCACAGTTGTCTGGCCGTGTGGATCAGCTTGCCACTGAAGTTCGGAGTATTGCTACCTATCTTGCAGGGTTGCCAGTTGTGGAACCTGGGATCCACATGCCAGATTTATTTTTGGGGGATCGAGCTAAATTTCTGAATTTCAAAAATAACTGTAAGTTGTTTTTTGCCTTAAAACCTAAGTCCTCAGGAAACGCAGCACAGCAGGTTCAAATTGTCATCTCTCTCCTGTGCGGCGATCCTCAGGATTGGGCTTTTTCCCTGACACCTGGGGACCCTGTTTTGTGTAAGGTTCTTTGTCTCTGTTGACATGTTCCTTGAAACTCAGTTTTCCGTCCGCCATTTTGCTTTCTGTCTTTCTGCAGCTCTTGCCCTCAGTTAATATGGAGTTTCCAGTTTTCATGTTCCCGCCCTGATTCTTCCCTCTTGCTTCTTAAGCAGCCTCAGCTGAACAATCAGTGCTCCTGAATCAAGCCTCAGTCAGTCTGTGACCTGACTCCTGGAAACCTTGGACTTGTACTCCAGCTATTCCCTACTGAGGAACCTTGGAACACTTTTGGACTCTGGAAACCTGCTGTTTGGTGAATCCATGTTTGCAGAGGAATTATGGTACAGAGAAGAGATCCTGAACCTGCTTTGGAGATTTATTGTAGTGCTTGAAGTTACTCTGGCCTGCTGTCTCCTGTCGCTGTTCCTGCAAACTGTGTGAACTTTTCAGCATGCTTGTATGAAGTAATTCAAGTCATTTCATTTCAACCTATGTCTCCTGTGTTTTCCTCGCACCCAAGCACAAGACGCTATAGGAACTGTACACTATACATGACAAGATTCAGGAGCCAATGTTTATTGTCTGCTGGGTCTGGGAAAGCCGTGTCTGCTGTGACTGTGGATATCAGATGTCCGTTTAATACCTTATGTGATGACAGTGGTTGTGACTTCTCACAACCATTCCAGGTGAGCGCATTCCCTTAAAATTTTACTCTGGAGTGTTACCACAGGTAAACACTATTGTTTTTTTTTTTTTTTTTTTTTCCTTTCCTCTTCCAGCACTTCTGCCTTAAAAGATCTGGAAGATGGAGGCCCGCATAAAGGAACTTTGCGGAGTGACTGATACAATCCTTTCAGATGTACAGACTTTAAAAACCCGTTTTGCAAGCCTACAGGACCTCACTAATCATAATTTGCAAGTGTTTGGACAGACTACCCAGGAATTGCGAGCCAGAATTGAGGCTCTAGAGGAACGAGCCCAGGCTCCTGCCATAACCCCGAGTTATGGGATCCCCAAATTACCTCCTTTTCGTTTTGGCGGTGAACGTGAGAAATTCAGGGGATTTATTAATCAATGCAATTTATTTTTCTCTGCACATGCTTCACAATTTCCCACTGAATGATCCAAAGTGCTTACTATAATCATGTTGCTTACCAATAAGGCTTTGATGTGGGCAAACCCTCTGATTGAGACTGAGGATGATTGTTTGAATCACCTTGATGCTTTTATTTCAGCCATGGGGCAGGTGTTTGATGACCCCAATCGAGGTGCAACAGCTGAAGCAGCCATGTTAACTTTGCGCCAAGGTAAGCGTTCAGTAGCCGAATATGCCCTGGATTTTAGGAGATGGGCTCTTGATACCACTTGGGACACTTCCGCTAAAAAATCTATTTTTCGGAAAGGGTTGTCTCCACTGATTAAGGATGAACTTGCTCGTGCCGACCCTCCCACTGCGTTAGGTGACTTTATTAACTATTGTATCCGTATTGATGCTCGTCTGACTGAACGCAGACAAGAGAGATGGTTCGAAAATAATCGCACTAACCTTTTACTACCTCCCTCCTCAGCTAAGGAACCTTTGAGTAGGATCACAAGGGAACCAGAACCTGAACCCATGCAGGTGGACTCTTTACAAAGACGGGTTAGTGATGCACGCAAAGAACATCGTATAAAGGAAAATCTATGTTTCTACTGTGGTAAGTCAGGGCACTTCATTATAAACTGCCCCAGCCGTTCTCGTAAGACTACTGCAGCAGTCATTCACTGTGAGTGTTGCGAGAGGTGCTCTGTCATGTCCGAGCCTCAGGCTCCAGAGAGATCTGCTGCAAGAGATCTTGATTTCTCGGACTTAAACTCTGTTAGTTCTGGGGACGATGACGGTATAAACGCAATTTTTCAAGTTTCCTCAGCGGTGTCCCAGCTGAGTTGTAAAAGAAACAATTCCATTGCTTCCTTTCCATCAAACTCTGGGTTGACTCAGTCTGGGTGTCTAGCTCTGCTATGATCGACTCAGGAGCAAGTGGAAATTTTATGGATATCTCCTTTGCTCTGAAACAGGGGATACGTTCAGTGAAGAAGGCTACTCTAGTACAGATGGAGACTGTGGATGGCTCTCTACTGACTTCTGGACCAGTGGATCAAGAAACAGAGCCTTTGAGGGTCCTTATGGGTAAAGATCATCAGGAGAAAATGTCTTTTTGCTTATCTCTTCTCCCCACTTTCCCATTATTCTAGGCCTACCATGGCTGCAGGCGCAGAATCCTACGATTAACTGGGAGACCAAGGAATTACACTTTCCGGAGAAACAGATGAGTCAAGGAGTTTCAGCTTGCTCTGTTCCTAAAGGAACCATGTCAGTCCCTGAACTACCAGCTGTATACCAGGACTATGTGGATTTATGTGACAAGAAGAACGCTGATCAGCTTCCTCCTCACCGTCCATATGATTGTCCAATTGAATTATTCCTGGAGCCGAGATACCTTTTGGTAAGATCTACCCTCTAGCAGGGCCCGAGCTAAAAGCTTTGAAGGATTATATAGACGAAAATTTAGCCAAGGGCTTCATACGCCCCTCTTCATCTCCCGCAGGTGCACCCATCTTCTTTGTGAAGAAGAAAGATGGATCTCTGAGACCCTGCATAGACTATAGGGAACTCAATAAGGTTACTATTAGAAACCGTTATCCATTGCCTTTAATTCCTGAGTTGTTGGAGAGAGTGCGGCATGCCAAAATTTTCTCTAAACTGGATCTCCGTGGGGCCTATAACTTGGTCCGTATTAGACCTGGGGATGAATGGAAGACTGCTTTCAGGTCACTCTATAGACACTTTGAATATCTAGTTATGCCTTTTGGTCTGAGTACCGCCCCAGCCACTTTCCAACACTTCGTGAATGATATCTTCAGGGATCTCCTAGATACATTTGTGGTGATTTATCTGGATGATATTCTAATTTTTTCTAACTCCACAGAGGAACATCATGGACATGTGAGAATGGTCTTAGAACGCCTAAGACAAAACCATCTCTACATCAAACTTGAAAAATGTGAATTCCATGGGACTGAAATTCAATTTCTGGGGTATGTACTATCTACGCAAGGGATTAGTATGGATGGAAGCAAGACCCAAGCCATCAAGGATTGGCCAATTCCTAGAAATGTGAAGGAGGTGCAGCGTTTCATCGGGTTTGCCAACTTCTATAGACGTTTCATTAGGAATTTCTCTGAGGTAGTGTCACCTATCACCCAACTTACCCGGAAACAGTCTAGGTTCTCCTGGACCCCGCAAGTTCAGGAAGCATTTTCCTGTTTAAAGGATAAATTTACCACCGCACCTATCTTAGTACATCCCAACCCCGAGCTTGCCTTCATAATAGAGGTGGATGCTTCAGACTGTGCCGTTGGAGCTATACTCTCTCAGAGAACAGGTGAGAAGAATGCCTTCTTTTCCCAGCAGTTGTCTTCGGCTGAGAGGAACTACGATGTGGGCAATAGAGAATTGTTGGCCATTATTGCCGCCTTCAAGGAATGGAGACACCTTCTTCAGGGGGCTGCACAGCAAATAGTCGTCCTGACAGACCATCGTAACCTTGAATGTATCAGGTCGGCTAAGTGCCTGACTCCTCGCCAGGCTCGCTGGAATCTTTTCCTAAACCAATTTAATTTTGTCATTTCTTATAGACCAGGATCGCGCAATGGAAAGGCTGATGCACTCTCTAGGATTCATTCAGCAGAGACACGTCCACTTACTCCTCCTAAGACTATTCTTCCTGACTCTAGATTCCTGGGAGTGATTCATAATCAAGACCTACTTAAGGACATCAAGGAAGCATACCATGCGGATTCTTTGTTGGCTCAACCCCCAAGGGACGTAAGTCTTGTCTTTAAGAATGGTGTGTGGATTCAGGGACAACGTCTGTATATACCTGAAACAGTCAGATTGAGAGTATTGCAACTCATCCACGATTCCAAGATAGCCGGGCATAGGGGAATTCTAAAGACACAAGAATTTCTTTCTCGTTTCTTTTGGTGGCCCACTTACAGGAAAGATGTCTTAAACTATGTCACTTCATGTGAAGTCTGTGCAAGATGCAAAACACCTCGCTCCTCACCAACTGGTCTGTTGCAACCTCTTCCCACCCCGTCCCGCCCGTGGGGATCCATTTCTATGGACTTCATTGTGGAGTTACCAACCTCTCAAGGGAAGAACACCATTCTAGTGGTGGTTGACCGTCTAACAAAGGCAGCTCATTTTATCCCTTGTGTCGGCTTACCCACTGCAAAACAGACATCAGACTTGATGATTAAGAATGTGTTTCGCTTACATGGAGTACCGGATGAGGTCATTTCGGATCGAGGGGTGCAATTCACTTCAAGGTTTTGGCAAAATTTCTGTGCAGCATTGGACATTAAAGTAAACCTTTCTTCTGCTTTTCATCCCCAGACTAATGGACAGACAGAACGAACCAATCAGACCCTGGAGCAGTATCTCCGCTGTTTTATCTGCCACCTACAGGATGATTGGGTGGATCTACTTCCACTGGCTGAGTTCTCTTATAACAACTCTCAGAGCGCCTCCACTAAGCAGTCTCCTTTTTACTCCAATCTAGGTTATCATCCTAACATTCTTCCTCGATTTCCCATAGATACGCCCTTGCCGGCAGTGGCTGAAAGAATCACTTCTTTACAAAAGAATATGGATCTTCTAAAGGAAAATCTAGAATTGGCTCAGGAAAGGTACAAGAAAGCAGCAGATAAATTTCGTAAACCTGCACCAGCTTTCAAGGTAGGATATTTGGTCTGGCTGTCAACCAGAAATCTTAAATTAAAGATTCCATCGTCTAAATTGGGACATAAGTACATTGGACCTTATAAGATCAATAAGATTATAAGTGCTGTTGCTTTCGTCTTCAACTGCCCAGAACTTTGAGAATCCACCCTGTCTTTCATGTATCCCTACTAAAGGCTGCAACACCCAATACGTTTCCTGGACGTTCTTCTCCTTGCCCTGACCCAGTGCTGGTCGATGGTCAGGAAGAATTTATGGTGGAAAGGAGTATAGATTCCAGGTTGTACAGAAATCAGTTGCAATATTTGATTAAATGGCAGGGCTACCCAGTGGAGGACAACTCATGGGAACCAGTCAATAATGTAAATGCTCCTCGCCTGCTCCGCCAGTTTCATCAGAGGTACCCTGACAAGCCTGGTCTGAGGTCATCCGGAGGTTGTCCCTAAGGGGGGAGCAATGTAAGGTTCTTTGTCTCTGTTGACATATTCCTTGAAACTCAGTTTTCCGTCGGCCATTTTGCTTTCTGTCTTTCTGCAGCTCTTGCCCTCAGTTAATATGGAGTTTCCAGTTTTCATGTTTCCGCCCTGATTCTTCCCTCTTGCCTCTTAAGCAGCCTCAGCTGAACAATCAGTGCTCCTGAATCAAGCCTCAGTCAGTCTGTGACCTGACTCCTGGAAACCTTGGACTTGTACTCCAGCTATTCCCTACTGAGGAACCTTGGAACACTTTTGGACTCTGGAAACCTGCTGTTTGGTGAATCCATGTTTGCAGAGGAATTACGGTACAGAGAAGAGATCCTGAACCTGCTTTGGAGATTTATTGTAGTGCTTGAAGTTACTCTGGCCTGCTGTCTCCTGTCGCTGTTCCTGCAAACTGTGTGAACTTTTCAGCATGCTTGTATGAAGTAATACAAGTCATTTCATTTCAATCTATGTCTCCTGTGTTTTCCCCGCACCCAAGCACAAGACGCTATAGGAACTGTACACTATACATGACATTTTGAATAATGTTGATGCATTTTTTCTGGCTCTGGGGTTATTGTACGATGAACCTAATGTCACTGATCAAGCTGAAAAAACCTTGTTGGCATTAAATCAGGGGCTTGAGGATGCTGAGTTGTACTGTCAGAAATTCCAAAAGTGGGCAGTCCTGACCAAATGGAATGATGATGCTTTGGCAGCCCTTTTTTGGAAGGGTCTGTCAGAGAAAGTAAAAGATGTTATGGTGGGTTTCCCTGCTCCCTCTGGTCTCAATGATTCTATGTCATTAGCGATTCAAATTGACAGACATTTGCGTGAGCGTAGAGGTATGCGTGGAATAGTGTTGCCTTGTGAACCAGCTTCCGAACCCATGCAGTGTGATAGAGTGGCTTCTGGGGCACAGCGTCATGAGTTTCGAAAACGCAATGGGTTATGTTTCTACTGTGGTGATGCCTCTCATGCTATTTCAGTCTGCCCTAAGCGGGGAAGACGTTTTGCATGCTCAGTTGTCTTGGGTAGTGTTCAGACTAAATTTCTGTTGACTGTTACCCTGATTTGCTCCCTGTCCACATTTTCTGCTCAGGCTTTTGTTGATTCGGGAGCAGCTATTAACCTGATGGATTTTGATTTTGCTAAACGTTGTGGGTTTCCCTTGATACCCCTACGGAAGTCTATTCCCCTACTGGGGAATTATTCTACCCTTTGGCTGAGAATAAACCCCAGTTCTCTACTCAGGTGATAATGAGGGTTGAACCTGATCATCAGGAGAGTTGCAAATTTTTGGTGCTGTATAATCTGCATGACATTATTGTACTAGGTTTCTCTTGGTTACAGTCTCATAATCCTGTTTTGGATTGGAAATCTGTGTCTGTAACCAGTTGGGGCTGCCAATGTGTTAATGCCAACACTCCTGTTTTTTCTGCCTCTCCCAGGCTCAGGATGTTCCTGACTTTTTGACTGATTTTTCTGATGTGTTTAGCGAAAGTAAATCTGCATCCTTGCCCCCCCATAGGAGCTATGACTGCGCTATTGAATTAATGCCTGGTAGTAAATTCCCTAAAGGTCGCCTTTTTAACTTGTCTGTACCTGAACATGACGCTATGCGGTCTTATATCAAGGAGTCATTGGAGAAGGGTCATATCAGACCATCCTCTTCACCCTTGGGTGCCGTTTTTTTCTTTTGGCCAAAAAGGATGGTTCATTAAGGCCGTGTATTGATTATCGTCTCTTGAACAAGATCACTGTGAAATATCAATATCCGTTACCCTTGATTTCTGACCTGTTTTCCAGGGTGAATAGTGCTACTTGGTTTACCAAGCTTGACCTCAGGGGGGCGTATAACCTTATTCGTATTAAGCACGGGGATGAATGGAAGACGGCGTTTAATACCCCAGAGGGGCATTTTGAGTACCTAGTGATGCCCTTTGGGCTCACTAATGCTCCTTCCGTCTTCCAGTCCTTCATGAATGACATTTTCAGGGATTTTGTGGATACATTTCTGATTGTTTATTTGGATGATATCTTGATTTTTTCCAATGACTGGGACTCTCATGTGAAACATGTTCGGACTGTGTTCCAGATTTTGAGAGAGAATGCACTGTATGTGAAGGGATCAAAGTGTCTTTTTGGCGTACAGAGGATCTCATTTCTGGGATTCATTTTGTCCCCATCTATTAATGAAATGGACCCGGTCAAGGTTCAGGCCATCTGTGATTGGATCCAACCTACTTCATTAAAGACTCTTCAGAGATTCTTGGGTTTTGCCAATTTTTATCGTAAATTTATTGGTAATTTCTCTGTTATTGTTAAACCATTGACTGATTTGACCAAAAAAGGTTCTGATGTGGTGAATTGGCCTCCTGAGGCAGTCTCTGCATTTCAGGAACTTAAGCAGAGATTCACTTCTGCTCTTGTTCTACGGCAGCCTGATGTTTCTCTGCCATTTCAGGTGGAGGTTGATGCCTCTGAAATTGGGGCAGGTGCCGTTTTGTCCAAAGAGATCCAGAGACCTCTAAAAGTAACCCTTGTGCCTTTTTCTCTCGAAAATTTTCTCCAACTGAACGTAATTATGACGAGGGTAATCGGAGTTATTGGCCATGAAATGGGCTTTTGAAGAGTGGAGACATTGGCTGGAGGGAGCCAAACATCAGGTGGTGGTCCTCACGGACCATAAGAATCTGGTTTATCTGGAATCAGCCAAGCGACTTAATCCTAGACAGGCCAGGTGGGCCTTGTTTTTCACACGTTTTAATTTTGTGGTTTCCTTTCTTCCTGGCACTAAGAATGTTAAGGCGGATGCCCTCTCAAGGAGTTTCCTTGCGGACTCTCCTGAGTTATCTGATCCTGCTGTTATTTTGAAAGAGGGTGTAGTTCTTTCCGCCATCTCGCCCAATTTGAGACTGGCTCTGGAAGGGTGTCAGGAGGATAAACCCGAGCGCTGCCCTATTGGAAAATTGTTTGTCCCAGACCGGTGGAAAAAGAGTGTGATGTCTGAGATTCATTGTTCCGCGTTGGCCGGTCATCCCGAATTTTTGGCAACAGAGACTTGGTTAGTCGGTCCTTTTGGTGGCCTACTTTGTCTCGTGACGTCAGGGAATTTGTGCTGTCCTGCGGGACTTGCTCTCGCTCCAGGCCTTGCTCTCACTCTAGTGGTTTGTTGATGCCATTGCCTGTGCCAAGAGACCATGGACCCATATCTCTATGGATTTCATTTCCGACCTCCTGTTTCTCAGAGAATGACGTTATCTGGGTGATTTGTAATAGGTTTTCCAAGATGATACATCTTGTGCCATTACCTAAGTTGCCTTCCTCCTCCGAATTGGTGCCTTTGTTCCTTCAGCACGTGGTTCGGTTACACGGCATTCCTGAGAACATTGTGTCTGAGAGAGAAGTCCAGTTTGTTTCCAGATTTTGGAGGACTTTTTGTTCTAAACTTGGTGTTCAATTGTCTTTCTCCTCTGCTTTTCATCCTCAGACAAATGGACAAACTGAGAGAACAAACCAGACATTGGAGACTTATCTGAGATGCTTTGTGTCTGCTGATCAAGATGACTGGGTCTCTTTTTTGCCTTTGGCTGAGTTTGCTCTTAATAATAGGGCTAGCTCTGCCACTTTGATGTCTCCATTTTTCTGTAATTTTGGGTTTCACCCTCGATTTTCTTCGGGACAGACGGAGGCTTCTGTCTGTCCAGGTGTTGACTCTGTTGTGGAGCATATGCAGCAGATTTGGGACCAGGTAGTGGAGAGTTTGTCCCTCTCTCAGGAGAGGGCCCAGCGGTTTGCCAACCGGCATAGGACTGATGGTACTCGGTTTGAAGTGGGGGACTTGGTCTGGTTGTCCTCAAGAAATATCGCTATGAGAGTTGCATCTCCTAAGTTTAAGCCTAGGTTCATTGGACCCTATAAGATCATGGAGATTCTTAATCCTGTTTTCTTTCGTTTACTTCTTCCAGGGACATTTAAGATCCATAACGTGTTCCACAAGTCCTTATTGTAGAGGTTTGTCGAGCCAGTGGTTCCTATGGCTGCGCCTCCTGACCCTGTTTTGGTTGAGGGCAATCTGGAGTATGTGGTTGAGAAAATATTGAATTCTCGTTTTTCTAGACGAAAACTCCAGTATTTGGTTAAGTGGAGAGTTATGGTCAGGAGGACAATTCTTGGGTGTTTGCTTCGGACATCCATGCTAGGAGACTGATCCGTGCGTATCACAGAGCTCATCCTGACCGACCTGGTTGCCCAAATGAGGGTTCGATGACCCCTCCTCAAGGGGGGGGGTACTGTTGTGAATGTGTTAGAAATGAATTCTGAGCAGAAGCTCCCTCTGGTGGTTACAAACAGTACTGAACCATTCAATGATGATTGGCAATCAGGAGTTACAGACTGGTCTTATATAAGGGAGGTTCCCTCCCATCATGGTTGCCGGTGATCAATTGTTCTTGTCTCAACTGTGGTTCCTGGTTCACTTGGAAGCTTGCTGAGTCTTGCCTGCATCTTCTGCTATCAGATAAGATATTTTCAGTTTTTTTTTTTGTGCTTGCTTTTTGCATTGTTCCCTGCACTTCTGGGGAGGTCAGCCAGGTCCCCTCCAGGGGCTTGTGCTCCTCTCAGTTTATCTGAGCCACTGTTATTTGTTCATTTGCCTTCTCCAGTTTTTTCAGTGGCTGCGGCTTAGTTTTGTTACACCAGAGAACTAATTTAGGTGGTAGAGGTCGTGTGATCTCAGGTGTTTTTGCAATTAGTAGAGTTGGTATTTTTTAGGGTTTTTTGGATTGCAGTAAGTGTCCTTCCTATCCTTTTCTGTCAAGGAAGATTGGGCACCAACGTTTGCTCATACTATTTTCTGTCTGTGTCTGTATTTCCTCTTGTCTAACCGCCATTACATGTTTGGGGCTTCCTATGTTCTTTGGGGATCTGCTCCGGGCAGATAGCTTTCCTCTTTCTATCTTTAGGTGTTGTTAACCTCTCAGGCTGTGACGAGGCGTCTAGGACCAACGTAGGTACGCTCCACGGCTGCCTTTAGTTGTGGTGGTTAGTCAGGGTACTGCAATCCAGTAGATTCCAACCTCTCTGGTGTATTGCCGTTTTTGCCTACTCTCCTCAACTACCAAATCATAACAGATTGCTTTTACAATAACAACATAATAGTGTATTCAGAATAAGAAAACTTAATCACATGTATACTATAGATACAGATAAATGTGTATCAATTTGCATGTGATGGATCAATTTGTGTTTAAGGATACAGTTGGATCTGAATCCATTTGTTCCTGGATGTGACCTAAGAAATAGCAGAAAGTAATATTAGCATGCACCATTTAATCATATATTTTTTTCCAGGCATTTTAGTAGCAGCTGAAGTGATACTATAGGTCACAATGGCAGAACCACCACAATACTAAGAATGAAAGGGCTGCAAGGGCTAGTTAAGTGGGAGCAGCTTGATTTCTCTCCCCAACTGTAAATATGTGCATGTAGCTTATGCAAAGACTATTATTCCTTTAAGCTAGCAATTCAGTTCCTCCATTAGCAATAAATCAATGTTTTAATCAATTTGCAATTGGAGCTGAAGTGTTTTGGAGAAGGCTGCTCTAGGTGACAAATAAGACTAGGAAGACAGACACTTGATGAGTGCTTTTAAGTGTTCAAAGCACTTCAGCCTCATTTGCATATTGATTCAAAGACAGATTTCTCAGTAACAAAGGAAAGGATTGGCTAGCTAATTGTAAGGATGAACTTGTTTTTTCAAGAGTTACATGCATATATAAACAGTTTGATTGGGGGATTGTGAAAACAAGATGACCGTTTCCCTTTTAGTACTGCAACTCCTCAATATTTTTTTTCTCCTATATCACGTCACTCCTACCCATTTATCATCTGTAACTCTGACTTAATTACTTGGATAGAACTATATTGCAATTCTTATTTTTCATAACCTGCCAACAGGCTTCTGCCCCTATGTTTTCATGATTGTCAGCGTCTTAGAGGTTAGCAAAATGCAATCACTTATTAAAGGCGTTGTCCGGACACTGCACAAAATTTGGAGATGAACCTAATATAATGAAATCAGGTATATGCACCTGCTGTAACCCCTATGGATCCAATGCAGCCAGCTTCATAGGTCTGTGCTGGGGATGATAGTGATGAAGTCCCATTCTTTGGTCACCAGCCACTTAAGCCTGTGATTGGTTACAGCAATTGGGTAATTTAAACAATGCGTTATGAGAGACACATCTATTTTCCTTAAAAAAAATTTGGAATCAATATTCTAGCCAACATTTTAAATGGATGAAAACGCATTGAAGAGAATAATTTAAAGTTGTTGTCTGGAATAAACTTTTGTTTAACCTTTTGTTTAACTTTTGTTTAAAGGGTATGCCACACTAAACAGCGTCGCTAACGAGATCGCTAAAATACGTCACTATTTAGCGATCTCGTTCGTGACGCTAACGTGTGTGGCATGTAGCAACGACGTGGCCCCTGCTGTGATCTCGCTGATCGTTCACTAGAGTTCTGGACCGTATTTAGATCGTTGGCGTCCCGCTGGTGAGCCTATATCGCTGTCTGGCACCTTTTGTGAGCGATGTGCGCTGTTTTTTACATCGCAATGACCGTTAAAGTCGTTAATGAGATCGCTAACCGCTTTTGAGTCGTTAACGAGATCACTAAGTGTGGCAGCTACTAGAGACATTAAAACGATCACAAAAACGATCTCATTAGCTTGCGTCGTTATTGAGATCGCTAACGAGATCACTAAGTGTGGCAGTACCTTAAGACTTGTGAATGTATAAGATAAACAGCTGTTATTCACCCTCTGCAGCTCTGAAGCTGCATCTGCCACTTTACTCTGGTCATTGTTAATAGGTTTCAGAAGTGACATCATATTGAAGTGTATGTGGCTGCTGCAGCCAATCGCTGAAATCAGAGACTAACACTGTCTGCATGAGCAAAGTGATTGAGCACAGTGATTAGCTGCAGTGGTCATATATGCTGTCCAATGTGACATTAATTCTGCAGTTTATCAACAAGGACTGGACAGTGGCAAAGAACCAGCTCTGGACCTTGGGAGTCTGAGTTTATTATTAGTTTGTTATTTTATATAGTACATCTAGAAGTTTTTGGTTAATCTAAAAGCTTACTCTGGAAAACCTCTTTAACCTTATATATTATGTGTATCATTTTTGGTAAATTGTTATGAAAGGCTATATAAAATGATTTTGTTATTTATTCAGAAGCAGGTTGAAGCCTTTTTACAATTATAATCCACGCTACACCTGCAATTTTCCAATAACCAATAAATCATCTAATCTAAGCTTTGCTAAGTGCATTGATGTTTTATATTAAAATTGTCTTCCTGTCTCACAATGTGATGAGATCAGTAATCCTATAATTAGCAAACCTTCATCATGTTGAATCAATTGATTTGCTCCAGTGAACATTTTAATGTGCTCCTGTTATTGTTTTTGGTTATAAATAAAGGAACAGAGAACCAAGTACTTTAATAAAACGGTAGAAAACTAGAACATCATTTTACTAATTCTCATTTTGCTTCATCACTTACTGAGGCTGAAATAGTGTATACAGCTTTTCTACATTACCATTTAGTATTTACTCTATTTAAGTAGCATCGTTTTATACACTGAATATTAGGATATTTTAAAATATTAGTTTTGTTGCCTGAAAGCAAATTAATCATATTTAAAAAAGTTTCAAAATTAGATTGAAATTTTATTTTTATATTTAAGGTAAATAAAGATTGAAACATAGAACTGTATTTTGTGTAAGTGTAGAGAACAAGAATAGATAGATATACTGAAGGTATGAGATGCAATACTAAAGGGATTTTCTGGTTTCAGAAAATTCCCATATATTCTGGATTGTAGTTACAATAAAATGTATCACAATAAAAGATGAGCGAACCTGAACACTTAGGCCTCTTTCACACATCCGTCTTTTTGTATCAGGCATGATCCGTCGAACACCTGAAGGGACGGATCCGGCACTGAAATAAAAAAACTGATGCAACGGATCCGTTTTTTTGCTGGATCCGACCTGAACTTTTGAACCCAGAAAAAGAGGGTTTTGGATGCCCGGAGACACTGGAAAATGTAGTAGTAGTAGTAGTAGTAGTAGTATAGTAGTAGACCTTGATTTCCAGAATCCGGATCAGACTTTTGACAGATTGCACAAAAGTCTGATCCGGTTCCATTGACTTCTATTGTTTCCGGCCGCCTGATGCGCCGCTTCAGGCACTATCAGACGACTCCGGCAAACAAAAAAAACGTTACATGCTCCGTTTTGTCCGGCCGCCGGAATGTACATTTCCGCCGGATCCGGACAAAAACGGATACAACGCAATGATATCAGGCACAATCCGGCGCTAATGAAAATCAATGGTAAAAAAAACGCATCCGGTACCGGATCCGTTTTTTTAACAACACGCCGGATCATGCCTGATACAAAATGACGGATGTGTGAAAGAGGCCTTAGTGTCTGGAGTTAAACTCCGAACATGGACTTCTCCATGCTTTGATAAAGATCCCTATAGGATCGAAACGCGTAAGCTGCCATTAGCGCTTATAGCGCATCCATTTAAATTTGAGGAGATCGCCATAATTTCATGTTTTTATGGGAATAATAAAGAATTGAATTTTAGAAGCTGGAACACAATTGTTTTTTCTTCTTACTTCTCCACGAAGTCCGTTTTAATGTTCAGAGTTACGGGGGAACTCAAGGAGGGTAGAGAGAGAGAGAGAGAGAAAATTTTCCATCTCCAATGTTCGAGGCTCCATTGTTTTCAGTGAGGTTCAAGTTAAAGATCGGGTCAAGCTCTGGTTTCCAAACAGAACTTTGGACTAACGTTCAGGTCGGGTACCAGAACCCCAACCTATAATGGTCTTCTCATCCTTAATCAGAATAAGTAAATGTGCAGTTTATCATTTAAATTTTCTCTAGAATTTATCACTTTCCCCTCATCAATGTTGTCAGAGCACATGTGTCTTTATCTACATGCCTGTGTGATGGCAAACTACATGTCCCATGCATAGTCCAGGGCCCAGTCACATGTGGGCCCTGAAACAAAGTGATATTAGTATAGTGCAGGGGTGGGGAATCTTTTTTCTGCCAAGAGCCATTTGGATATTTATACCATCCTTCGGGGGCTGTACAAACTTCGCCCACAAAGTTCAACCTGACTCTGGCACTGATGTCAGGACGTAAGCTTTCATTGCATGCTCTTCAGTGTTCAGTAGTGAACGCTGCGTGTGTGTGCTAACAGAGCAAGAAGAAATTAATGAGCTGGTGGCAATCAAAATACAGCTCCCTGCCAAAGCACAGCAGTCCCTGAGAATCTGCCCGGGGGCCGGATAAAAGGTCATCGAGGGCCGTAAATAGCCTGGAGGCCTGAGGTTCCCCACCCCTGGTAAATGTGGGAAATGAATGGTTGGTTTGCTCATGTGACATAGCTCTCACGTGGATAACCAACCATCAAACAATAGAAAAATGAAAAATTCCAACTGGAGTTCTTAAAGGTGGAAGTGAGGCAAACATGTTCTGTTTTTTTTTCTCTCGTGAATAAGATTAACAAACATTGTAGATCATGAAAAGAGCTTTTCTAAAGAAACTGTGTAAAATATTTGAAAGACTATTGGTTTAGGTCCCTTTAAACTAGTTTGTATTTTCATTGATATTTCATTTTTTTAGGTGTGGCATGATTTACATGGAAGCAAAAGATTTAGGTTGGGAGCCACTAACTGAGTCATGGATAACTGCAATCCTTCCATCACTACTTACTGCTGAAGAGAGCCAGATTGTGCAGGTATTATCAATATTTACCATATTAATGATTGAAGGAAAATATATATTTTATCATACAGACTAAACAATTTTTTGCCTCTTAACCAAAGTCGGCATTTCAACCTATAATAAATAATCCAGGCTGCAGACAGGACATTTTTTCTTTATTTTGATACCCTTACAGAAGTAATAATGCCTCCTGTCAGGAGCTCTACAGATAAAGACAAATGCTCTGCATTGCAAGACTGTCTACGCATTTTACTGAAAACCATGAAATGCGTGATAGCTGGATATTTGGAGAATACCATTTGTCTTGCCATGTGTACTAGAATGGCTAAATGACACAAATAAAAAAAGAAATCAGTTAAAATTTGCATCATTCACTTCAAATAAGCTATTTTATAACTTAATTCTGACTATTTTAAATTAGTACCTTAAATATATTTATGATTATTTATGATTATTTATTTGCTAAGGAGGAAACTAAAAACCGTTAAAAAACAATTTGACCTTCATAGACTAATATGTTAAGGGATTAGATTGTGTCAAAGATGTATGTTTATCTTATTTATGTTTATCTTATTTTTTTTTAACCCTATCTGTTCAACTGGGGTGTTATGTTTTGGTAGCTGAGGAGAGCAGGCAAAAACGGCAATACACCAGAGAGGTTGGAATCTATTGGATTGCAGTACCCTGACTAACCACCACAACTAAAGGCAGCCGTGGAGCGTTCCTACGTTGGTCCTAGATGCCTCGTCACAGCCTGAGAGATTAACTACACCTAAAGATAGAAAGAGGAAAGCTATCTGCCCCGGAGCAGATCCCCAAAGAACATAGGAAGCCCCCAAACATGTAATGACGGTTAGACAAGAGGAAATACAGACACAGACAGAAAATAGTATGAGCAAACGCTGGGGCCCAATCTGCCTAGACAGAAAAGGATAAAAAGGATACTCACTGCAATCCAAAAATACCCTAAAAAATGCCAAAGCTACTGATTGCAAAAACACCTGAGATCACACGACCTCTACCACCTAAATCAGTTCTCTGGTGTAACAAAACTAAGCCGCAGCCACTGAAAAAACTGGAAAAGGCAAATGAACAAATAACAATGGCTCCAGCGGAACTGAGAGGAGCCCAAGCCCCCCGGGGGGGGGGGGACCTGGCTAACCTCACAGAAATGCAGAGAAATATGCAAATGGTAAGCACAAAAACAAAAACAGAAAATATCTTATCTGAAAGCAGAAGAAGAGGCAAGACTCAGCAAGCTTCCAAGTGAACCAGGAACCACAGTTGAGACAAGAACAATTGATCACCGGCAACCATGATGGGAGGGAACCTCCCTTATATCAGACCAGTCTGTAACTCCTGATTGCCAATCCTCATTGAATGGTTCAGTACTGTTTGTAACCAACAGAGGGAGCTCCTGCTCAGAATTCATTTCCAACACATTCACAACAGTACCCCCCCTTGAGGAGGGGTCACCGAACCCTCATTTGTGCAACCAGGTCGGTCAGGATGAGATCGGTGATATGCACGGATCAGTCTCCTAGCATGGATGTCCGAAGCAAACACCCAAGAATTGTCCTCCTGACCATAACCTCTCCACTTAACCAAATACTGGAGTTTCCATCTAGAAAAACGAGAATCCAATATTTTCTAACCACATACTCCAGATTGCCCTCAAGCAAAACAGGGTCGGGAGGCGCAGCCATAGGTACCACTGGCTCGACAAACCTCTTCAATAAGGACTTGTGGAACACGTTATGGATCTTAAATGTCCCTGGAAGAAGTAAACGAAAGGAAACAGGATTAAGAATCTCCATGATCTTATAAGGTCCAATGAACCTAAGCTTAAACTTAGGAGATGCAACTCTCATAGGGATATTTCTGGAGGACAACCAGACCAAGTCCCCACTTTAAACCGAGGACCATAAGTCCTATGCCGGTTGGCAAACCGCTGGGCCTTCTCCTGAGAGAGGGACAACCTCTCCACTACCTGGTCCCAAATTTGCTGCATACGCTCCACAACAGAGTCAACACCCGGACAGACAGAAGCCTCCGTCTGTCCTGAAAGAAAATCGAAGGTGAAACCCAAAATTGCAGAAAAATGGAGACATCAAAGTGGCAGAGCTTGCCCTATTATTAAGAGCAAACTCAGCCAAAGGCAAAAAAGAGACCCAGTCATCTTGATCAGTAGACACAAAGCATCTCAGATAAGTCTCCAATGTCTGGTTTGTTCTCTCAGTTTGTCCATTGGCCTGAGGATGAAAAGCAGAGGAGAAAGACAATTGAACACCAAGTTTAGAAGAAAAAGTCCTCCAAAATCTGGAAACAAACTGGACTCCTCTGCCAGACACAATGTTCTCAGGAATGCCGTGTAACTAGAGTTGAGCGATACTTTCCGATATCCAAAAGTATCGGAATCGGAATTGTATCGCCGATACCCAAAAAATATCGGCGATACCCGATACCGATACCGGAAATCCAATGTAAGTCTATGGGAACAAAATATCGGAATTAAAAAAACCCCATTCTTGCCTTGTTGGTTAATTGTACATGAAGGAAAACAACAAAGAGTAATGTAGAATGTATTGGGGAAGGTTGAGGAGACATTAAAGGCATAGATGTTTAACCCAATCAAATGGAATAGCATAAATATTTTTTTTTTTAAAGATGTTCGGATTGACGAAGAAATTGACAATGTTGTTAACGTTTTTTCTATTTTGGCAAATATGTATATTTCACAACTTCCATGCTCTTCACCTTTTTAACTTTTGACACACTTTCTCCTTCATAATCTTCAGCAGCATCATCTTTTTCATCAAATTATTCTTCATCTTCACCTTCTTTATCTTCTTCTTAAACTTCTTGCTATTCATCTTTTTGTTAACATTACTCATATTCTTCTTATTAAACTATTATTCTTATTCATATTGTACTTCATCTTCTTCATCATATTCTTATTTGTGACAGAGAATCCTGTACTTGTAATCTGTCAAAGTATGAATTTTTCATCCTTCCGTTCTTGCTGTCACAAAAGATTTAAATTACAACAGTATTTGTCCGTGTTCAGTTTAGCCTGCAGCAGCAGGCATTTTCCAGGGGCACCACGAGGAGGAACGGACTCACCCCCATACACTGCTTAGTCTTCTTCTGCTTAAATTTAGAGCATATATTTTGCTCTTCATTTTGGTCTTATACTTCATGTTCTTCTGCTTTTTGATCTTCTGCTTATTGTTCTTAAGTCTCTTGTTCTGTATCTTGTAGTTTGTCTTAACCTTCTTAGTCCTGTTTGGTAATCTTTTATTTCTTCTTTGTGATGGTGTTTAGGCTGGTTGGCTTGATGCTCGTCGTCCTTGTGGTCGTCATCTTCTTCGGGGTGGTCGTCAGGGTCGTCGTCTTCATTGTTGGAGATCCAGAGTGATTACCCAAAAAAGCATTGAAAAAATCTTCAATTTGTAAATGTAGCAGAAGGTACAAGAGTCAATGCAAGTAACGAGGACCAGCTGACTGTGCTGGAACCCGGAGGGGCAGCAGAAGGAAAAGAGCCAATGGCACAACCGAGGACCAGCTGATGTTACTGGGACACGGTTACTAAGCAGGAGGTACCTGTGCTCCAAAGCACTACCAAGGACCAGCAGACGTTGCTGGAACTCGGATACCGAGATGGAGGCACCTAGGCCAAAGGCACTGCGGAGAACCAGCTGACGGTACTGGAACCCGGACGGGTAGCAGAAGGTACAAGAGCCAATGCAAGTAACGAGGACCAGCTGACTGTGCTGGAACCCGGAGGGGCAGCAGAAGGAAAAGAGCCAATGGCACAACCGAGGACCAGCTGACATTACTGGGACACGGTTACTAAGCAGAAGGTACCTGTGCTCCAAAGCACTACCAAGGACCAGCAGACGTTGCTGGAACTCGGATACCGAGATGGAGGCACCTAGGCCAAAGGCACTGCGGAGAACCAGCTGACGGTACTGGAACCCGGACGGGTAGCAGAAGGTACAAGAGCCAATGCAAGTAACGAGGACCAGCTGACTGTGCTGGAACCCGGAGGGGCAGCAGAAGGAAAAGAGCCAATGGCACAACCGAGGACCAGCTGACGTTACTGGGACACGGTTACTAAGCAGGAGGTACCTGTGCTCCAAAGCACTACCAAGGACCAGCAGACATTGCTGGAACTCGGATACCGAGATGGAGGCACCTAGGCAAAGGCACTGCGGAGAACCAGCTGACGGTACTGGAACCCGGACGGGTAGCAGAAGGTACCCATGGAAATTTAAGTTGACAGGCCGCGAGCCGGCCGCAGTTACCGAATCCCACAGTACTACAGTGGGTGATTGTCCTATTGTCACAACGGAAACAGCCTTTATTTGCATATCCCGCAGCACACATAGGAAGCACCTAAACTCCAAGCACCATAGAGTCGGCTAACCCGACCGCAACACGACAGGACAACTTATTGGAGGCTAAGTGACGTTTACACTGACAGGAAACAGATGGCGTGCTGTAACAGTCTTGGCAGGAGTGAGTACCCGTGCCAATGACACTTCCAGAGCAACAAACATGTCGGGTTGAACCAGCGACGTATGGAACAGACAGGGTAGGAGGTACATGACTTTTTGACGGGTCCACGCAGGGGAACAGTGATTACCGAATCCCCAGTAACTACAGTGGGTGTTGTCCTTGTAACGAACAGCATCTTCCCGCAACAATAGGAAGCCCAAATAGAGACATAAGTCGGTAGCGACACGACAGGACTTTTTGGCAACGTTACACTGACAGGGGAACAGCTGACTTTACTGCCTGTAACACTTGGCAAGTGTTGACCGTGCTAAAGCACTTCCGAGCAACAACTGGCGGTGTTGAAGCCCAGGGATGAGAAGAAACAGGGTGGAGGCAGCAGGACTTTTTGCCGTTCACACAGCAGGGGAACAGCTGACATTACTGAACCCCAGTAACACAGGAGCAAGTGTGACTGTGCTAACAGCACTTCCGAGCAACAACTGGCGGTGTTGTAGCCCAGGAATGAGAAGAGAACATGGTGGAGGCAGAGGACTTTTTGCCGTTCACACAGCAGGGGAACAGCTGACATTACTGAACCCCAGTAACACAGGAGCAAGTGTTGACTGTGCTAACAGCACTTCCGAGCAACAACTGGCGGTGTTGTAGCCCAGGGATGAGAAGAGAACATGGTGGAGGCAGCAGGACTTTTTGCCGTTCACACAGCAGGGGAACAGCTGACATTACTGAACCCCAGTAACACAGGAGCAAGTGTAGACTGTGCTAACAGCACTTCCGAGCAACAACTGGCGGTGTTGTAGCCCAGGGAGAGAAGAGAACATGGTGGAGGCAGCAGGACTTTTTGCCTTCACACAGCAGGGGAACAGCTGACATTACTGAACCCCAGTAACACAGGAGCAAGTGTTGACTGTGCTAACAGCACTTCCGAGCAACAACTGGCGGTGTTGTAGCCCAGGGATGAGAAGAGAACATGGTGGAGGCAGCAGGACTTTTTGCCGTTCACACAGCAGGGGAACAGCTGACATTACTGAACCCCAGTAACACAGGAGCAAGTGTTGACTGTGCTAACAGCACTTCCGAGCAACAACTGGCGGTGTTGTAGCCCAGGGACGAGAAGAGAACAGGTGGAGGCAGCAGGACTTTTTGCCGTTCACACAGCAGGGGAACAGCTGACATTACTGAACCCCAGTAACACAGGAGCAAGTGTTGACTGTGCTAACAGCACTTCCGAGCAACAACTGGCGGTGTTGTAGCCCAGGGATGAGAAGAGAACATGGTGGAGGCAGCAGGACTTTTTGCCTTTCACACAGCAGGGGAACAGCTGACATTACTGAACCCCAGTAACACAGGAGCAAGTGTGACTGTGCTAACAGCACTTCCGAGCAACAACTGGCGGTGTTGTAGCCCAGGGATGAGAAGAGAACAGGTGGAGGCAGCAGGACTTTTTGCCGTTCACACAGCAGGGGAACAGCTGACATTACTGAACCCCAGTAACACAGGAGCAAGTGTTGACTGTGCTAACAGCACTTCTGAGCAACAACTGGCGGTGTTGTAGCCCAGGGATGAGAAGAGAACATGGTGGAGGCAGCAGGACTTTTTGCCGTTCACACAGCAGGGGAACAGCTGACATTACTGAACCCCAGTAACACAGGAGCAAGTGTGACTGTGCTAACAGCACTTCCGAGCAACAACTGGCGGTGTTGTAGCCCAGGGATGAGAAGAGAACATGGTGGAGGCAGCAGGACTTTTTGCCGTTCACACAGCAGGGGAACAGCTGACATTACTGAACCCCAGTAACACAGGAGCAAGTGTAGACTGTGCTAACAGCACTTCGAGCAACAACTGGCGGTGTTGTAGCCCAGGGATGAGAAGAGAACATGGTGGAGGCAGCAGGACTTTTTGCCGTACACACAGCAGGGGAACAGCTGACATTACTGAACCCCAGTAACACAGGAGCAAGTGTAGACTGTGCTAACAGCACTTCCGAGCAACAACTGGCGGTGTTGTAGCCCAGGGATGAGAAGAGAACATGGTGGAGGCAGCAGGACTTTTTGCCGTTCACACAGCAGGGGAACAGCTGACATTACTGAACCCCAGTAACACAGGAGCAAGTGTTGACTGTGCTAACAGCACTTCCGAGCAACAACTGGCGGTGTTGTAGCCAGGGATGAGAAGAGAACATGGTGGAGGCAGCAGGACTTTTTGCCGTTCACACAGCAGGGGAACAGCTGACATTACTGAACCACAGTAACACAGGAGCAAGTGTAGACTGTGCTAACAGCACTTCCGAGCAACAACTGGCGTTGTTGTAGCCCAGGGATGAGAAGAGAACATGGTGGAGGCAGCAGGACTTTTTGCCGTTCACACAGCAGGGGAACAGCTGACATTACTGAACCCCAGTAACACAGGAGCAAGTGTAGACTGTGCTAACAGCACTTCCGAGCAACAACTGGCGGTGTTGTAGCCCAGGGATGAGAAGAGAACATGGTGGAGGCAGCAGGACTTTTTGCCGTTCACACAGCAGGGGAACAGCTGACATTACTGAACCCCAGTAACACAGGAGCAAGTGTAGACTGTGCTAACAGCACTTCCGAGCAACAACTGGCGGTGTTGTAGCCCAGGGATGAGATGAGAACATGGTGGAGGCAGCAGGACTTTTTGCCGTTCACACAGCAGGGGAACAGCTGACATTACTGAACCCCAGTAACACAGGAGCAAGTGTAGACTGTGCTAACAGCACTTCCGAGCAACAACTGGCGGTGTTGTAGCCCAGGGATGAGAAGAGAACATGGTGGAGGCAGCAGGACTTTTTGCCGTTCACACAGCAGGGGAACAGCTGACATTACTGAACCCCAGTAACACAGGAGCAAGTGTTAGACTGTGCTAACAGCACTTCCGAGCAACAACTGGCGGTGTTGTAGCCCAGGGATGAGAAGAGAACATGGTGGAGGCAGCAGGACTTTTTGCCGTACACACAGCAGGGGAACAGCTGACATTACTGAACCCCAGTAACACAGGAGCAAGTGTTGACTGTGCTAACAGCACTTCCGAGCAACAACTGGCGGTGTTGTAGCCCAGGGATGAGAAGAGAACATGGTGGAGGCAGCAGGACTTTTTGCCGTTCACACAGCAGGGGAACAGCTGACATTACTGAACCCCAGTAACACAGGAGCAAGTGTTGACTGTGCTAACAGCACTTCCGAGCAACAACTGGCGGTGTTGTAGCCCAGGAATAAGAAGAGAACATGGTGGAGGCAGCAGGACTTTTTGCCGTTCACACAGCAGGGGAACAGCTGACATTACTGAACCCCAGTAACACAGGAGCAAGTGTAGACTGTGCTAACAGCACTTCCGAGCAACAACTGGCGGTGTTGTAGCCCAGGGATGAGAAGAGAACATGGTGGTAGCAGCAGGACTTTTTGCCGTTCACACAGCAGGGGAACAGCTGACATTACTGAACCCCAGTAACACAGGAGCAAGTGTTGACTGTGCTAACAGCACTTCCAAGCAACAACTGGGGTGTTGGAGCCCAGGGTCAAGGAGGATGTTTAAATACTATATCAAGTATTTTCCTTGTTACGTGTCAATTAAAAATGTCTATACTCCAAACAAGAGAAATATAACCTTTAGTACCATAAGATGATGATTTAACTTAAAAAAATATATGTAAATTAATAATTTACAAACATAAACGCATACATTAACATGTTGAAAAGCAATGCAAACCACAATTAAAATAGGTTAAATAATCTGCTATACGGTTTAAAATAAAAGCATACAAGTACATATCAGAAATCCATTAATGATGGCTAAGTAACAGTATGTACACCATTTTTATTGTGTAGACAATGAATGGCTGACTTAAAAACATAATCAGCATTACAAGTTATCTTTGACATTCATAAAACTTTACATTTGGTGAATAATATCACTAAAATTTTTAAAAAATATCTAAAATTTCCATCATGTAATACTGATAATATGTGCCAATCATTTATATTAACAAAAAAAAAAATTTAAAAAGTGCATAGTGCAGAGTGAAAACAGATATTTATGCCTGACTGTGGACTTGCAAGCATGACAACGGATAGATAAGGTATATATAGATGAGACTGCATAGCCACAGATGGTGAATGGCGATGTAATACTGTACCTCAATAAAGTGTGCGTTACTACTACATACTTTTTTTTATATAGCTTTATAAAAGGTTACGTGCATGTATGGTTGCGCCTTTGTTTGGACGCACAGACTGGCTTCCTGCTGTGACGCGTTGGGTATTGGAGCGTCTGTACGTCTTATGACGCAGACTAACATTCACGGTGCGCATCGTTCATCATCGCAAGCGTACCGACAACACAAAGGCGTTGTCATGACTGCTTTACTCAGTAAACATGCACCTATGATGAAACATACACGCATGTGCCCTATTACATAACAAGCTACAAGAAAAACGAGTGTGAGGTGTGACACAGCTGTTTTGTTAAGGTACAGTATTATATCGACATTGTACAGGTGTCGCTATTCAGTCTGATAAATAGATATCATTCACCTATTCTATCAGTTGTCGTTCTTTCAGCACCACTTACAGGTATATATTTTGCTATTGTGACTATGCACTATTGACTTTACCAAGGTAATGCATGATTTTTGTTAGCGATTATCATGTTTACATGAAGGACCTTTATGATATGGGCTGTTAACTTTCTAATTAAATATGTATTTTTTAAAATGACACAAATATAAGTAATGTTGAAGATGACTATTCCTACATGCATTGTTTGCACAATATTACAGGTGTACATCACGTCCCTTAATCAACATTGGATTATTATATTTACTTGTATGCTTTTATTTAAAAGGCAAGAAACTGAAGTATAACCTTCGCACTGCAGCAGTTGTCAAAGTTCAACCCACATTATGCACTTACAACATTGCAGCATTTGAGTCATGATGTGAGTTGGATTTGTCTAAGCTATGGAGTGACAAGGTTGACCATCAGTATCCTATAGCATAAGTAGGCTTTTGTGTTTGCATTTGTTTTCGACATGTGCATATCTGTAATATGTCACAATTATTTTGTTACAGATTTGTGACAAAGACTAATCATTTTATGGTTTTAAAGTTGACGTTTCAAATGTTTACAGCTTAGAAATCAGGGTGTAGCCTCATATCTATGTGTAGCACTAGACACTTTGACATGTCATGTTTTTTTAACCATGATTAGGTAGCAGGGGAACAGCAGGCGTTACTGAACCCCACAAACACATCAGCGATTGTTTTCATCTGTGCATCTAACACTTCTGAGCAGCAACTGGCGGTGTTGAAGCCCAGGGTCAAGGAGGGTGTAGGCAGAGGCCTAGTATGAGATGTTTGAAGTTGAAGTTGTAGTTAGCAGCAGTAATTTTTGCCAGACACACAGCAGGGGAACAGCAGGCGTTACTGAACCCCACAAACACATCAGCGATTGTTTTCATCTGTGCATCTAACACTTCTGAGCAGCAACTGGCGGTGTTGAAGCCCAGGGTCAAGGAGGGTGTAGGCATAAAATATTGAGTTATTGCCTTGTTACGTGGCCATTGCAAATGTATGTACTTGAAACAAGAATAAATGAAGTTTTACTAGGACAATAAAATGATGAATTTCAATTCCAAGAATAGAAAAATATTTATACTTGAGAGTCCGCTGTGGTTGATACCGTTTAATGGCTAACTGAAAATATGGTAACAAATTCCAAGCTTTCCAGACTACTCAGGTCTCTTCATCAGGCTAAGACTAAAACAAAAAATGAAGAATCACATATTTCTACACTCAACAGGACACAGTAATAGGTAAGACAAGTGAGGGAGGGACAAGTGAGGGGAGACCGGCCAAAAAATGAGAACAAGGATGAATTAACAGCGCCACACAATAAGAGAAAAAATAATGGATTTACCTGTGGCAAAACACTTTTGTATGCCCGGTCATAGCATGATGGATATGGAATTACTGGTATTAAAATATAACTTCAAATATGAGAAAGATACAAAGGTTTCAGAATATAAGCTCATCATGACCTTTGACACTGTTAGTGATGGAATGAATAGATCACACGGATTTATGTCATTCTATATCAATTAAGGAATCTGCGTCTCTGCCCTTCCAGGGGCATGAAAACACAAAACCAGACCCCAATCAGAGGGCAATAAAACTTTCTATCCTTATCTAGGAACTGTTCCAATATTTATGTTCATCCCTCTGTGATAATGACAGTTCTGCTACACGTCACTTACTTGTCTTACCTATTGCACTATTCCTTTGTCCTGTTGTGTATAGAAATATGTGATGCTTCATTTTTTGTTTTAGTCTTTGCCTGATGAAGAGACGTGAGTAGCCTCGAAAGCTTGCAATTTGTTACCATCTTTTCAGTTATGCATTCAAAGGTATCAACCACTGCGGACTCTCAAGTCTAAATATTTATCTATCTACTGGCTAACACGGTACAAAGATACACATGTTTCCTAACTTCAAGAATAAAAATAAAGACACTGCAAATATAAACGCATATATGCACATGCCAACAAGAAATGGAACAACACACCACCCAAAAAATTGGTTACAAAATATAGTGTTGTAAATTTAAGAATAAAAGTCCATTTTTGTATTTATGAATAATGCTTAAGGAACGCTATGTTAAACCATAACATAGTGAAGACAATGGATTTTGTAATAGTCACTCATCATCATCATCATTGCAATTTAGATGTGACAGTCACAGACATTTCAATTATTTAAGTTAATAAAATAGTTACTTTGTACACCATGTATGACATGTCCAGCATGGACTCATCAATGTGATGACACAATAATGTACGATAAAAAATAACCATTTAAAAAAACATAATGCATTGTCACAATTTAAGTGTGTGCCTACAAGTGTAGGTGAAACAAAGGCTACGGATAGCAAAGGTATATTCTATGTCTGTATCAGACAGTGGACAGCCTCTGATGGGTAATGGCGATGTTATACTGTACGTCAATAAAGTCTGCGGCTGCAATCATGCATTTTTTGCTTGTACAGTGTTGAAGAGGGTAAAAGCATGTCTGGTTGCGCAAGGCTTTATCCGTCAACACTACCTTCCTACTGTCACGCGTAGGGTAGGGTAGCGTGTGTCAATTAGATGACTCTATAAAATGTGACGTTACGCAGCGTTATTGCGCCCTAGGGATGCCAAAAATACGACAGCAGTAATCATTTACTGTCTAATACTCCACCTATGACCAACAAAAAAAGACCGTTCCCTCTTTAACAATCTACAAGACTAACAAGCATAATGGTTGACGCTGACTTTATTGAGGTACAGTATTACATCGACATTGTCCATGAGTAACTATGCACTGTGATACCTATATACCATTATTAATTTATATCTGTTGTGGTTGTTTCAACAGCACTTGCAGGTATAACTACCTATTGTCAGTATGCATGATGCACTTTCTAGATGTAATAATTTATTATTGCACATTATTACCAGGTTTAGATGCTGGCCATTTCATATATGGTGTGTGAAGTTACAGTTGGCATCAGTATGTGTATTTTATAATGTCTGTCATAAATAAAACTCGTGATGATGATGATGAGGATTTTATGATTCGTACATCCATTGACTGCATTATCTTACAGGTACAGATAAAGTTCCTTAAAAAGCATTAATTGATAAGTATGAAATGTACTTTTATGCATTAATTTCAAAAAGTGAAGACTATGTTTAGTTTTTGTTACCATTTGTAATAGACATGTGCAGATATGCGCTGTGATGACAAATTATTATTTGTCCATATTTGTAATAAAAATTTATCATTCTAGGCCTGGAAAACTGCACAATTTCCTGTTTTAAGCATAACAATCAGGGTGACGGCTCTTCCCTATTTGGAGCATGTTCGACATGGGTTTTTCTGTGCATGTGTAGGGAACAGGACACAGGAGACTTCTTGCCGGACACACAGCAGGGGAACAGCTGGCGTTACTGAACCCCACTAACACTATAGCTTGTGCATTGGTCTGTGGACACGACACTTCTGAGCAGCAACTGGCAGTGTTGTAGCCCAGGGAGTAGAGTTCAGGTGGTAGAAAGATGAACATAACAGGAGACATGGATAACGTTGCGAACCAGTTATTTAATCTGAAAACGGACAGACAAATTCTGGCGAGATCCATGCCTTGTTCATTTTCAGAAAGTAAGCCGGTCTACATTATCGGAGGATAGTCGCATGCGACGGTCTGTTAGTACACCACCTGCAGCACTAAAGACGCGCTCCGATAATAAACTGGCAGCAGGGCAAGCCAGCACCTCCAATGCATACTGGCTAAGCTCTGGCCATGTATCCAGCTTAGAGACCCAAAACTTGAATGGGGAAGAGCCATCTGGGAGTACACTGAGAGGGAAAGACATGTAGTCTGTCACCATCTTACGGAAACGTTGCCTCCTGCTGACTGGAGCCGTCTCGGATGGTGTAGACATTTGTGGCGCTGCCACAAAACTTCGCCACATTTGGAACATACTGGTCTTGCCCTGTGCAGAGGCGCTGCTTGTGCTCCCTCTTGTTGCAGAGCTGTCTCCACTGCCTCGACGCACAGAGCTGCTTTGTAAAGCAGTAGCAGCAGCAGTGCTCTCGGCTGGAATGGAGAACATTATGGATTGCACCAGTGTGTCTTGGTACTCCCGCATTTTACGCTCCCGGTTCAACGGTGTGATGAGGCTTTGTAAGTTGTCCCGGTAGCGAGGGTCTAGGAGGGTGTACACCCAATAATCAGACGTGGTGAGAATGTGGGCGATGCGGCGGTCATTTCTCAGGCACTGCAGCATGAAATCAACCATGTGCTGCAGACTCCCAACTGGCCAAGAAACGCTGTCCCCTGCAAGAGGCGTCATCTCTGCCTGCTCTGCATCACCCCACCCTCGCTCTACATACTGACTAGAGCGTTGTGTACCTCCCTCTGGAGCGATGTCTTCCTCCTCCATTGACTCCTCCTCATCCTCCTCACAAAGTGAGCCCTGCCCAGCCCTTTGTGAGGAACCACGTTGCGCTGACTGTCCAGAAGGTGATGGAATTTGTGACTCCTCATCCTCCACCTCTTCCAAAACCTCATCCCTTATTGCTTGCAGTGTTTTTTGAAGCAGGCAGATAAGGAGGACAGTCAGGCTGACTAGTGCATCATCTGCACTCGCCATCCGCGTTGACTCATCAAACGCACGCAAAACGTCGCAGATGTCCTTCATAGAGGCCCACTCAGTAGTGGTGAAGTGTGAACGGCGCAAATTGCGAGTTGATTGCGCCTGATGCAGCTGATACTCCATTACTGCTGGCTGCTGCTCACACAACCGCTCCAACATATGTAACGTGGAATTCCACCTGGTGGGTACGTCACATATGATGCGGTGCTCAGGAAGGCGAAATCTGCATTGCAGAGCTGCAATGCGCGATCTGGCCATGCTGGAACGTCGCAAGTGAGCGCACTCTAGGCGGACCTTGTGCAGCAGTGCATCAAGATCCGGATAGTCCCTCAAAAAACTCTGCACGACCATGTTGAGCACATGTGCCAGACATGGTATGTGAGTGAAGTTGCCAAGGCCCAGAGCTGCCACCAGATTTCGGCCATTGTCACACACTACCAAGCCTGGCTGGAGATTCGCTGGCAAAAACCACACGTCGCTCTCCTGCTTGATGGCATTCCAGAGCTCCTGCGCTGTGTGGCTTCGATTCCCCATGGAAATTAATTTCAGGACGGCCTGTTGACGTTTGGCCACGGCTGTGCTCATATCGGTCGCATCAGGTAAGCGTTCACGGGTCCATGTGGAGGTAGACCGTGACGGCTCCTGCAGCGATGATTCTGAGGAACTGGAGTAGGAGGAGGAGTCAATGTGGACAGACTTGATTCCTGAAATCCTTGGAGTTGGCAGAACACGTACAGCGCCACTCGCAAGATCTGTACCCGGCTCCACAGCATTGACCCAATGGGCAGTGAGGGAAAGGTATCGTCCCTGGCCATGGGTACTGGTCCACGCATCGGTGGTCAGGTGGACCTTGCTACTGATGGCGTTTAGTAGCGCATGTTTAATTTTTCCCTCAACATGCTTTTGCAGACCAGGGACGGCTTGCCTGCTGAAATAAAATCGGCTGGGCACATTGTATTGTGGGACTGCCAATGCCATTAAGTTACGGAAACTGTCAGTCTCCACCAGCCTGAATGACAGCATTTCAAGGGACAGGAGTTTTGCAATGCCAACATTCAGAGCCTGTGCTCGTGGATGGTTTGCCGAGTATGGCCGTCTTTTATCCCATGCCTGTGCTACCGATGGCTGTTTTGTGGCCTGGGAATGTGAGGATGACAGGGAACTTGCAGCTGTGGGTGGAATACAACTGGGTCTCTGGACAACAGTGACAGAGGTTCTTCCATGGCGATCCTGTGAGGAAGCCGAACCAGCTGTGTGTGAGCTGGAGGAAGAGGCTCCAACACGAGCTGAAGATGTAGGTGCTGCTGTAGGTTGGCCTACATCTCCAGTGTGTCTTTGTAACTCAACCACGTGCTTTGACCGCACATGTTTCCACATATTTGTGGTATTAAGGTTACTGACACTTTTACCTCTTTTTACTTTTTGATTACACAGCTTGCATTTGACATAGCAAATATCATCTGCAAGTGTGTCAAAAAAGGACCACGCAGTGCAAGTCCTGGGAGCGCCCGTTTTGGCTGTTGGAAGAGAACTGCTACGAACGGGTGCCAAACTGGAGGCTACAGGCAACCGAGTCTGCAGCCTACCTCTCCCTACTGTTTGGACCGTTGGGGCAATCTCTTCCTCAGAGCTGCTACCACCACCTTCCTGTTCCTCACGCCATGTTGGGTCTTGGACCTCATCATCTCCACTACCCTCTTCCAACACCTGCTGCTGTTGGGTGGTCTGGCCAGCACCATGCTCAACAGAAACTGGCACCTGAGTCTCATCATCATCAGATGCGTTCTGCGGTGTGCTGACCATCGGCACTGGCTCACCCGCCTCTTCAGATTCAGAGAGACACAGCTGTTGCGCATCACTGCATACTGCCTCTTCTTCACATTCCAGAATGCTGCTTGGCTGGGCCCCTGTTTGCAAGCCAACAGATTCTGAGAACAGAAGCAGAGACTCAGCTGGCTCCAGTTCAGAACTCTCTGACTGCCTGGGCAATTTGGCAGGCGGTGAAGAGACAGATGGTTGTTCAACAGTGCTGTGGTCCTGAGAGGAGGTGGAAGCAATTGAAGTCTATGCATTGGCTGCCATCCTACCAACAACAGCTTCAATTTGTTCTTCCCGCAGCAGGGGGGTACGCTGAGCTCCTACAAAAGTGCGCATAAAGGAACGCTCACGGGGAAAACTGGTGGATGCTGTGTCACTGGGTGCGGCAGCAGCCACAGAATCCCCACGTCCTCTCCCTGCTGAAACTCCACGGCCACGACCACGTGCCTTACTCCCTGCCTTCTTCATCTTGGTAGATTGATAAAGAAAGTCAGAAAAGTTATAAGGCCTAAGTGTGGTTATTCCTCAGAGACTGCAGTGAACACTGCAGACAACTGTTCAGTAGCTGTGAAAGGCCCCTTTGTGTACTTCTATAGTGTTTGCAACCAATGTATTGTATACGGATGGAAGCGCGTCACACTAATAGATTAGATTTTTTTCAAATATAATGGAGCAGCACCAATTTGAGAAAAATGTGAAGGATGAGGCAGCTACACACGCTCAGCAGACTACAACCAGCAGTGGTTGAAGAACTAACTGGAGCGTAATCTGCACTCAAAAAATGAAAAGCTCACAGACTACAGTGAACACTGCAGACAACTGTTCAGTAGCTGTGAAAGGCCCCTTTGTGTACTTCTATAGTGTTTGCAACCAATGTATTGTATACGGATGGAAGCGCGTCACACTAATAGATTCGATTTTTTTCAAATATAATGGAGCAGCACCAATTAGAGAAAAATGTGAAGGATGAGGCAGTGACACACGCTCAGCAGACTACAACCAGCAGTGGTTGAAGAACTAACTGGAGCGTGATCTGCACTCAAAAAATCAAAACCTCACAGACTGCAGTGAACACTGAAACACAACTGTTCACTATCTGTGAAAGGCTCCTTTCTGTACTTCTATAGTGTTTGCAACCAATGTATTGTATACGGATGGAAGCGCGTCACACTAATAGATTAGATTTTTTTCAAATATAATGGAGCAGCACCAATTAGAGAAAAATGTGAAGGATGAGGCAGTGACACACGCTCAGCAGACTACAACCAGCAGTGGTTGAAGAACTAACTGGAGCGTGATCTGCACTCAAAAAATCAAAACCTCACAGACTGCAGTGAACACTGAAACACAACTGTTCACTATCTGTGAAAGGCTCCTTTCTGTACTTCTATAGTGTTTGCAACCAATGTATTGTATACGGATGGAAGCGCGTCACACTAATAGATTAGATTTTTTTCAAATATAATGGAGCAGCACCAATTAGAGAAAAATGTGAAGGATGAGGCAGTGACACACGCTCAGCAGACTACAACCAGCAGTGGTTGAAGAACTAACTGGAGCGTGATCTGCACTCAAAAAATCAAAACCTCACAGACTGCAGTGAACACTGAAACACAACTGTTCACTATCTGTGAAAGGCTCCTTTCTGTACTTCTATAGTGTTTGCAACCAATGTATTGTATACGGGTGGAAGCGCGTCACACTATAATTTCTATTGAATGGAACAGCTAGAATTACACTAAAGAAAAAAAAAATAGTCTGTGAGTGACACGTGCAGATGCCTACAGACAGCGTTGGATACAGAGCAAACTGCAGCGTCACCTGCACTCACACACACCTTGCACAGAGCTGTTAAAACAACACTGCAAGGCAAAAGGAAGCTTTACACAGCGGTTGGTAAACTAGCCTGCCTAAAGCAAAGTACACAAAATCGCAATCTCTAACTGTCCCTCAGAGTCAGCAGAGCAGCGTTCTGTCCCTAACTGAGTTCACAGCACAGTGACGCTATAATGGCGGCGGCGCCTTTTATAGTGCATTCTGACATCATTTCAGCAGCCAATCACAGCCATGCCATTAGTTAAGATGACCGCAGCATTACAGGATGTGCCCACACTTCATAAGATTCCTCATTGGCTGACTAAAATCACATTGCCTCTCAAAGAATTATGGGAACTTCCGATTCCGGTATACGATATTGGAAAAATATCGGAACTAAGTATCGGAATTCCGATACAGCGAATATCGGCCGATACCCGATACTTGCGGTATCGGAATGCTCAACACTACGTGTAACTGAACCACGTGCTGAAGGAACAAAGGCACCAATTCGGAGGAGGAAGGCAACTTAGGTAATGGCACAAGATGTATCATCTTGGAAAACCTATCACAAATCACCCAGATAACGGTCATTCTCTGAGAAACAGGGAGGTCAGAAATATAATCCATAGAGATATGGGTCCATGGTCTCTTGGGCACAGGCAATGGCATCAACAAACCACTAGAGCGAGAGCAAGGCCTGGAGCGAGAGCAAGTCCCACAGGACTGCACAAACTCCCTGACGTCACGAGACAAAGTAGGCCACCAAAAGGACCGACTCACCAAGTCTCTGGTACCAAAAATTCCGGGATGACCGGCCAACGCGGAACAATGAATCTCAGACATCACACTCTTTTTCCACCGGTCTGGGACAAACAATTTCCCAATAGGGCAGCGCTCAGGTTTATCCTCCTGACACCCTTCCAGAGCCAGTCTCAAATTGGGCGAGATGGCGGAAAGAACTACACCCTCTTTCAAAATAACAGCAGGATCGGATAACTCAGGAGAGTCCGCAAGGAAACTCCTCAAGAGGGCATCCGCCTTAACATTCTTAGTGCCAGGAAGAAAGGAAACCACAAAATTAAAACGTGTGAAAAACAAGGCCCACCTGGCCTGTCTAGGATTAAGTCGCTTGGCTGATTCCAGATAAACCAGATTCTTATGGTCCGTGAGGACCACCACCTGATGTTTGGCTCCCTCCAGCCAATGTCTCCACTCTTCAAAAGCCCACTTCATGGCCAATAACTCCCGATTACCCACGTCATAATTACGTTCAGTTGGAGAAAATTTTCGAGAGAAAAAGGCACAAGTGTTACTTTTAGAGGTCTCTGGATCTCTTTGGGACAAAATGGCACCTGCCCCAATTTCAGAGTCATCAACCTCCACCTGAAATGGCAGAGAAACATCAGGCTGCCGTAGAACAGGAGCAGAAGTGAATCTCTGCTTAAGTTCCTGAAGCGCAGAGACTGCCTCAGGAGGCCAATTCACCACATCAGAACCCTTTTTGGTCAAATCAGTCAAAGGTTTAACAATAACAGAGAAATTACCAATAAATTTACGATAAAAATTGGCAAAACCCAAGAATCTCTGAAGAGCCTTTAATGAAGTAGGTTGGATCCAATCACAGATGGCCTGAACCTTGACCGGGTCCATTTCAATAACAGATGGAGACAAAATGAATCCCAGAAATGAGATCCTCTGTACGCCAAAAAGTCACTTTGATCCCTTCACATACAGAGCATTCTCTCTCAAAATCTGGAACACAGTCCGTACATGTTTCACATGAGAGTCCCAGTCATTGGAAAAAATCAAGATATCATCCAAATAAACAATCAGAAATGTATCCACAAAATCCCTGAAAATGTCATTCATGAAGGACTGGAAGACGGAAGGAGCATTAGTGAGCCCAAAGGGCATCACTAGGTACTCAAAATGCCCCTCTGGGGTATTAAACGCTGTCTTCCATTCATCCCCGTGCTTAATGCGAATAAGGTTATACGCCCCCCTGAGGTCAAGCTTGGTAAACCAACTAGCACTTTTCACCCTGGAAAACAGGTCCGAAATCAAGGGTAACGGATATTGATATTTCACAGTTATATTGTTCAAGAGACGATAATCAATACACGGCCTTAATGAACCATCCTTTTTGGCCACAAAGAAAAAATCGGCACCCAAGGGTGAAGAGGATGGTCTGATATGACCCTTCTCCAATGACTCCTTGATATAAGACCGCATAGCGTCATGTTCAGGTACAGACAAGTTAAAAAGGCGACCTTTAGGGAATTTACTACCAGGCATTAATTCAATAGCGCAGTCATAGCTCCTATGGGGGGCAAGGATGCAGATTTACTTTCGCTAAACACATCAGAAAAATCAGTCAAAAAGTCAGGAACATCCTGAGCCTGGGGAGAGGCAGAAAAAACAGGAGTGTTGGCATTAACACATTGGCAGCCCCAACTGGTTACAGACACAGATTTCCAATCCAAAACAGGATTATGAGACTGTAACCAAGGGAAACCTAGTACAATAATGTCATGCAGATTACACAGTACCAAAAATTTGCAACTCTCCTGATGATCAGGTTCAACCCTCATTATCACCTGAGTAGAAAACTGGAGTTTATTCTCAGCCAAAGGGGTAGAATCAATTCCCAGTAGGGGAATAGACTTCCGTAGGGGTATCAAGGGAAACCCACAAAGTTTGGCAAAATCAAAATCAGGTTAATAGCTGCTCCCGAATCAACAAAAGCCTGAGCAGAAAATGTGGACAGGGAGCAAATCAGGGTAACAGTCAATAAAAATTTAGTCTGAACACTACCCAAGACAACTGAGCGTGCAAAACGTCTTCCCCGCTTAGGGCAGACAGAAATTGCATGAGAGGCTTCACCACAATAGAAACATAACCCATTGCGTTTTCGAAGCTCATGACGCTGTGTCCCAATAGCCACTCTATCACACTGCATGGGTTCAGAAGCTGGCTCACAAGGCAACACTATTCCACGCATACCTCTACGCTCACGCAAACGTCTGTCAATTTGAATCGCTAATGACATAGAATCATTGAGACCAGAGGGAGCAGGGAAACCCACCATAACATCTTTTACATTCTCTGACAGACCCTTCCGAAAAAGGGCTGCCAAAGCATCATCATTCCATTTGGTTAGGACTGCCCATTTTCGGAATTTCTGACAGTACAACTCAGCGTCCTCAAGCCCCTGATTTAATGCCAACAAGGTTCTTTCAGCTTGATCAGTGACATTAGGCTCATCGTACAATAACCCCAGAGCCAGAAAAAATGCATCAACATCACTCAAAACAGGGTCCCCAGGTGTCAGGGAAAAAGCCCAATCCTGAGGATCGCCGCGCAGGAGAGAGATGACAATTTGAACCTGCTGTGCTGCGTTCCCTGAGGACTTAGGTTTTAAGGCAAAAAACAACTTACAGTTATTTTTGAAATTCAGAAATTTGGCCCGATCTCCCAAAAACAAATCTGGCATGGGAATCCACACGGCCAGACAGCTGTGCAAGCTCCATTGAGAGAAAAAAAAATCCTCCTCAGCACCCAAGAAAAAGAGGGAAAAAATGCAAGAAACAAGAAAAAAAAAATCTCTGACAACTCTGACAACTTTTTTCTTTCCACACTATTTTTCCCTTCTGTGAGTACCATACAATTTTCAGTTTGGCCGGTGATACTGTTATGTTTTGGTAGCTGAGGAGAGCAGGCAAAAACGGCAATACACCAGAGAGGTTGGAATCTATTGGACTGCAGTAGCCTGACTAACCACCACAACTAAAGGCAGCCGTGTAGCGTTCCTACGTTGGTCCTAGACGCCTCGTCACAGCCTGAGAGATTAACTACACCTAAAGATAGAAAGAGGAAAGCTATCTGCCCCGGAGCAGATCCCCAAAGAACATAGGAAGCCCCCAAACATGTAATGGCGGTTAGACAAGAGGAAATACAGACACAGACAGAAAATAGTATGAGCAAACGCTGGGGCCCAATATGCCTAGACAGAAAAGGATAGAAAGGATACTCACTGCAATCCAAAAAAACCCTAAAAAATGTCAAAGCTACTGATTGCAAAAACACCTGAGATCACATGACCTCTACCACCTAGATCAGTTCTCTTGTGTAACAAAACTAAGCCGCAGCCACTGAAAAAACTGGAAAAGGCAAATGAACAAATAACAATGGCTCCAGCGGAGCTGAGAGGAGCCCAAGCCCCCGGGGGGGAACCTGGCTAACCTCACAGAAATGCAGAGAAATATGCAAATGGTAAGCACAAAAACAAAAACAGAAAATATCTTATCTGAAAGCAGAAGAAGAGGCAAGACTCAGCAAGCTTCCAAGTGAACCAGGAACCACAGTTGAGACAAGAACAATTGATCACCGGCAACAATGATGGGAGGGAACCTCCCTTATATCAGACCAGTCTGTAACTCCTGATTGCCAATCCTCATTGAATGGTTCAGTACTGTTTGTAACCACCAGAGGGAGCTTCTGCTCAGAATTCATTTCCAAAACATTCACAACACTGGTGTCTGTGGTGTTTATTTTGGGAAAGGGGTTCTTTTCTGTTTTTTTTGCAGTATATTTATTTTGTATTTTTGTCTAATACTTTTACTGACATTAAAAAATAAAATTAGTTACATATAGATATACAGTACAGACCAAAAGTTTGGACACACCTTCTCATTCAATGATTTTTCTTTATTTTCACGACTATGAAAATTGTAGAATCACACTGAAGGCATCAAAAGTTTGAATTAACACATGTGGAATTATACATTACACTTTACAAAAAAGTGTGAAATAACTGAAAATATGTCTTATATTCTAGGTTCTTCAAAGTAGCCACCTTTTGCTTTGATTATTGTTTTGCACGCAGAAAAGGTGAACGGATGGACTCTAAATGCCTGCTTCCCACCGTGAAGCATGGAGGAGGTGGAGTGATGGTGTGGGAGTGCTTTGCTGGTGACACTGTTGGGGATTTATTCAAAATTGAAGGCATACTGAACCAGCATGGCTACCACAACATCTTGCAGCAGCATGCTATTCCATCGGGTTTGCGTTTAGTTGGACCATCATTATTTTTCAACAGGACAATGACCCCAAACATACCTCGAGGCTGTGTAAGAGCTATTTGACCAAGAAGGAGAGTGTTGGGGTGCTACGCCAGATGACCTGGCCTCCATAGTCACCAGACCTGAACCCAATCGAGATGGTTTGGGGTGAGCTGGACCGCTCACAGCTTCAATTTTGAATAAATCCCCAACAGTGTCATCAGCAAAGCATCCCCACACCATTACACCACCTCCTCCATGCTTCACGGTGGGAACCAGGCATGTAGAGTCCATCCGTTCACCTTTTCTGCGTGCAAAGCAGTAATCAAAGCAAAAGG
>JARQOD010000004.1:185562881-185621527 GCA_033576555.1 Oophaga sylvatica | reverse complement strand
TTAGGGAACCTAATTAATACGTAAAACCCCAATCCACCAAAATATGGTGACTTTTTTAAGCCTATGTAAGACCCCCCTAATAGAAGAAGCATGCCCCCTTTTGATGGGTTAAAAAAGGGAGGGGGGAGCCCCCTGTAATGGATCTATAACCCCCCCAAAAATTCTTAGGGGTTTTTAACGGTTATCAGTCCCCCCCCCAAAAGTTTTTGGACCCCCCAAATTAAAAAATAAGTTTTCCCCAGTGCCCTCCAAAACATGACCCCCCCCCAAACCCCTTAATTTTTAAGGTTTTTAAAAAGCCCCCTCTACAGAGGGGGGGAAAAACCCCCAAACTTAAAATAAGAGGTTTCAGTGCCCCCCCAAAAAAACATGGGGCCCCCCCAAACCTTTTATAAGGTTTTGGTGCCCTCTACAGAGTGGGGGGATACCCCCAAAACTTAAAAAGGGTTTTAAAAGTGCTCCCCCAAAAAACATGGTCCCCCAAACTAATTAGGGGTTTTAATCTTTTGGCCCCCCCAAAAAAACACTAATCCCCCCCCAAAAGGGGAAATTTAATTTTAAATTTTGGGGAGCCCCCTAAAAAACATCAGTGACCCAAAGCTAAAATAACGATCAAAAACCCCCTCTAGAACACTAGAGAACCCCCAAACCTAACCATTTTTTAACGGGGCCCCCCCTTAGAAAAAACTATTTAAATCCAAAGTAACAAAAAAACCCCAAACGGGGAATGTTTTTACCCCCACCCTGAACGGGGGTTTTTCCAAAAAATGCACGGGGCCCCGCCCCCAGTAAAAGGGGGGATGCGGGGTCTTCCAGGTGCCCCCAAAATTCCCTTAAAGGCCCCCCTTTAAAAAATTTTCATAGTTTTCCCGCCCCCCCCCCGGTGTGAGCGCGTTTTCCTTAAAGGCCCCTGCGCCATCACCCCGGGAACCCCTCCCCTGCACCCCCCCCCGGCCCCGGGGCCCCCTTTAAAAACCTCCTTCCCGGGCCCCGGGCCCCTGCACCCCCCCTTTCCCCGGGGCCCGGGGCCCCCGCACACCCCTTCCAGGCCCCCGGGCCCCGCACCCCTTTTTTCCGGAAAACCGGCCCCTGACCCCCCTTCCAGGCCCGGGGCCCCCCCCCTCCTTCCATGGGTTTCCCCCCCTTTCCCGGCCGGGCCCTATTCCCTGGGTTTTCCCTTTTGCCTCCCCCCTCGGCGTCAGGGGTTGAAGGGCCCCGATGACAGGGGGGGGGGGGGGGAAAAAAACCCCTCCCCAAAAATTTTAAAAAGTTCCTGAACAAGGAAAACCTTCCCCCCTCCCCCCTTTCAAAAATTTTTTTTCCCCCCCCCCTTTTCCCCCACTTGGAATTTGAAAAAAATTAGTTTCCTTGGCGGGGGGGGGGCCCCCCCTTTTCCCCCTTTAAAGGGTCCCTTGGGCCCCCCCGCCCTGATATTTGGGGGGCATTTTTTTTTTATTAATTTTTGGGGGGAAACCCCTTTTTGGTTTGAATTTTGGGGGGGCCCTTTTTTTTGGTGGGGGGACAACATCGGTTATCTGAAAAAAACTTTTTCTTTTCCCCCGGGTTAAAATGGGGTTTTGGGCCTTTAAAGGTTTTTGGAAAATTTTAAAATTTTTTAAAAAATTTCCTTTAAAAAAGGTAAGTTTTCCGGTTTTTTTTGTGGAAAAATTTTAATTTTTTTTTTTTGGGATTTAATTCGGATCCTTGTGGCCCTCTGGTCCCGTATTCTAAAAAAAAAAAAATTTTTGGCACCGTCCTAAAGGCCCTTTGGGTAAAAGCTTTTGGTTTGCCCTGATTTTTGGTTTAAAGCCGCCTTTCCAACATTAAAACTAAGTGAAAAATTTTTTTTTTCCCTTTTTTTTTTTTTCCAAAAGACAAGGTGAAAGTCTATAATTTTGGGGGGTTTTTAAATTGAGGATTTGTTCAAAATTTTGAAACATTTTTTAAAAATTTTTCTTTATTTTTTTTTGGTGGAAAAAATTTCCCCCAAAAAACCTTGGTTTGGCCCCTCCTTTTTTAAACCTTTTTTTTGTTCGTTTTGGCTGTCGAAAAAGTCCCTTTCACAGTAATTATTTTTCCCTTTAATTACAAAAGGGCAAGAAAAGAGCTTTACAAGGTGTCGGGGGGGAAGTCATGACGCAAAAAGCGGAAGGGCTCAAAACCATAAATAAAAGCGGGTGGAAGAGAAAACTTTGGTTGAATATAAAAATGGAGAAACACAATGACTGTAATCGACATCGATTGGGGGCTTGAAAACTCACTCTGGGCTTTACTTGTTCATGGGAGGTGAAAATACCAACCCACAGGGGGGGGAAATTGTTAAGACTAAAAGGGGGGACCACGTCACCAAGAAACCCCTTGGAACACCGACGCCATAAAGGTTTAAATTTTTGCAGTCCCCCCCCAAAGGTTCCCCTGCTCAAAAAGGTACATGTGAGGCCATTAAAAATTTCCAAATACCCAAAATTTTGGTGTTTTGGGGAAGGTGCGGGGGGCAAAGAAAAAAAATTTTAGCTTTTGACTTAACTCAACTCGCCGTGTTTTGAGGGGAGAAGTCCTTGACCAAAAAAACATTGCCCCCACTGTAAAGCATGGAGGGGAAACATTTGTTTTGGGGGGTTTCTTGTAAGGGGACACGTTTCTTCACGCATCAAAGGGGGGAAAGGGTGGGCCCCTTTTCTAAAAAACCTTAGTGACAATGGTCCTTCCCTTGCCAGGCATTAAAATGGGGGGGTGGTGGGTCTTCCGTAAACAATGACCCCCAAATTACAGCCGTCAACAAAGGAGTGGTCTAAAAAAAACACACAAGGTTATCAGTGGCCTGCCATCTCCAGCCTTAATCCCTAGAAAACTTATGGAGGGGTTGAAGCTCCGATTGCCAAGCGACAGCCTCAAAATCTTAATGATTTTGAGATTATCTGCAAAGAGGATGTGGACCAAAATTCCTCCTGACATGTGTACAAACCTCGTCATCAACTACAAAAAAAGTCTGACTGCTGTGCTTGCCAACAAGGGTTTTGCCACCAAGTATTAGGTCTTGTTTGCTAGAGGGATCAAATACTTATTTCTCACTGCAAAATGCAAATAAATTTATATAATTTATACAATGTGATTTTCTGGATTTTCTTTTTGATATTCTATCTCTCAATACTTACAAAATCAGCAAGAGATCAAATAATTATTTCCTTCACTGTAAGTAGTCCCTCCTTCAGGTACAATAAAAAAGGTAAATGTAGCAGCCTCACCAATTTCAATATTTCAGGCCGCAGCATCTCCAGCGGTTTAAACATGTTCACCAGACAAAAACGTACCTGTGTTCAACTTCAGTACAAGTCCACACTGCTGAGTTAACCTAGAAGCTACTTTTAGGCCTGTAAACACTGCGCTGGATTATGAGAACAATCTTTTTCACCCAGACTCATTTGGTTGTTCCTAAATTCTGGACCCAAAATCCCAAAAATTAACCCTTTCAGCAACCTAGTGTTACCACTACAGATTTTACAGTACCGAGGCCAACCACCTTGGTGACACATACTGTATCTGCCATCCAGGAATCTTTCCTCCTGCTTCCTTGCAAGACATACAATAGTATGAAAAAGCATTTGCCCCTTCCTGATTTCCTATTCTTTTGCATGTTTGCCACACTTAAATGTTTCAGATAACCAAACAAATTTAAATATTAGAAAAATATAACAAGTAAACACACAAGTAAACACATAATGCAGTTTTTAAATGCAGTCTTTATAATTAAGGAAAAAGAAATCCAAACCTATAGAACCCTATATGGGAAACATGATTGCCCCTCCTCTTATAACATAAATTAACTGTGGTTTATCACATCTATTGGAAGCTGAGTTCAAATTCTCTAGCCACACCCAGGCCTTATTACTGCCACACCTGTTCTTAAGGAAGAAACCACTTAAATAGGACTTGCCTGACAAAGTGAAGTAGACCAAAAGATCCTCAAAAGTTAGACATCATGCAATCTAAAGAAAATTTTAAACAAATGAGAGACAAAGTGATTGAGATCTATCAGTCTGGAAAAGGTTATAAAGCCATTTCTAAAGCTTTAGGACTACAGCGAACCACAGTGAGAGTCATTATCCACAAATGCCAAAAACATGGAACAGTGGTTAAACCTTCTATAAAGTAGCCAGTCTACCAAAATTACCCCAAGAACGCAGTGACAACTAATCCAAGAGGTTACAAAAGACCCCACAATAACATTCAAAGAACTGCAGACCTCACTTGTCTCAGTTAAGGTCAGTGTTCTTGACTCCACTATAAGAAACAGACTGGGCAAAAATGGCCTACATGGTAGAGTTCAAAGATGAAATAAACTGATGAGTTATAAGAACATAAAGGCTTGTCTACGTTTTGCCAAAAAACATCTTGATGATCCCCAAGACTTTGGGGAGAATAATCTGTGAATTGACAAGACAAAAGTTGAACCTTTTGGGAGAAGTATTTCCCATTATATCTGGTTTAGAAGTAATACAGCATTTCGGAAAAGGAACATCATAACAACATTAAAATATTGTGATGGTAGTGTGATGGTCTGGAACTTTTTTTCTGCTTCAGGAACTGGAAGGCTTGCTGTGGTTAATGGAATCATGAATTCTGCTGTCTACCAAAAAATCCCGTAGGAGAATTTCCGGCCATCTGTTCATGATGACCTCAAGCTGAAAAACGCTTAGGCTATGCAGCAGAGCTATGATCCAAAACACACCAGAAAGTCCATCTCTGAATAGCTTAAAAAAACAAAATTAAGATTAGTCAAAGTTCTGATCTTAACCTGATTGGGATGGTGTAACATGACCTTAAAAAGGCAGTTCATGCTTGTAAACCCTCCAATGTGGCTAAAATAAAACAATTCTGCAAAGATGAGTTCACCAAAATTCCTCCAATGCATTGTAAAAGACTCATTGCCAGTTATCGCAACTTTTGATTGCAGTTGTCGTTGCTGAAAGTAGTCCGATACCACCGATACCACATGTGTGGGGGTAAACCACTATTTGGGCGCATGGCAGAGCTCGGAAGGGAAGCAGCGCCATTTGACTTTTTTGGCTGGAATTGAGATTGGACGCCATTTCGCATTTGAAGAGTCCCTGTGTGCCTAAACAGTGGAAACCCCCACAAGTGACCCATTTTGGAAACTAGACCCCCAAGGAATTTATCTAAATGTGTTGTGAGAGCTTTTAACCCCAAGGGCTTCACAGAAGGTTATAACGTAGAGTCGTAAAATTAAAAAATCATATTTTTTCCACAAAAATGATCTTTTCATCCCAAATTTTATTTCTCAAAGGATAAAAGGACCCCAAAAGTTATTGTGCAATTAGTCCTGAGTACGCTGATACCCCATATGTGGGGGTAAACCACTATTTGGCCGCATGGCAGACCTCGGAAGGGAAGCAGCGCCATTTGACTTTTTTGGCTGGAATTGAGATTGGACGCCATGTCGTATTTGGAGAGCCCCTGTGTGCCTAAACAGTGGAAACCCCCCACAAGTGACTCCATTTTGGAAACTAGACCCCCAAGGAACTTATCTAGATGTGGTGGTAGAGAGCTTTGAACCCCCAAGGGCTTCACAGAAGGTTATAACGTAGAGCTGTAAAATTAAAAAATCATATATTTTCCACAAAAATTATCTTTCCACCCCCAATTGTTATTTTGCAACGGGTAACAGGACTCCAAAAGTTATTGTGCAATTTGTCCTGAGTACGCTGATACCCCATATGTGGGGGTAAACCACTATTTTGACGCATGGCAGAGCTCGAAAGGGAAGGAGCACCGTTTTTAAATGCAGACTTTGATGGAATGGTCTGCGGGTGTCATGTCGCGCTTGGAGAGCCATGATGTGCCTAAACAGTAGAAACCCCCCACAAATGACCCCATTTTGCAAATTAGACCCCCCAAGGAACTTATCTAGATGTGTGGTCAGCACTTTGAACCCCCAAGGGCTTCACAGAAGTTTATAACGTAGAGCCGTGAAAATAAAAAAATCATATTTTTTTTCACAAAAATGACCTTTTTGCCCCCAAATTTTTATTTTTATAAGGGTAACAGGAGAAATAGGACCCCAAAAGTTGATGTGCATTTTGTCCTGAGTACGCTAATATGCCATATGTGGGGGGGAACCACTGTGATCGCCTTACTGCGATCTTTGGGAGGCACAATGAACAAATCCACAAAAGGTGAAGAATTGTTTTTCTTTTTTACGCCGTTCCTCATGCGGTATTAGTGATTAGGCGACTTTATTCCTCGGGTCGGTGCGATTACGGCAATACCAGATTTATACCCTTTTTTCATGTTTAGCTTCTGTCACACACTAAAAGATGCTTTTTTTTGGAATAATTTTTTGTAAGAAATTTTTGCATCGCCGTATCTTGAGAGCTATAATTTTTCCATATTTCGGCCGACAAGAGTTATCTGTGGGCTTATTTTTTGCGGGACGAGCGGACGTTTTTATTGGTACCATAATCGGGCACATAACGTTTTTTGATCGCTTCCTATTCCGATTTTTGTGGAAGCAGAATGAACAAAAACCAGCAATTCAGGAATTGTTTTGTTTTTTTTTTCCTCCGTTCCACGTGTGGTAAAATTGATAAAGCAGCTTTATTCTTCGGGTCACTGCGATTACAGCGATGCGTCATTTATATATTTTTTTATGTTTTGGCGTTTTTTACACAATAAAAAATTTTTTAGAAAAAATAATTATTTTTGCATCAGTTTATTCCGCGAGCTATAACTTTTTTATTTTTTCACTGATGATGCTCTTTGGCGGCTTGTTTTTTGCGGGACACGATGTCGTTTTCAGCTGTACCATGGTTATTTATATCTGACTTTTTGATCGCGTGTTATTGCACTTTTTCCAAGCGGTATGATGATACCGCTTGGAAAAAGTATAATTTACTACTTTTTTGTGTTTTTTTTTATGGCTTTCACTGAAGGGGTTAACTAGGGTTACGCTTTTATAGATGGGATTTTTACGGACGTTGCGATACCAAACATGTGTATTTTTTTTGTTTCTTATTTTTTTTATTACATAAAAATGTGTATTTTTTAGGGGATTTTTTTAAATTATTTTTTAATATTTTTTTTTACAATTTTTTTTAAAAAATGATTTTTTTTAACTTGTCCCTTTATGGGACTTTCACTTTTTTACTTTTTATTGCAGTTACAATGCATTGCAATGCTCCAGCATTGCAATGCATTGTACCTATGGTGAAAGCTGCTGTGAGCATGATCACAGCAGCTTTCCGTAGCTAGATGACCCGGAGGTTGTCATGACAACCCCGGGTCATCAAGGCAGAGATCGGGTACTGCAAATACATTGCAGGGCGCCGATCTGAGGCAGAGGGAGCTCCCGACCCTCTGCCTCCCCCCTGAGCGCGCTCGATCGCTGCAGTCAGGGGGTTAACAGCCAGGGGCGGTGGGGGCGCCGCTCCTGGCTGTCAGTGCAGGAAGCTCGGCCACTGCAGCGCCGGCTCCTGCACTGATAGCGCTGGAGATGCTGAAATTTCAGCATCTCCTGCGTGATCGCTGCTGTGTTTGGTCAGTCAGATTGACTGACCAATCACAGCGCTGTGGGTGCGGGGACCGACGGCAAAGGTTCCCTCACCACTTGCTGTGCCTGTCAGCTGTCATAGACAGCTGTCAGCACTGAACTACCACTGCGTGTTTACACGCAGTGGTAGTTCAAAGGGATGACGTGCACAGTCCGTCCTGGTGCCGGAACTGACACCCGGCCATGACGGACTGTGCACGTCAATGGACATTAAGGGGTTAATATTAAAGACCTTCATTTATAAACTGCATCTTGTGTTTACATGTGTTATCTTTCGCATAATATTTCAGTTTGTTGGATCTGAAACATTTGATATGAAACATTTGATATGAAACATTTAAGTGTGACAAACATTCAAAAGAATAGGAAATCAGGAAGGGTGACAATTAATGGTGAGCGAGTATACTCATTGCTAATGTTTTCACGACCATGATCGAGTGTCCTCCGAGTATTTGGGCGTGCTCGGGATTTAGTTTGTGTCGCAGTAGCTGCATGATTTGCGGCTGCTAGACAGCCTAGATACATGCGGGGATTTCCTAACAAACAGGCAATCCCCACATGTATTCAGACACAAACTAAATCTCCGAGCACACCCAAATACTCGGAGGACACCCGAGTATGCTTGGGAAAACCTGAGCAACAAGTATACTCGCTCAATACTAATGCATTCTATGAAAAAAAATATTAGTTTTATTTAAAGTCTCGTCTCACCCCCTTATACTTGTTACACATAATGATCTGTAACAGCTTTAAAAAATTGTTTCTTTTGGTTTTATTTAAAAGGTGGCTCAGTGTCAGCTCTTGAACACTTAATAGCAGTTAAAATAGGATTTGGGTTGTTTTAATAATGAGCACCGATAAAGGCCTAACAGATTATTTAAACTCTCTACAATTTACTTATTAGTAATTTCTAAAGAATATTTAATATTATTAATATTAGTTTACATTTCCTGTTTCAAAGTAATCTTGCCAAATTACTGACAACATTCATTATTATTCACTAAGTCTAATCTCTAAATATGTATGCAGCAGCATACACCACTCCCATGTGTCTTTCACTGTCTAATTACATTTTTGCCTGAAATTCACTTAATTTAATATATAATAATTTGCAAGTGTTTGTGAGTGATATTAGGGTGATTTGCAGCAACTAAGGATGAGCAAATCCCTGTGTTTTCGGCTTTGGTCAAATTCGGCCACTATTCAGCCTGCACTGGAAGTGAATTGAGCGGAGGACAAACATGTTCAGTAGTGCGCACTCGCGCTCCATGCACCGTTCTAGCTTCCATCCCGGACAATAAAGTTTGTTGAAAGGCTGAGTGCAGGGCAACCAATGAACAAAGTTTGACATTGTAGCCCCTCCCTCAGTCATTAGCATGGGTTGCTAATGGAGAAAGGAGAAAGTGCACAGCCGAATACACACGGATTTGCTCATCCCTAGCAGTGACATATCAAACTTTAATGAAATGCTTACTATTTAGGTCTCCCACAGATTTAGTCAGTGTTATCAGAAAAATGGCATCTTTAAATTGCAGTGTCAGATGAATGTGTTTAATTGGAGGGACAGCAGGCAGTATTACCAGCTCTAAGCTGCTATCAAATCAGCAGGTGTTGGACAGGTTCTATTTCCTACAATGCTCATAATCGCAACCAACATGGTACCAGTGCTACCGCCGCAGCCAACAAAGTAGTTTGATTCAGGGAAAAAGTGAGAATCCTGACAAGGCAACAATATCACGTGAACAGTAAGGTGAAGAGTTTGTTTGGTCAATGGAAGAGTCTCAAGAAGAATGCTAAATGGCAAACCTAAATGCAAGAATCCAAGGAGAACCAATTTGTTAATGAACTTGATGATTTGTTTGATGTCGCTCACGCTGATGCCATGAAACTTATAAAACTTCAGGAAGTCCATGACTTCTTGCTTGCTCAAAGAGAAAAAGATCATCGTGGAAGCATGAGACCATTTGATGAAAAGCTAGTCAAGGTTGAGGAAAGAAGGTTTATGAGAGAATTACAGGCAGAGCAATGAAGAAAAAGGGAGATGAGTTCAGCAGCTGACAACATCGGCTGAACTTTGCAGTAGTAGCAGTTCCAGCAACAACAGCGCTTCTGACGATGTTAGTAATGAGGGCAAAGGACATTTTAGTCCCAAGAAACGTAAGTCATTAAGATCTGTCAACATTGTTACTCTGGAATTTGCTGCAGCTCTAGACAGAACTAATACCAATGACACAAAAACTACGTAACTGCTTGCGTCTCAGTCTCTTGACCATGATCAAGACAAGTTCACGATGAATAGGGAATCTTTCAGACAGGTTTGTTGCCGGCAACGCAAGATTGCAGCAAATGCTATCAAAACTTCCCTCAATAGCAGTGGTCCACTGACTCTACAATTGGAAACAGTTTGCAAGACAGACCCGCAATCAAACTTCTGAGAGACTGTCAGTACTAGTGTCAGGGGAGGAACTGAGAAGTTGTTGTCGATCCTAGAGATATCTAACAGCACAGGGCGCAGCACAAGCTAAGGCGGTATTTGAGATTCTGCAGGGTTGGTAGCTCTTGGATGAAGTGAAGTTTATGTCATTCAACACGACCAGTAGTAATACTTGTACAAAGGCTGGTGGATGCATCTTCTTGAAGAAAGAACTACTTAGTTTGTTGTGTAGGCACCACATTCACAAGCTAATTATTGCAAGCGTGTTTTATAAATTGTGGTCGCCATCAAATATCCAAATATAAAATTGTTCTAGAGATTTTCGGCTGTCTTGAATAAACTGGATAAAACCAAGCTTTTGGCTGGAATGGAAGATGACATAGTTTCAACTGAGTCCACTTAAGGAGTGCCTAGTTGAATTTTGCACCAACCAGCTTACACAATGCCTTCCAAGAGATGATTACAAGGAAATGTTCACACTGGCACTCCTGTTCTTTGGTTCACCAGAAAACCCAGACATACACATCAGTACTCCAAGTGCATATCATCGGGCCTGATGGATGGCCAAAGTGATATCTGCTCTCAAGATCTTCATGTTTCGTCACCAGTTTTGTTTAACTTTGACAGAGTCAAAAAATCTCCATCAATTTGTCACTTTTACTGTCCGCTTCAACTTGAAGGCTTGGAACCTCGGTCAAATCCCAGCCACATTACCGCAAAATGACTTAACATTATGCAAGAACTTACAGCATACAAAGAATCAATGCACCTATTGTTGAGGAAGCAATGAAAACTTTTAACAGACACCTGAGGTACCTCAGTGAGATTATGGTGGGTTTGGCTTTTTTTCAACAGCAGAAAAGTTTAAGATGGTACTTTTTCTGCAGAAGGAAGGCTAAAATGTCTGATCAAATGGCTTGTAGCTTGCCAAAAACCTTGTGTCACACAAGAAGCTTCATCACTTCATGTTGTCCAACACAAAAAAACTGTTTGATGCACTGGAAATAAACCAAAATTTTCTTCATCAAGTTACTTGTCTGTGGCACACTAAAGGAAGTTACATCAATGCATGCTCAAAATTCGCTGGATTGAAAATCATTCATGAAGTCGCTGAATGCTCCATGACATTCATGAGTACATTCAGTTTATCACTGAGCACTCAAGAAGACCAGAAACAGTTTATTATTCAGTGTGTGGAAAAGCATTGCCATGACAATCCAAAACCAAATAAAGCATGTTTATTTAAAAAAAGTGAAATTACGGTAAAATTGTACATTTCCATTGCTGCAAGTCATTTATTACAAATAATTGTTAGTTTTGTGAGGATTAAGAGACCAGTAAACAATGTCGCAATGTTAGGAAATTATTCCCAGTTGTGAGACCTAAATATTTGTGCAAAAAACCTTTGACAGTCACCCCAATATACATATATACACAGTATACAGCAAAAAAAATATCTAATTTATTCTACTTAAAAATGAAAAACTTTGTAATATTTAACTCCGGGATATGGTGTACTGTTCATGAGTTCATTAAACACAGTATGTAAACACAGTGGTAGTTCTGTGTTTCGCACTATTGCCATGCAGCCCTGGGGTTCTTTTACTAAACTGACCAAAGATCACATTCACTTGATATTTGTATGGTCTCCTCATATTTGCATGTTTTGATCTGAGTACTTTGGTATATTTCAAACTGTGGAAATGTACCAATAATTATTAAATTGACTCAAGTGTATGTGTTTTCTAGACAGAGAAATTATGTTAAAGGACAGAGACAGAGACTTATATGTATGGTAAAAATGTGTGTACAGGACAGCAGAATATGCTGGCGCAATAACAAAAAGAGAAGGTAAATAAATCATGTGCTTTCATATGCAGTTTTATTTATTAAAAAAATGGAAAACAATTATTTAGGGCTTCCAAAAATTGAAAATATATAGTCCTAAAGTGTTGACATCATATTTGACACTAAATCCAATGTGCTTGTATATAATTACTTTGTATAAATAAAAGGCTGTAATTTCTTCTAATGTCGTTTTAATATCAGATATTAACCTCACTCAAATGACTACTTTTACATGCTACAATACTAGGATCCAAAGATTCTGTTCTCAGGACCATTTCCAAAATCATATACAGTTGATGACCTTGTACACTGATCTTGTAAGGTTAAATTTAGATTTAAGAAATATAAGGACTCAACAGTTTTTATTTCTTCAAACTAAAAAAGCAGAGCAAATAATTCAAGTTCAAAGTGTAGATTTAAGAACCAAACATAAGATTTTTTTCCCTTAAAAATGCATTTATATAGTAACTGCTAGAGGCTAAGATGTCTAGAGACTGGCAAAATGACTTTAAAAAATAAATCACACATTGGAGTCTTTTAGCTGGTCTCCATTGAGGCCAAACTTTGTGGCAAGTCTTTCATCAAAAAAATTTACAAGTAATGGCTTATTTCAGTGTTAAAAGAAGAAAGTTATGACATCTGAAAGATTGAGCCCATCAGCAAGCCCACAAAACATCAAACAGTTCCTCAATTTATCACTTAAAAATATTGAGGTGTTATAGGTCATAAAGTGCATAGGTACCATCCTCATAATGCTCACAATAAGAAATCATTGGGTATTCTTTAGTGATTTTACTGGGAAATATCAAGACCAGTGTGCAAACTTTACAAATGTGAAACAGTAATTTCAGTAAACTAACGAAAATGAATCAAGGCAGAATCAATCTTAGCTATCAAGATGTGACTATACAACACACTATTACTTGTGGCGTTGTGTGATACGGTGACATTGTCAATACATTTTGTACTATTCTAAATTGTAGGTTTGTTTAAATAATATCTCCTTAATGAAACTCAGTGTTTCAATTAACTTAATTCGAGGAGCGAATGAAGCTATGTCACATTTAATGTTTACCAAGTCTAGAAGAAAAGCTGTTAATTAACTGAAATGGGAATGTGCACTTTCTGTCAAGGGTATTATGTGACCTTGAAGAGACAGTTTAGTTTATAAATACATTTATATGTGTCTGTTTCAAATTTTTGTTAATATAGTTTTTATTGCGTTTTTTATCCTATAGTGTAAATGTTGTTGTTCTTAATCTTCATAAATTGAATTGGTACATATTTACATGATAAATTATAATATTAATATAAAAAGTAATGTAATTTAGAATAGCTTAATAGCTTTTACTTTAAATTTACTAGAAGTTATATAATGAACTATATGAAGTATTCAGTTTTAGATGTTTACCTTGTTTTTACATAATTTCCTAATATTCCCTAATTTCTAGATTTTGGGTCTCTGAATTCATTTTTATTAGTTCTTAAAGATACTGGTATTGCAGTTTTAACCCCTTTCCAACATTTGCAGTAATAATAATACGTAAACGCGTCCTGGTATTTATTGACGTGGGACAGATTATGACGTCCAACCGATCGTGCGCGCACACATACTGTGCACACGCGATCGCAATTGGGTGTCAGCTGATTCTGACAGCTGATACCCAGCACTAAGCTCCAGGAGCAGTCATGCCACGTCCCTGGCACCTTATCCCCCTAAATGCTGTGATCAAACATGATCGCAGCATTCCGGGAGCCGGCAGAGGAATGATAGCCCCTCTGCCCTTGGATCGGTCCTGATTGTTGCCATTGTGACCCGATGTCAACATGATGACATCCGAGTCACCAGAGCTAGAAAAGTTGCTAGATCATAATCAGAGCATGATCAGTAACTTTATCTGTCTGTACAAAGCTGAAAGTTTTCAGAGCACAGGGTTGCTGCTGCATCACCATACTATACTAGTGATCAGCCTGCACTGTGTGCAGAATTATTAGGCAAATGAGTATTTTGATCACATCATACTTTTTATACATGTTGTCCTACTCCAAGCTGTATAGGCTTGAAAGCCAACTGCCAATTATGTAAATCAGGTGATTTGCATCTCTGTAATGAGGAGGGTGAGGTCTAATGACATAAACACCCTACATAAGGTGTGCTTAATTATTAGGCAACTTCCATTCCTTTGGCGAAATGGGTCAGAAAGAGATTTGACGGACTCTGAAAAGTCAAAAATTGTGAAATGTCTTCCAGAGGGATGCAGCAGTCTTGAAATTGCAAAACTTTTGAAGCGTGATCACCAAACAATCAAGCGTTTCATGGCACATAGCCAACAGGGTCGCAAGAAGCATGTTGATAGAAAAGACACAAAAATCACTGCCCATGAATTGAGTAAAATCAAGCGTGAAGCTGCCAAGATGCCAGTTGCCACCAGTTTTGCCATATTTCAGAGCTGAAATGTTACTGGAGTATCAAAAAGCACAAGGTGTGCCATACTCAGAGACATTGCCAAGGTAAGGAAGGCTGAAAAATGACCACCTTTGAACAAGAAACATAAGATAAAACGTCAAGACTGGGCCAAGAAATATGTTAAGACTGATTTTTCTAAGGTTTTATGGACTGATGAAATGAGAGTGACTCTTCATGGGCCAGATGGATGGGCCCAAGGCTGGATCAGTAAAGGGCAGAGAGCTCCACTCCGACTCAAATGCCAGCAAGGTGGAGGTGGGGTACTGGTATGGGCTGTTATAATCAAAGATGAACTTGTGGGACCTTTTTGGGTTGAGGATGGAGTGAAGCTCAACTCCCAGACCTACTACCAGTTTCTGGAAGACACCTTCTTCAAGCAGTGGTACAGGAAGAAGTTGGTATTCTTCATGAAAAACATGATTTTCATGCAGGACAATGCTCCATCACATGCATCCAAATACTCCACAGTGTGGCTGGCCCGTAAAGGTCTAAAAGAAGAAAAAATAATGACATGGCCCCTTTGTTCACCTGATCTGAACCCCATAGAGAACCTGTGGTCCCTCATAAAATGTGAGATCTACAGGGAGGGAAAACAGTACACCTCTTGGAACAGTGTCTGGGAGGCTGTGGTGGCTGCTGCACTCAATCTTGATGGTAAACAGATCAAGCAACTGACAGAATCTATGGATGGAAGGCTTTTGATTGTCATTGCAAAGAAAGGTGGCTATATTGGTCACTGATTTTTTTTTTGTTTTGCTTTTGAATGTCAGAAATGTTTATTTCTAAATTTTGTGTTGTTATATTGGTTTACCTGGTGAAAATAAACAAGTGAGATGGGTATATATTTGGTTTTTATTAAGTTGCCTAATAATTCTGCACAGTAATAGTTACCTGCACAAACAGATATCGTCCTAAGATAGCCAAATCTAAAAAAAAAAACACTCCAACTTCCCAAAATATTAAGCTTTGATTTTATGAGTCTTTTGGGTTGATTGAGAAGATAGTTGTTGTTCAATAATAAAAAGAATCCTCTCAAATACAACTTGCCTAATAATTCTACACACAGTACTGTATAGTCCCAAAGTGGGACAAAGTAAAAAAGTAAAAAAAAGTTTAATATATTTTTTAAATAATTATAAAGATATATACAGTACAGACCAAAAGTTTTGACACACCTTCTCATTTAAAGATTTTTCTGTATTTTCATGACTATGAAAATTGTACATTCACACTGAAGGCATCAAAACTATGAATTAACACATGTGGAATTATATACTTAACAAAAAAGTGTGTAACAACAGAAATTATGTCTTATATTCTAGGTTCTTCAAAGTAGTCACCTTTTGCTTTGATGACTGCTTTGCACACTCTTGGCATTCTCTTGATGAGCTTCAAGAGGTAGTCACCAGAAATGGTTTCCACTTCACATGTGTGCCCTGTCAGGTTTAATACGTGGGATTTCTGGCCTTATAAATGGGGTTGGGACCATCAGTTGTGTTGTGCAGAAGTCTGGTGGATACCCAGCTGATAGTCCTACTGAATAGACTATTAGAATTTGTATTATGGCAAGAAAAAAGCAGCTAAGTAAAGAAAAACGAGTGGCCATCATTATTTTAAGAAATGAAGGTCAGTCAGTCCGAAAAATTGGGAAAACTTTGAAAGTGTCCCCTAGTGCAGTTGCAAAAACCATCAAGCGCTACAAAGAAACTGGCTCACATGAGGACCGCCCCAGGAAAGGAAGACCAAGAGTCACCTCTACTTCTGAGGATAAGTTTATCCGAGTCACCAGCCTCAGAAATCGCAGGTTTACAGCAGCTCAGATTAAAGACCAGGTCAATGCCACACTGAGTTCTAGCAGCAGACACATCTCTACAACAACTGTTAAGAGGAGACTTTGTACAGCACGACTTCATGGTAAAATACCTGCTGGGAAACCACTGCTAAGGACAGGCAACAAGCAGAAGAGACTTGTTTGGGCTAAAGAACACAAGGAATGGACATTAGACCAGTGGAAATCTGTGCTTTTGTCTCATGAGTGCAAATTTGAGATTTTTGTTCCAACCACTGTGTCTTTGTGCGACGCAGAAAAGGTGAACAGATGGACACTACATGCATGATTCCCACCGTGAAGCATGGAGGAGGAGGTGTGATGGTGTGGGGTTGCTTTGCTGGTGACACTGTTGGGGATTTATTCAAAATTGAAGGCATACTGAACCAGTATGGCTACCACAGCATCTTGCAGCGGCTTGCTATTCTATCTGGTTTGCGCTTAGTTGGACCATCATTTATTTTTCAACAGTACAATGACCCCAAACACACCTCCAGGCTGTGTAAGGGCTGTTTGACCAAGAAGGAGAGTGATGGGGGCTACGCCAGATGACCTGGTCTCCACAGTCACCAGACCTAAACCCGACCGCAGAGTGAAGGCAAAAGGGCCAACAAGTGCTAAGCATCTCTGGGAACACCTTCAAGATTGTTGGAAGACCATTTCCGGTCACTACCTCTTGAGGCTCATCAAGAGAATGTCAAGAGTGTGCAAAGCAGTCATCAAAGCAAAAGGTGGTTACTTTGAAGAACTTAGAATATAAGACATAATTTCAGTTGTTTCACACTTTTTTGATAAGTATATAAATTCCACATGTGTTAATTCATATTTTTGATGCCTTCAGTGTGAATGTACAATTTTCATAGTCATGAAAATACAGAAAAATCTTTATATGATAAGGTGTGTCCAAACTTTTGGTCTGTACTGTATATATGAAAAAAAATAAAAACATCAAAAAATATTGCACCCGTTAATAAATATTTGTATGAAAATAAGAGTATACATATTTGGCATTGCCAATTCCGGAATGACCTGACCTATAAAACTGTCCCACTAGTTAACCTCTTTAAAAACATCATAAAAAAAACAAATAAAAAGCAAGGGAAAAACAATGCATTATCATCATAACGCTGAAAAAAAAGTGGAATAAAACACGATAAAAAAGAAGGCTATAAACAAGTATGGTACTGCTGAAAAAGTCATCTTGTCTGGCATAAAACAAGCCACCATACAGCTCAATTAGTGGAAAAATAAAGTTATAGCTCTCAGAATAAAGCGATGAAAATAATTATTTTTTCAATAAAATACTTTTTTTTGTGTGAAGTGCCAAAACATAAAAAAAATAAATGAGGCATTGCTATAATAGTCCTGACCCGAAGAATAAAACTGCCTTATCAATTTTACCACACGCAGAATCACATAAAAACTACCGAAAAGAAATACTGAATTGCTAGGTTTTGTTCATTCTGCCTCCCAAATATCAGAATAGAAAGCGATCAAAAAATGTCATGTGTTGCTGAAAATGATACCAATAAAAATGTCAACTTGTCCCACAAAAACAACCCCTCACATGGTTCTGTGGGCCAAAATATGGAAAAAATTATAGTTCTCAAAATATGGTGATGCAAAAAAATAGTTTTTGCAATTAAAAGAGTATTTTAGTGTGTGACAGCAGCCAAATAAAAACCCGATATAAATCTGGTATCACTGTAATCGCACTAACCAGAAGAATAAAGTGACCTAAACACTTATACATGAGTAATGTTGTAAAAAATAAATAAAACCAATTCTTCACCTGCTGTTGATTTTTCATTCTGCCTCCCAAAGATTGCAGTAAGGCTTGGCGCACATTTATCCTGCGCTGTGCTCTGAGCGCTTACACTTGAGTTTCCAAGAAAATTTCTGAAATATGTGATTCAGATGGAACACTTGACTGAAGATTCCCTATAGTGAGGCAAATGGTAGCACTATGGATACCCTGTGACCTGTAATCCGACAGTGTCCGTCTTTTTAGGATTGCATAAAAGTGCCATCAGCCACAGTTTTGTGCACTTATGAAAAGAAGGACGCCGCTGAACAGAGTCCAGATGGAGTCCAAAGTGGCTCTGCTGCATCATTATAGTGAATGGATCCCTTAGCAGTTTCATCTGAATCATGTCAATCAGAGATTTAGATGGAAACCCCAAAGTAAGTGCTCAGTGTAGCGTGCTGGATAAATGTGTTCCCAAATGTTATGTAAAATGTTCCCAATAAAAGCTTCAACTCAATCCACAAAAAAAGCAAGTCCCCACTCAGGTCTGTCATCTGTTAACAGAAATATAGGGGACTTCCATGTTACTGGTAGAAAAAAGTCTCTGGAAATGAAAAATGGCTCCTCACTAGTGTTGAGCATTCCGATACTGCAAATATCGGGTATCGGCCGATATTTGCTGTATCGGAATTCCAATTCCGAGTTCCGATATTTTTATCATATCGGATACCGGAATCGGAATGTTCCTGTCACTGTCAGTGTCCGTCGGTCGGGTCTGTCAGGAGTCAGCAGCACTTACCTGGCAGAAGATCCCCGGTGGTCAAGTCCTGGACTGCTTGATGGCCGCCATTATCTTCTCCCTGGAGGTCACGTGCAGTTTCTCGCGATAACTGCACGTGCTGCCGGGTAATCGCGGCCGTAAAGCAGTCCGATGACGTCACCGCCGGGGAAGCTGGTAAGCAGCTGTGCTGCGTCGGGATGACAGGCTCTGCCTGACATTCCGATGTAGCAGAGCTGGACTCGTCGTGGGACACTCGTTACTATGGACTGCGTTGGACAGGTGGTATACTGTTGGTTTGCTTTTTTTCTTTTTTTCCAGGAGATCGATGGCGTCGCAGGATGAGCGTGTAATAAAATTAATGAAAACTGTGTTGTCTCTTTTATTTCATTAAAATACTTTTTTTCTGGCTGTGTCTTTTTTTTAAACATTTAAAAACTTTGGGATTAATAATGGATCAGTGTCTTATTGACGCCTCTCCATTATTAACCGGGCTTATTGTCACCGTGCAATCAACGGTGACATTAACCCCTTATTACCCCACTTGCCACTGCTACAGGGCAAGTGGGAAGAGCCAGGTAAAGTGCCACAATTGGCACATCTTTTGATGCGCCAAATGTGGGGCTGCTGTAGCCTGGTATTTTTAGGCTGTTGAGGGCCAAAATCCATGAGCCTTGACAGTCTTTTAATACCAGGCCGCAGCAGTCTGCATTTTACTTGGCTGGTTAACAAAAATAGGTGGATCCCCACGCCATTTTTTTTTTGAGGGGATCCCCTATTTTTGTTAACCAGCCAAGCTAAGCAGACTGCTGTGGCCTGGTATTATCAGGCTTTCAAGGTCCATGGATATTGGATCCTTACCAGCCTGAAAAACCAGGTCTCAGCAGTCTGCTTCATCTGGCTGGTTAACAAAAATAGGGGGGACCCCACGCCATTTTTTTTCGAGGGGATCCCCTATTTTTGTTAACCAGCCAAGATAAGCAGACTGCTGTGGCCTGGTATTATCAGGCTGGTAAGGTCCATGGATATTGGCTCCTTAACAGCCTGAAAATCCAGGCCTCAGCAGTCTGCTTCATCAGGCTGGTTAACAAAAATAGGGGGGACCCCACGCCATTTTTTTTTTTCAAGGGGATCCCCTATTTTTGTTAATCAGTTCCCTCTGACGTCACTGATGGTGTCCCTGGCTGACCTGAAGTGAAAGTGGGGAGCAATCAATTAAGCTTTCCACTTCCTCTCCTGTCAGCCAGGAGAGGAGAAGATTCATTCGGGGGTTTACTGTGAGGCTGCAGCATTAGCTGCGGTCCCTGCAGTAAACATTAACCCTTTCTGATGGATTACACCGTGGGACCTGACTGTGCATCGGATAGGTAAGAATAATTTTGCTTTTTTATTTTATTTTTATTACAGGAAATGTTTTTTGCAGTAAAATAAAAGATGGTCAAAAACGTGTCTTTATTTCATTAAAATGATTTTTAATTAAAGTGTGTGTGTTTTATTTTTATTTCATGCAATAGGATTAATAATTGATAGTTGTCTAATTGACAGCTCTCAATTATTAACCTGGCTTAAGGTCACCTTTCAATAGCAAGGTGGCTTTAACCCCTTATTAACCATTCGCCACCGCTACAGGGCAATGGGAATAGACAGGCAAAGTGCCAGAAAGGGCGAATCTAATTATAGATTTGCCTTTTCTGGGGTGTCTGGGGCAGATGTTAGTAGCCGGGGGGGCCAAAAATAATGGTCCCTCTCTGGGCTATTATTATCTGCCCCCACTCGCTGGCTTTGCCTGTTGTGAATGGACTTGAAATGAGTTCTGAGCAGAGGCTCCCTCTGGTGGTTACAAGCGGTACTGGACTGTCCAGTGAAGATTGTGAGGATTGGGAATCAGGTGTTACTGACTGGTCTTATATAAGGGAGTCGCCTTCCCATCAGGGTTGCCAGTGATCAATTGTTCTGGTCTCAATCCTTGATTCCTGTTTCCTTTGTAGCCTGCTGTGTCGTGTCTGCATCTCCTGCTAACAGATAAGACATTTTCTTCTTTTTGTTTTTGTGCTTGATTTTTGCATTTTGTCCTGCACTTCTGTGGGGGCCTTCAGGGTCCCCTCCGGGGGCTTTTGCCCTCTCAGTTTAGTTCAGCCACTGATGTTTGTACAGTTGCTTTTTCCAGTTTTTTCAGTGGCTGCTGTTTTGATTTTGTTACACCAGAGAACTAATTTAGGTGGTAGAGGTCGTATGATCTCAGATGTTTTTGAAATTAGTAGAGTTGGTGCTTTTCAGGGTTTTTGGGATTGCAGTAAGTGCCCTTCCTATCCTTTTCTATTTAGGTAGTTTGGGCCCCAACGTTTGCTCATACTATTTTCTGTCTGTGTCAGTATTTCTTCTTGTCTAACCGCCATTACATGTTTGGGGGCTTTCTATGTTCTTTGGGGATCTGCTCCGGGGCAGATAGCTTTCCTCTTTCTATCTTTAGGTGTAGTTAGTTTCTCAGGCTGTGACGAGGCGTCTAGGACCAACGTAGGAACGCTCCACGGCTGCCTCTAGTTGTGGTGGTTAGTCAGGGTACTGCAATCTCATAGATTCCAACTGCTCTGGTGTATTGCCCTTTTTACCTGCACTCCTCAGCTACCGAAACATAACAGTATCACCGGCCTAAAAATTGAAAATTGTATGGTACTCACAGAAGGGAAAAATATTGTGAAAGAAAAAAGGTTGTCAGAGTTGTCAGAGATATTTTTCTGTTTGTTGCATTTTTTTTTTCCCTCTGTATCTCTGGGTGCTGGGGAGGATTTTTTCTCTCAATGGAGTTTGCACAGTTGTCTGGCCGTGTGGATCGGCTTGCCACTGAGGTTCGGAGTATTGCTACCTATCTTTCTGGGTTGCCTGTTGTGGAACCTAGGATTCCCATGCCAGATTTGTTTTTGGGGGATCGAGCCAAGTTTCTGAATTTCAAAAATAATTGTAAATTGTTTTTTGCCTTAAAATCTAAGTCCCAGGGAACGCAGCGCAGCAGGTTCAAATTGTCATCTCTCTCATGTGCGGCGATCCTCAGAATTGGGCTTTTTCCCTGACACCTGAGGATCCTGTTTTGAGTGATGTTGATGCGTTTTTTCAGGCCTTGGGGTTATTGTACGATGAGCCTAATGTCACTGATCAAGCTGAAAAAGCCTTGTTGGCATTAAATCAGGAGCTTGATGACGCTGAGTTATACTGTCAGAGATTCCGTAGGTGGGCAGTCCTGACCAAATGGAATGACGACGCTTTGGCAGCCCTTTTTCGGAAGGGTCTGTCAGATAATGTAAAGGATGTTATGGTGGGATTCCCAGTCCCCTCTGGTCTCAATTATTCTATGTCATTAGCGATTCAAATTGACAGACGTTTGCGTGAGCGGAGAAGTATGCGTGGAATAGTGTTGCCTTGTGAACCTGCTTCTGAATCCATGCAGTGTGATAGAGTGGTTTCTGGGGCACAGCGTCATGAGTTTCGAAAGCGCAATGGGTTATGTTTCTACTGTGGTGATGCCTCTCATGCTATTTCAGTCTGCCCTAAGCGGGGAAGACGTTTTGCACGCTCAGTTGTCTTGGGTAGTGTTCAGACTAAGTTTTTATTAACTGTTACTCTGATATGCTCTCTGTCCTCATTTTCTGCTCAGGCTTTCGTTGATTCGGGAGCAGCTATTAACCTGATGGATTTTGATTTTGCTAAACATTGTGGGTTTCCCTTGATACCCCTACGGAAGTCTATTCCCCTACTGGGGATCGATTCTACCCCTTTGGCTGAGAATAAACCTCAGTTCTCTACTCAGGTGATAATGAGGGTTGAGCCTGATCATCAGGAGAGCTGCAAATTTTTGGTTCTGTATAATCTGCATGACATTATCGTACTGGGTTTCCCTTGGTTACAGTCTCATAATCCTGTTTTGGATTGGAAATCTGTGTCTGTAACCAGTTGGGGCTGCCAATGTGTTAATACCAACACTCCTGTTTTTTCTGCCTCCCCCAGGCTCAGGATGTTCCTGACTTTTTGATTGATTTTTCTGATGTGTTTAGCGAAAGTAAATCTGCATCCTTGCCTCCCATAGGAGCTATGACTGCGCTATTGAATTAGTGCCTGGTAGTAAATTCCCTAAAGGTCACCTTTTTAACTTGTCTGTACCTGAACATGACGCTATGCGGTCTTATATCAAGGAGTCATTGGAGAAGGGTCATATCAGACCATCCTCTTCACCCTTAGGTGCCGGTTTTTTCTTTGTGGCCAAAAAAGATGGTTCATTAAGGCCGTGTATTGATTATCGTTTTTGAACAATATTACTGTGAAATATCAATATCCGTTACCCTTGATTTCTGACCTGTTTTCCAGGGTGAAAAACGCTACTTGGTTTACCAAGCTTGACCTCAGGGGGCATATAACCTTATTCGCATTAAGCACGGGGATGAATGGAAGACGGCATTTAACACCCCTGAGGGGCATTTTGAGTACCTTGTGATGCCCTTTGGGCTCACTAATGCTCCTTCTGTCTTCCAGTCCTTCATGAATGACATTTTCAGGGATTTTGTGGATAAATTTCTGATTGTTTATTTGGATGATATCTTGATTTTTTCCAATGACTGGGACTCTCATGTGAAACATGTTCGAACTGTATTCCAGATTTTGAGAGAGAATGCTCTGTATGTGAAGGGATCAAAGTGTCTTTTTGGCGTACAGAGGATCTCATTTTTGGGATTCATTTTGTCCCCATCTGTTATTGAAATGGACCCGGTCAAGGTTCAGGCCATCTGTGATTGGGTCCAACCTACTTCATTAAAGGCTCTTCAAAGAATTTTGGGTTTTGCCAATTTTTATCGTAAATTTATTGGTAATTTCTCGGTTATTGTTAAACCATTAACTGATTTGACCAAAAAGGGTTCTGATGTGGTGAATTGGCCTCCTGAGGCAGTCTCTGCATTTCAGGAACTTAAGCAGAGATTCACTTCTGCTCCTGTTCTACGGCAGCCTGATGTTTCTCTGCCATTTCAGGTGGAGGTTGATGCCTCTGAAATTGGGGCAGGTGCCGTTTTGTCCCAAAGAGATCCAGAGACCTCTAAAAGTAACCCTTGTGCCGTTTCTCTAGAAAATTTTCTCCTACTGAACGTAATTATGACGTGGGTAATCGGGAGTTATTGGCCATGAAGTGGGCTTTTGAAGAGTGGAGACATTGGCTGGAGGGAGCCAAACATCAGGTGGTGGTCCTTACGGACCATAAGAATCTGGTTTATCTGGAATCTGCCAAGCGACTTAATCCTAGACAGGCCAGGTGGGCCTTGTTTTTCACACGTTTTAATTTTGTGGTTTCCTTTCTTCCTGGCACTAAGAATGTTAAGGCGGATGCCCTCTCGAGGAGGTTCCTTGCGGACTCTCCTGAGTTATCTGATCCTTCTGTTATTTTGAAAGAAGGTGTAGTTCTTTCCGCCATCTCGCCCAATTTGAGACTGGCTCTGGAGGGGTGTCAGGAGGATAGGCCCGAGCGCTGCCCTGTTGGGAAATTGTTTGTCCCGGACCAGTGGAAGAAGAGTGTGATGTCTGAGATTCATTGTTCCGCGTTGGCCGGTCATCCCGGAATTTTTGGTACCAGAGACTTGGTTAGTCGGTCCTTTTGGTGGCCTACCTTGTCTCGTGATGTCAGGGAATTTGTGCAGTCCTGCGGGACTTGCTCTCGCTCCAAGCCTTGCTCTCGCTCTAGCGGTTTGTTGATGCCATTGCCTGTGCCCAAGAGACCATGGACCCATATCTCTATGGATTTCATTTCCGACCTCCCTGTTTCTCAGAGAATGACCGTCATCTGGGTGATTTGTGAAAGGTTTTCCAAGATGATACATCTTGTGCCATTACCTAAGTTGCCTTCCTCCTCTGAATTGGTGCCTTTGTTCCTTCAGCACGTGGTTCGTTTACACTGCATTCCTGAGAACATTGTGTCTTACAGAGGAGTCCAGTTTGTTTCCAGATTTTGGAGGACCTTTTGTTCTAAACTTGGGGTTCAATTGTCTTTCTCCTCGGCGTTTCATCCTCAGACAAATGGTCAAACTGAGAGAACAAACCAGACATTGGAGACTTATCTAAGATGCTTTGTGTCTGCTGATCAGGATGACTGGGTCTCTTTTTTGCCTTTGGCTGAGTTTGCTCTTAATAATAGGGCTAGCTCTGCCACTTTGATGACCCTGTTCTGGTTGAGGGCAATAAGGAGTTTGTTGTTGAGAAAATATTGAATTCTCATTTTTCTAGACGGAAACTCCAGTATTTGGTTAAGTGGAGAGGTTATGGTCAGGAAGACAATTCTTGGGTGTTTGCTTCGGACATCCATGCTAGGAGACTCATCCGTGCGTATCATAGAACTCATCCTGACCGACCTGGTTGCTCAAGTGAGGGTTCGGTGACCCCTCCTCAAGGGGGGGGTACTGTTGTGAATGGACTTGAAATGAGTTCTGAGCAGAGGCTCCCTCTGGTGGTTACAAGCGGTACTGGACTGTCCAGTGAAGATTGTGAGGATTGGGAATCAGGTGTTACTGACTGGTCTTATATAAGGGAGTCGCCTTCCCATCAGGGTTGCCGGTGATCAATTGTTCTGGTCTCAATCCTTGATTCCTGTTTCCTTTGTAGCCTGCTGTGTCGTGTCTGCATCTCCTGCTAACAGATAAGACATTTTCTTCTTTTTGTTTTTGTGCTTGATTTTTGCATTTTGTCCTGCACTTCTGTGGGGGCCTTCAGGGTCCCCTCCGGGGGCTTTTGCCCTCTCAGTTTAGTTCAGCCACTGATGTTTGTACAGTTGCTTTTTCCAGTTTTTTCAGTGGCTGCTGTTTTGATTTTGTTACACCAGAGAACTAATTTAGGTGGTAGAGGTCGTATGATCTCAGGTGTTTTTGAAATTAGTAGAGTTGGTGCTTTTCAGGGTTTTTTGGGATTGCAGTAAGTGCCCTTCCTATCCTTTTCTATTTAGGTAGTTTGGGCCCCAACGTTTGCTCATACTATTTTCTGTCTGTGTCAGTATTTCTTCTTGTCTAACCGCCATTACATGTTTGGGGGCTTTCTATGTTCTTTGGGGATCTGCTCCGGGGCAGATAGCTTTCCTCTTTCTATCTTTAGGTGTAGTTAGTTTCTCAGGCTGTGACGAGGCGTCTAGGACCAACGTAGGAACGCTCCACGGCTGCCTCTAGTTGTGGTGGTTAGTCAGGGTACTGCAATCTCATAGATTCCAACTGCTTTGGTGTATTGCCTTTTTTACCTGCACTCCTCAGCTACCGAAACATAACATTTGCCTGTCTGGTTGAGAAAATAGGGCGGGAGCCCACGTATTTTTTTTCAACAATTTTACACCTCATATATATATATATACATGTCATTGAATTTGTGACACACAATATATATATATATTTATAGTTCATACACTTCTACATAGTATAATAGCCGCTAATTCAATTGCCGGCTTTTGTGAAAATGCAGAACCCGACATGAAATGACACATGGTTTACATAGAGTTAACCATGTCATTTCAAGTTGTTTGATATATTGTTTTCACTAACAATTACATGAGTGTATGTGTGCAAAATTTGACACATGTAGGGGTTAATTAAAGGTGTAAATTAGTAGCAAAAAAGTCCGGTTTTTTTACAACGAATTTACACCTTTAATTAACCCCTACAGGTGTGAAATTTTGCACACATACACTCATGTAATTGTTTGTGAAAACCAGATATCAAACTACATGAAAAGACATGGTTAACTCTATGTAAACCATGTGTCATTTCATGTCGGGTGCTTCTGTATTTTCACAAAAGCCGGCATTACCCGGCAATTGAAACAGAGGCTATTTTACTATGTAGAAGTGTATGAACTATAAATATATGTATATATATATATGTCACAATGACATGTATATATATATATATATATATATATGTATATATGTATTCTATGTGTGTATATTTAGTGTTCACAAGGAAAGAAAGGGTTTTTTTTAGTTACGATATTTCTGTCCCATAGACTTGCATTGGATTTCCGGTATCGGAATCGGGTATCGCCGATACTTTTTGGGTAGCGGCGATACCCATTCCGATCCGATACTTCTTGATATCGGGAAGTATCGCTCAACTCTACTCCTCACCTAAAAGAAATTCAGCAAATTCTCGGCTCCAATATCCACATGACCCCTCCCTTCTAAGCCCCACAGTGTAACTAAGCTACATATAAGGTCCACATGTTTGGTATTTCTGAAGCGATGAGAGCCCGCCTAACTTACGGGTGTCTTCAGAAGCACGGGCTGAGAATAACGTACCAGTGACTGCCGACATACTGGTCACTACAGCATACTAGTTAATACAGCGACAGTTAACAATTTGTACTCGGCAACATTCATTGCTGCTTGTTTCTGGAAAATATCCAAGAAGTCAAAGGCATCACTACACCTGTAGATAAATTCTCAAAGGAGTATAATTTCCAAAATCAGGTCACTTGAGGAGAATTCTGCTTTTCTAGCAAATAGGGACTCCGGACATAAAGTCCGCAAATTTTTCTAGGGAAAACTGAACTCCAGGAGGCAAATAGCACGCTGTTCTTCCCAAGGCTCTCTGTATAGCTAAGTAGTACTGTACAGCCACATATGTGGTATTGCCACATTTAGTAGAAATTGTGGGACAAACTCTGGTTCCATTTTTACCTATTTGTATGAAAATGTAAAATCTGGGGCTAAAAGAAAACTTTGGTGGTAAAAATGTAGTAATTTTTTCTTCACTACCCAATGGTATAAAATTCTGTGACACACCCGTGGTGTCAATATGATCACTGCACCCCTAGATAAATTCATTGAGAGGTGTAGTTTGCAACATGGGGTCACTTATGGGTGGGGGTTTTGCTGTTCTGGCACCTCATGGGCTCTCCTAGTGGGTGATGGCACCTGCAGACTATAACAGTAAAATCTGGTGTTCCTTGCCTTCTGAGCTTTGCACTGTGGCTGAAACATATTTCCGATTACATGTAGGGTATTGGCTCACTCAGGAAATAAAGGACCTTAGTTTGTTGTAAAAAAAAATTCCTATTAGCATTTAGAAAAATTGAAAACTTGGGGTTAAAACAAAATTTTTTGTGAAAAATTAAATTTTTTTCTTCACCGCACATTTAGTGTTTATATGATTACTGCATCCCTAGATAAATTAGTAAAATGAGTTAAAATATATGGGGTTTCTGTTGTTCTAGCACCTCAGGGGCTCTGCCAATATGACATGGCACCCTCAAATTATTCCAGCAAAATTTTAACTTTAATGTGGCACCTCTACCCTTCTGAGCTTTGCAATGTGCCTCAAAAATAGTATTTCCCCACATATGGGGTATCAGCATACTCAGGAGAAATTGCACAACAATTTGTATGGTGTAATTTCTTCTGTTACTGTTAGGGGCCTGCGGAACGCACCTAAAAGATATTAAGGAGAGGTGCGTTCGCAGCCCGGGGTCCACCGTGCAGGCAGAGCCTGCTGCTAGTAAGATGGCGTAAATAGGCAGTATGAGCGAACTCTGTTATCCCGCAGAGTCGCAGATGTAAACGCCGTAGCACTATATGGCGATATAAGCGGACTCTGTTAATTCACAGAGCCGCTGCAACAAAGACTGTGTCCTGTTAGACTCACAGGGAACACAGATGACTGCTAAGCGGATTGCAGTCTGTGGTCATGCAATCAGAACCCAAGCAATAATCTCCTCACCGGAGTAGCCGGTATTCAAATGGCATTTTCAGCCGAGCCCTGAACACGTGCATACAATCTCCTCGTGCATACGTGCCAGTATTCTAGGGGCTTATTTCAGCCAGACCTAACCACATGCATACATGACCACACTGGCGAAAGCACGTAACAGATTTGATACTAGCGCACGGCCGTGCGGTAAGGACAGCCTTTTATAGCAGCCACGAGAAAAAGACCTTCCAGGAAGGACCAATGGGAAGCTGCTTCAGAACATCAACAGCCACAGGACCTTCCTGAAGGACCAATAGGAGTGGCAGCTGTATCTGAGCATGTGACCCCTGATCTCCAATGGGAGATCTTGCCCTGGGCATGCTCAGATGAAGCAACAAAGGACTTAGTCCCAAATCTGCCTGCTCCAACACTGGTTGCAGCAGCAAGTCTCTGCACAGTTCTGGGCCGGGCAAGACGCTGGGACCGACGTCTCTGCTGAGCAGGAACCACTGCGGCCGGAGATGGATGGGGGATCGCAGCGGGAACAGCTTGAGATTCCCCCTGTGCAGGAGTGGGAACTCGAACCCTAACAGTTACTCTTATGAAAATGTAAAATTTGGGGCTAAAAACATATTTGTGTGGAAAATTTGATTTTTTTTAATTTTCTCAGCTCAATGTTATAAACTTCTGTGAAGTACCTGAGGGTTCAATGTGCTCAGCACTCATCTAGATCAGTTCCCTGAGTGATTTTGGTCAAAAATGGTGTCACCTGTGGGGAATTTTCACTGTTTAGGCATATCAGAGGCTCTACAAACACGACATAGTGTCTGCCAATTGTTACAGCAAATTTTGCATTCAAAAAGTCATGATCAGGCCAATATTTTCTGACCACTGTCAATTTATGTAGTTATAACTTTGGAAAGCTTCAACAGATCCCGGTGACTGTGAGATTCTTTTCCCGTGACATATTGTACTTCATTATCGTGGTAACATTTCTTCAATATGACTTGTATTTCTTTGTGAAAAAAATGGAAATTTAACGAAAATTTTGAAAATTTTGCAATTTTCAAACTTTGAATTTTCACAGAGATATGTTACACAAAATAGTTAATGAATAACATTTCCCACATGTCTACTTTACATCAGCACAAATTTGGAACCAAAATTTTTTTTTTGTTAGGACGCAAACCACCCTTGGAAATAAATGAGTTAACACATAAAAGTAATTTATTTTATATTTCAATGTCTTCAGAAATAATTTTAATATCAATTTCTTGGTTTTTAAGATTTTTCTTTGCAGTTGATTGGGGATTATCAGTCATATACATTCAGTGCAATAAAATCTTGGTCAAATGATCATTACTGAGGTGCACAATACAGTTATCACTGTTAGTTCTCATTAACATGTCAGTATTTTGCATCAGTGGTTATATGCCAAAACCAGGTGTGGAACTTACAGAGAAAAACTATAGTTGAAAGATTGACACCTGTTCTGTGTTTAATAAATACTGCTGAAATACTTAAAAAAAACTGATGTGTGAATGAGTCTTTATAATGAGCCAAAAACGTTTGTTACAAGACCAAAACACATTTTAAAAGTAACCGAATGAATGACTGGTAACAAAACTGGTGGAAACTGTGAAAAATGTATACAAACATAAATTCAATAATACATCTAGAATAACTTTTTATTATATTTTTAATTTTCTTTATTTGCTGAATCTATGTTTCAAACTGCTGGCTGATACATTTACATGTTATACCTTTTTAACTGAATCTAGCACACAGTCTCAGTGATTTATAAAATAAACTGAGCTTGAGGCCTGGGCCACACACAACGATAAAAAATCGGTCTGTATTATATGGCCTTAATACGCAGAAAAGTCCCCTGAAAAGTGATCCGCATGTCATCTGTGTGCAATGCGAGGATGAGATTTCCTTGCATCAAAACATCCGTGTGTCATCCATATGGCAAGACAAATAACGGTTTTTAGGCCTGAAACCCATTAAAATCATCATGAACAACCCTATTTATTGCCTCTACAACAGGTGGCGCCCTCCAATCTTTGCCTTTCACTCCGTGGTTGTGTTGTGGGAGTTGTGCTTTGTCCTAAATATGGGAGACACACTTACTTTTAACACAACTGAGCATGTGTTGTATAACTGGGTATTGTCACGATGTTTTGGTGACCCATAACCAGTGATTGTGGATCCCAGGAGGCATAGAAGATTTTGGGTCCATCCCCTTTTGAGGCGACGGGTCAGTGCAGGGCATTTCCACCGTCTGTACGCATCTCTGCGTAGCAATCCCGACAAGTTTTTTACTTATTGTCGGATGTCCCTTCGCACATTTGATATATTGTTGGAGATTGTTTGCCCTGGGATAAAGTTTCAGGACACCAGGATGCTTAAAGCAATTTCTGCAGAGAAGCGCCTAATCCTTACGTTACGGTATGTATGCAACCAATATTTTGATGATCTCTTTTATACATATATGTATTAAACCGCACAAAGAACCTTTCAGTATACCGTGCCACTTTATAACAATTTCTTTATTAAAGTCAAAAAACAGACAATCACTTAGTAAAACAATATCACATGGATACTTAATAATACAAAATTCAACAGGCTGCTGCCATCTAAATATTGGGACTGCTATCCATCACCAATACCTATACATCTCATGTATCACAGTGCAAAATATATTGCTGAAAATACCCAATGCATATACTGCTGGACTGAACACAGCTTTATTATATAACATCAGCGTAAGCCTTGCCATCAACTACACTTACATGAGAGGTGGGTCAGGTGTGGCGTCCCCCAAGCGCCTCAACGCGCGTTTCGTCTCTTCCTCAGGAGGCGAACGCTAAAGGAGGGGGTATTGCGCATTAAACAGTCTGAGTGACCAATAGATTTTTCCCACCACCAGTGTCTGCATACTAATGTAATTGATTAGACCCATGTACTTCCGGTATTCCACCGCGCATGTGCCATTGACGTAATCACCATCACCATGGATACAATGCAACATACCGAGGAATCCGAGATCACATGTTCCTTCCTATCGTCAGTGCTCTTCCGGTATTGTATTGCGCATGCTCCGACGACGTCATCCATAAACAAGGACGCAAGAGGATCGCGGCCGAGGACCACAGGCTAACATGACCTGTCATCATGACGGCGCATGCGCCAAGCTCCAAATGTCCGCTCACCATCTGCATCATGGATTAAGTCAGCTCGGCATGCGTCAGAAACGGGAAGCCACATTACTAAATAATCATATGCATAGTAGGTGTGCTGAATCGCTATGTGTGAATAAAAATTGTGTCATGTAAGTGAATAAATTGTGACATCTACAATCATTATTATTATATCAGAATCCATATGACTAACAGATTCTGATATATAGCGGTAAGTATACAATATTATGTGACACTATTAATAATACTACCTATATATATAAACATGTGACAGTGCTAACAGTGCTAAATATGTCAAATGACAAGCTTCAATATTATTCCATACAATATAAAATAACAAAACATAAAGAATAATAATTAGTGTTGAGCGATACGATAATGCAAATATCGGCTATCGGCCGATATTAGCTCTATCGGCCTTTCGATAATTCGTTTCGATATTTTCGTCTTATCGAATACCGGAATCGGAAGTTCCCATAATTCTTTGCGAGGCAATGTGATTTTACTCAGCCAATGAGGAATCCTAAGAAGTGTGGGCACATCCTGTACTGCTGCGGTCATGTTAACTAATGGCATGGCTGTGATTGGATGCTGAAATGATGTCAGAATGCACTATAAAAGGCGCCGCCGCCATTTTAGCGTCACTGTGCTGTGAATTCAGTAAGGGACAGAACGCTGCTGTGCTGACTCTGAGGACAGTTAGAGATTGCGATTTAGTGTACTGTGCTGTAGGCAGGCTAGCACCAACCGCTGTGTAAAGCTTCCTTTTGCCTGCAGTGTTGTTTTAACAGCTCTGCAAGGTGTGTGTGAGTGCAGGTGACGCTGCAGTTTTCTCTGCATGCAATGCTGTCTGTAGGCATCTGCACATGTCACTCACAGACTATTTTTTTTTCCTTCAGTGTAATTCTTGCAGCTCCATGCAATTTAACTATTAGTGTGACGCGCTTCCATCCGTATCCAATACATTGGTTGCAAACACTATAGAAGTAGACAAAGGAGTAGCCTTTCACAGATTGTGAACAGTTGTGTTTCAGTGTTCACTTCAGTCTGTGTTTTTTATTTTTTGAGTGCACATCACCCTCCAGGTACTTGTTCAAGCACTGCTGCTTGTACTCTGCTGAGCGTGTCTCAGTGCCTCATCCTTTTCATTTATCTCCAATTGGTTCTGCTCCATTCCATTTAAAATATAATCTATTAGTGTGACGCGCTTCCATCCGTATACAATACATTGGTTGCAAACACTATAGAAGTAGACAAAGGAGTAGCCTTTCACAGATTGTGAACAGTTGTGTTTCAGTGTTCACTTCAGTCTCTGCGTAATAACCACACTTAGGCCTTATAACTTTTCTGACTTTCTTTATCAATCTACCAAGATGAAGAAGTCAGTGAGTAAGGCACGTGGTCGTGGCCGTGGAGTTTCAGCAGGGAGAGGACGTGGGGATTCTGTGTCTGCTGCCGCCCTCAGTGACACAGCATCCACCATTTATCCCCGTGAGCGTTCCTTTATGCGCACTTTGGTAGGAGCTCGGCGTGCCCCCCTGCTGCGGGAAGAACAAATTGAAGCCGTTGTTGGTTGGATGGCAGCCAATGCATCGACTTCAATTCCTTCCACCTCCTCTCAGGAACACAACACTGTTGAGCAACCATCTGTCTGTTCACCGCCTGTCAAATTGCCAAGGCAGTCAGAGAGTTCTGTACAGGAGCCAGCTGAGTCTCTGCTTCTGTTCTCAGAATCTGTTGGCTCGCAAACACGGGCACTGGCAAGCAGCATTTTGCAATTTGAAGAAGAGGGAGTATGCAGTGATGTGCAACAGCTGTGTCTCTCTCAATTGAAGAGGCGGGTGAGCCAGTGCCGATGGACAGCACACCGCAGAACGCATCTTATGATGATGATGAGACTCAGGTGCCAGGTTTTGTGGAGCATGGTGCTGCCCAGACCATCCAACAGCAGCAGGTGTTGGAAGAGGGTAGTGGAGATGATGAAGTCCGAGACCCAACATGGCGTGAGCAACAGGAAGGTGGTGGGAGCAGCTCTGAGGAAGAGATTGTCCCAACGGTACAAAGAGGAGGGAGAGGTAGGCTGCAGACTCGCTTGTCTGTAGCCTCCAGTTTGGCACCTGTTGGGAGCAGTTCTCTTAGAACTGTCAAAATTGGCGCTCCCATGACTTGCACTGCGTGGTCCTTTTTTGACAGACTTGTACATGATATTTGCTATGTTCAATGCAAGCTGTGTAAGCAAAAAGTTAAAAGAGGTAAAAATATCAGGAACCTGAATACCACAAATATGTGGACACATGTACGGACAAAGCACGTAGCTGAGTTCCAAAGACACACTGGAGATGTAGGCCAACCTACAGCAGCACCTACATCTTTAGGTCATGTTCGATCCTCTACCTCCAGCTCTCACACACCTGTTTCGGCTTCCTCACAGGATCTCCATGGAAGAACCTCGGTCACTGTTGTCCATAGAGAAACTGTTATTCCACCCACTGCAGCAAGTTCACAGTCATCGTCACACTCCCAGAACAAAAAACAGCCATCGGTAACACAGGCATGGGATAAAAGACGGCCATACTCGGCAAACCATCCACGAGCACAGGCTCTGAATGCTGGCCTTGCAAAACTCCTGTCCCTTGAAATGCTGTCATTCAGGCTGGTGGAGACTGACAGTTTCAGGAACTTTATGGCACTGGCAGTCCCACAATATAATGTGCCAAGCCGATTTTATTTCAGCAGGCAAGCTGTCCCTGCTCTGCAAAAACATGTCGAGGGAAACATTAAACATGCGCTACTAAACGCCGTCAGTAGCAGGGTCCACCTGACCACCGATGCGTGGACCAGTACCCATGGCCAGGGACGATACCTTTCCCTCACAGCCCATTGGGTCAATGTTGTGGAGCCGGGTACAGATCTTGCCAGTGGCGCTGTACGTGTTCTGCCAACTCCAAGGATTGCAGGAATCCAGTCTGTGCACATTGATTCCTCCTCCTACTCCAGTTCCTCAGAATCATCGCTAAACGAGCCGTCACGGTATACCTCCACATGGACCCGTGAACGCTTACCTGTTGCGACCGATATGAGCACAGCCGTGGCCAAACGTCAACAGGCCGTACTGAAATTAATTCCCATGGGGAATCGAAGCCACACAGCGCAGGAGCTCTGGGATGCCATCAAGCAGGAGAGCGATGTGTGGTTTTTGTCAGCTAATCTCCAGCCAGGCTTGGTAGTGTGTGACAATGGCCGAAATCTGGTGGCAGCTCTGGGCCTTGGCAACCTCACTCACATACCATGTCTGGCACATGTGCTCAACTTGGTCATGCAGAGTTTTTTGAGGGACTATCCGGATCTTGATGCACTGCTGCACAAGGTCCGCCTAGAGTGCGCTCACTTGCGACGTTCCAGCATGGCCAGATCGCGCATTGCAGCTCTGCAAGTCAGATTTCGCCTTCCTGAACATTGCATCATATGTGACGTACCCACCAGGTGGAATTCCACGTTACATATGTTGGAGCGGTTGTGTGAGCAGCAGCCAGCAGTAATGGAGTATCAGCTGCAACAGGCGCAATCAACTCGCAATTTGCGCCGTTCACACTTCACCACTACTGAGTGGGCCTCTATGAAGGACATCTGCGACGTTTTGCGTGCGTTTGATGTCTCAACGCGGATGGCGAGTGCAGATGATGCACTAGTCAGCATGACTGTCCCCCTTATCCGCCTGCTTCAGAAATCACTGAAAGCACTAAAGGAAGAGGTTTTGGAAGAGGTGGAGGATGAGGAGTCACAAATTCAATTACCTTCAGGACAGTCAGCGCAACGTGGTTCCTCACAAAGGGCTGGGCAGGGCTCACTTTGTGAGGAGGATGAGGAGGAGGAGGAATCAATGGAGGAGGAAGAAATCCCTACAGAGGGAGGTACACAACGCTCTAGTCAGTATGTAGAGCGAGGGTGGGGTGATGCAGAGGAGACAGAGATGACGCCTCTTCCAGAGGACAGCCTTTGTTGGCCAGTTGGGAGTCTGCAGCACATGGTTGATTTCATGCTTCAGTGTCTGAGAAACGACCGCCGCATCGCCCACATTCTCAGCACGTCAGATTATTGGGTGTACACCCTCCTAGACCCTCGCTACCGGGACAACTTACAAACCCTCATCACACCGGTGAACCGGGACAGTAAAATGCAGGAGTACCAAGACACACTCGTGCAATCCATACTGTTGTACATTCCAGCCGAGAGAGGTGCTGCTGCTGCTGCTACTGCTTTACAAAGCAGCTCTGTGCGTCGAGGCAGTGTAGACACCTCTACAACAAGAGGGATCAGAAGCAGCGCCTCTGCACAGGGCAAGAACTGTATGTTACAAATGTGGCAAAGTTTTGTGACAGCGCCAGCAAGGTCTACACCATCCGAGAAAGCTCCAGTCACCAGGAAGAAACGTTTCCATAAGATGGTGACAGACTACTTGGCTTTCCCTCTAAGTGTACTCCCAGATGCCTCTTCCCCTTTCAAATTTTGGGTCTCTAAGTTGGATACATGGCCAGAGCTTAGCCAATATGCATTGGAGGTGCTGGCTTGCCCTGCTGCCAGTGTATTATCTGAGCGTGTCTTTAGTTCTGCAGGTGGTGTAGTAACAGACCGTCGCATGCGACTATCCTCAGAGAATGTAGACCGGCTTACTTTTCTGAAAATGAACAAGGCATGGATCTCACCTGAATTTGCCTGTCCGTTTTCAGATTAAATAACTGTTTGGCAACGTTTTCCATGTCTCCTGTTATGTTCATCTTTCTACCACCTGAACTCTACTCCCTGGGCTACAACACCGCCATTTGTTGCTCGTAAGTAATTGGCAGGGGTACTGACTCCTGGCCAGCCTGGTTACAGCACGACAGCTGTTTCCTGGCAGTGTGAACGTCAATTATCCTCCAATAAGTTGTGCTGTCGTGTTGCTTTCGGGTTAGCCGACTCTATGGTGCCTGCAGTTTAGGTGATTCCTATGTGTGCTGTGGGATATGTAAATAAAGGCGGTTTCCATTGTGACAATAGGATAAGCACCCACTGTAGGACTGTGTGATTCGGTAACTGCGGACGGATTGCGTCCTGTCAACTTACATTTTCATGGGTGCGTTCTGCTACCCGTCCGGGGTCCAGTACCGTCAAGTGGGTCTCCCCAGTGCCTTTGGCCTAGGTGCCTCCATCTCCATATCCGAGTTCCAGCAACGTCTGCTGGTCCTTGGTAGTGCTTTGGAGCACAGGTACCTCCTGCTTAGTAACCGTGTCACAGTAACGTCAGCTGGTACTCGGTTGTGACATTGCCTCTTTTCCTTCTGCTACCCGTCCGGGGTCCAGTACCGTCAAGTGGTTCTCCCCAGTGCCTTTGGCCTAGGTGCCTCCATCTCCGGATCCGAGTTCCAGCAACGTCTGCTGGTCCTTGGTAGTGCTTTGGAGCACAGGTACCTCCTGCTTAGTAACCGTGTCACAGTAACGTCAGCTGGTACTCGGTTGTGACATTGCCTCTTTTCCTTCTGCTACCCGTCCGGGGTCCAGCACAGTCAGCTGGTCCTCATTACTTCCATTGTCTCTTGCTCCATCTGATACCCGTCAGGGTTCCAGTAACGTCAGCTGTTTCTCGGAAATTAGACGACATTAAAGACCACCCAGAAGAAGATGACGACAACAAGGACGACGAGCATGAAGCCAACCAGCCTGAACACCATCACAAAGAAAAAATAAAAGATTACCCAGAAGAAGATCACCAACAGGACAAAGAAGGTTAAGACAAACTACAAGATACAGAACAAGAGACAGAAGAACAATAAGCAAAAGATCAAAAAGCAGAAGAACATGAGTATAAGACCAAAATGAAGAGCAAAATATATGCTCTAAATTCTAAGCAGAAGAAGACTAAGCAGTGTATGGGGGTGAGTCCGTTCCTCCTCGTGGTGCCCCTGGAAAATGCCTGCTGCTGCAGGCTAAACTGAACACGGACAAATACTGTTGTAATTTAAATCTTTTGTGACAGCAAGAACGGAAGGATGAACAATTCATACTTTTACAGATTATAAGTACAGGAATCTCTGTCACAAATAAGAATATGATGAAGAAGATGAAGAGGAAGAAGATGAAGAATTTGAATATGAAGAAGATTAATTAGTTTAATAATAACAATATGAGTAATGTAAACAAAAACATGAATAGCAAGAAGTTTAAGAAGAAGATTAAGAAGGTGAAGATGAAGAATAATTTGATGAGAAAGACGATGCTGCTGCTGAAGATTATGAAGGAGAAAGTGTGGCACTGGCAAAAGTTAAAAAGGTGAAGAGCATGGAAGTTGTGAAACATACATATTTGCCAAAATAGAAAAAAGGTTAACAACATTGTCAATTTGTTAGTCAATCCAAACGTATTTCCAAAAAAAAATATATTAATGCTATTCCAATGCATTGGGTTAAACATGTATGCCTTTATTGTCTCCTCAACCTCCCCCAATACATTCTACATTAGTCTTTGTTGTTTTCCTTCATGTACAATTAACCAACAAGGCAAGAATGGTTTTTTTTAATTTCGATATTTTGTTCCCATAGACTTACATGGGACTTCCGGTATCGAAATCGGATATCGACGATATTTAGTGCTATCGGCGATACAATTTCGATACGATATTTTTAGATATCGAGCAATATCACTCAACACTAATAATAATACTAAACAAACAATAAAAAAAGGAATAATAAAAAAGAAAGAAGAAAAATATTATTGAGCTAATTAATTGTCCATATATGTGTATTATCTAATTATAACCCATAATAATATCCCCCCAATATATAGCGATACAATTCCACCAATTAGAGCCATTCAAAAATTGTGCCAATTGTATAAGATACTTGATTGCAGACACAAGGTGATTCAGATTGTTCACAATAGATTGTCCATTCTAGATCATCATCAGACCGATCGGGAAGTTCTTTTATGCGCACATATACAATAAGCTCACTGAATTCCGTCATACCAATAAGAATGGATATTGCCTTAAATGAAAGACATATCATTAACATCACATACAAGACATACAAATAAAAAGAAATATATATACTCTAAACACTACATAAAATATAAAATACCAAATATACATATATCATTAAGATATATACCCCCCTAAAAAAAGAAATGAACAACCAATCCTTTCAATTTATAAAAAGAAAAAAGAGAAAAAGAGAGAGATAGGTCCAAAGGTATATCACTGCAGGAAGGAGCTGAACCCAAAATTTTCATTAAGGCCAAGTGGAGTCACCGTTTGTAGTGTAAGGTTCTTTGTACATGTTCTTGAAACTCAGTTTTTCCGTCAGCCATTTTGCTTTCTGTCTTGCTGCAGCTATCTTGCCCTCAGTCAATATGGAGTTTCCAGCTTTCATGTTCCCGCCCTGATTCTCTCCCTCTTGCTTCTTAAGCAGCCACAGCTGAGCAATCAGTGCTTCAGAATCAAGCCTGCAGTGAGCCTGTGACCTGACTCCTAGAAGCCTTGGACTTTGTACTCCAGCTATTCCCTACTGAGGAACTTTGGAACACTTGTGGACTCTGGAACCCTGCTCTTTGAAAGATCCACGTTTGCATGGACTTACGGTAACAGAGAAGAAGATCCTGAACCAGTTGTGGAGAGTGATTGCTGAGCTTAAGTTACTCTGGCCTGCTGTGTTTCCTGCTTCTGTTTCTGCAAACTGTGTGACTATTTTTGCCACTTGTATGAAGTAATACAAGATCTTCTATATCAAACCTGTGTCTCATGTATTTTCATCGCACCCAAGCACAAGACGCTATATGAACTGTACTACATACATTACAAGATTCTGAAGCCAAACGTTAGTGTCTGCTGGGTCTGGGAAGGCTGTGTCTGCTGTAACTGTGGATATCAGAAGTCCGGTTGTACTTTCTGTGATGACAGTGGTTGTGACTTCTCACAACCATTCCAGGTGAGCAGTTCCCTTAATTTTTTTTTCCTCTGCAGTGTTACCACAGGTAAACACTATTGTTTTTTTTTTTCTTTTCTCTTTTTCTCTTCTCCTTCCAGTACTCCTGTCTTAAGAGATCTGGAAGATGGAGGCCCCCATAAAGGAACTTTGCGGAGTGACTGATAATATCCTTGCAGATTTACAGTCTATAAAGACCCGTTTTGCAAATCTACAGGACCTTACTAATCACAATTTGCAAGTGTTTGGACAGACTGCCCAGGATTTGCGAGCCAGGATTGAGGTTCTAGAGGAGCGAGTCCAGGCTCCTGCCGTAGCCCCGAGTTCTGGGATTCCCAAGTTGCCCCCTTTTCGTTTTGGTGGTGAACGTGAGAAATTCAGGGGATTTATTAACCAATGCAATCTTTTTTTTTCTGCACATGCTTCACAATTTCCCACTGAACGATCTAAAGTACTTACTATAATTATGTTGCTTACCAACAAAGCTTTGATGTGGGCAAACCCTCTGATTGAGACTGAGGATGAATGTTTGGATCATCTTGATGCTTTCATTTCAGCCATGGGGCAGGTGTTTGATGACCCCAATCGAGGTGCAACAGCTGAAGCAGCCATGTTAACTTTGCGCCAAGGTAAGCGCTCGGTAGCCGAATATGCCTTGGATTTCAGGAGATGGGCCCTTGATACCACTTGGGACAGTTCCGCCAAAAAATCTATTTTTCGAAAAGGGTTGTCTCCACTGATTAAGGACGAACTTGCTCGTGCCGACCCTCCCACTGCGTTAGGTGACTTTATTAACTACTGCATCCGTATTGATGCTCGTCTGACTGAACGCAGGCAAGAAAGATGGTTCGAAAGCAATCACACTAACCTTTTCCTACCTTCCTCCCCAGCTAAGGAACCTTTAAGTAGGATCACACAGGAACCTGAACCTGAACCCATGCAGGTGGACTCTTTACAACGACGGGTTAGTGATGCACGCAAAGAACATCGTTTTAAGGAAAATCTATGTTTCTATTGTGGTAAGTCAGGGCACTTCATTATAAACTGCCCCAGCCGTTCTCGTAGGACTACTGCAGCACTCATTCACTGTGAGTGTTGCGAGAGGAGATCTGTCAGGTCCGAGCCTCAGGCTCCAGAGAGACCTGCAGCAACAGATATTGATTTCTCGGACTTAAACTCCGTTACTTCTGAGGACGATGACTGTGTAAACGCTGCAATTTTTCAAGTTTCCTCAGCGGTGTCCCAGCTGAGTTGTAAGAAAAACAATTCTCATTGCTTCCTTTCCATCAAACTCTGGGTTGACTCAGTCTGGGTGTCTAGCTCTGCTATGATCGACTCAGGGGCAAGTGGAAATTTTATGGATGTCTCCTTTGCTCTGAAACAGGGGATACATTCAGTGAAGAAGGCTACTCCAGTACAGATGGAAACTGTGGATGGCTCCCTGCTGACCTCTGGACCAGTGGATCAGGAAACGGAACCTTTGAAGGTCCTTATGGGTAAAGATCATCAAGAGAAACTGTCCTTTATGCTTATCTCTTATCCCCACTTTCCCATTATTCTAGGGCTACCATGGCTGCAGGCTCAGAATCCTACCATTAACTGGGAGACCAAGGAATTACACTTTCCAGAGAAGAAGATGAGTCCAGAAGTTTCAGCTTGCTCTTTTCCTAAAGGAACCATGTCAGTCCCTGAACTACCAGCTGTATACCAGGACTATGTGGATTTATGTGACAAGAAGAACGCTGACCAGCTTCCCCCTCACCGTCCATATGATTGTCCAGTTGAATTATTGCCTGGAGCAGAGATACCTTTTGGTAAGATCTACCCCCTGGCGGGGCCCGAACTAAAGGCTTTAAAGGATTACATAGACGAAAATCTAGCCAAGGGCTTCATACGCCCCTCTTCATCTCCTGCAGGTGCACCCATCTTCTTTGTGAAAAAGAAAGATGGATCTCTGAGACCCTGCGTAGACTATAGGGAACTCAATAAGGTTACTATTAGAAACCGTTATCCTTTGCCTTTAATCCCTGAGTTATTGGAGAGAGTGCGGCATGCCAAAATTTTCTCTAAACTGGATCTCCGTGGGGCCTATAACTTGGTCCGTATTAGACCTGGGGATGAATGGAAGACTGCATTCAGGTCACGCTATGGACACTTTGAGTATCTAGTTATGCCTTTTGGTCTGAGTACCGCCCCAGCCACTTTTCAACACTTGGTGAATGACATCTTCAGGGATCTCCTAGATACATTCGTGGTGATTTATTTGGATGATATTCTAATTTTTTCTAACTCCACAGAGGAACATCATGGACATGTGAGAATGGTCTTGGAACGTCTAAGACGAAACCATCTTTACATCAAACTTGAAAAGTGTGAATTCCATAGGACCGAAATTCAATTTCTGGTTTATGTACTGTCTACACAAGGAATTAGTATGGATGGAAGCAAGACCCAAGCCATCAAGGATTGGCCAATTCCCAGAAATGTGAAGGAGGTGCAGCGCTTCATCGGGTTTGCCAACTTCTATAGACGTTTCATTAGGAATTTCTCTGATGTAGTGTCACCTATCACCCAACTTACCCGGAAAGAGTCTAGGTTCTCCTGGACTCCCCAAGCCCAGGAAGCATTTTCCCGTCTAAAAGATAAATTTACCACCGCACCTATCTTAGTACATCCCAACCCCGAACTTGTCTTCATAATAGAGGTGGATGCTTCAGACTGTGCCGTTGGAGCTATACTCTCTCAGAGAACAGATGAGAAGAATGTCTTGCATCCCTGTGCCTTCTTTTCCCAGCAGTTGTCTTCGGCTGAGAGGAACTACGATGTGGGCAATAGAGAATTGTTGGCCATTATTGCCGCCTTCAAAGAATGGAGACACCTTCTTCAGGGAGCTGCACAGCAAATAGTCGTCCTGACAGACCATCGTAACCTTGAATTTATCAGGTCGGCTAAATGCCTGACTCCTCGCCAGGCTCGCTGGAATCTTTTCTTAAACCAATTTAATTTTGTCATTTCTTATAGACCAGGATCGCGCAATGGAAAGGCTGATGCACTCTCTAGGATTCATTCTGCAGAGATCCGTCCACTTGCTCCTCCTAAGACTATTCTTCCTGACTCTAGATTCCTGGGAGTGATTCATAATCAAGACCTACTTAAGGACATCAAGGAAGCATACCATGCGAATTCTTTGTTGGCACAACCTCCAAGGGACGTAAGTCTTGTTTTTAAGAATGGTGTATGGATTCAGGGACAACATCTGTATATTCCTGAAACAGTCAGATTGAGAGTACTGCAACTCATCCATGATTCCAAGATAGCTGGGCATAGAGGAATTCTAAAGACACAGGAATTTCTTTCTCGTTTCTTTTGGTGGCCCACTTGCAGGAAAGATGTTTTGAACTATGTCACTTCATGTGAAGTCTGTGCAAGATGCAAAACACCTCGCTCCTCACCAACTGGTCTGTTACAACCTCTTCCCACCCCGTCCCGCCCGTGCGGATCCATTTCTATGGATTTCATTGTGGAGTTACCAACCTCTCAAGGGAAGAACACCATTCTAGTGGTGGTTGATCGTTTAACAAAGGCAGCTCATTTTATCCCTTGTGTCGGCTTACCCACTGCAAAACAGACATCAGATTTGATGATTAAGAATGTGTTTCGTTTACATGGAGTACCGGATGAGGTTATTTCGGATCGAGGGGTGCAATTCACTTCAAGGTTTTGGCAGAATTTCTGTGCCGCATTGGACATTAAAGTAAACCTTTCTTCTGCTTTTCATCCCCAGACTAATGGACAGACAGAACGAACCAATCAAACCCTGGAGCAGTATCTCCGTTGCTTTATCTGCCACCTACAGGATGATTGGGTGGATCTACTTCCATTGGCTGAGTTCTCTTATAACAACTCTCAGAGCGCCTCCACTAAGCAGTCTCCTTTTTTCTCCAATTTAGGTTATCATCCTAACATTCTTCCACGATTTCCCATAGAAACGCCTTTGCCAGCAGTGGCTGAAAGAATCACGTCTTTACAGAAGAATATGGATCTTCTAAAGGAGAATCTGGAATTGGCTCAGGAAAGGTACAAGAAAGCAGCAGATAAATTTCGTAAACCTGCACCAGCTTTCAAGGTAGGAGACCTGGTCTGGCTGTCAACCAGAAATCTTAAGTTAAGGATTCCATCGTCTAAGTTGGGACATAAGTACATTGGACCCTATAAAATCAGTAAAATTATAAGTGCCGTTGCTTGTCGTCTTCAACTGCCCAGAACTATGAGAATCCACCCTGTCTTTCATGTATCCCTACTAAAGGCTGCAACACCCAATACGTTTCCTGGACGTTCTTCTCCTTGCCCTGACCCAGTGCTAGTCGATGGTCAGGAAGAATTTGTGGTGGAAAGGATTCTAGATTCCAGGTTATACAGGAATCAGTTACAATATTTGATTAAATGGCAGGGCTACCCAGTGGAGGACAACTCATGGGAACCAGTCAATAACGTTAATGCTCCTCGTTTGCTCCGCCAGTTTCATCAGAGGTACCCAGACAAGCCTGGTCTGAGGCAATCCGGAGGTTGTCCCTAAGGGGGGAGTAATGTAAGGTTCTTTGTACATGTTCTTGAAACTCAGTTTTTCCGTCAGCCATTTTGCTTTCTGTCTTGCTGCAGCTATCTTGCCCTCAGTCAATATGGAGTTTCCAGCTTTCATGTTCCCGCCCTGATTCTCTCCCTCTTGCTTCTTAAGCAGCCACAGCTGAGCAATCAGTGCTTCAGAATCAAGCCTGCAGTGAGCCTGTGACCTGACTCCTAGAAACCTTGGACTTTGTACTCCAGCTATTCCCTACTGAGGAACTTTGGAACACTTGTGGACTCTGGAACCCTGCTCTTTGAAAGATCCACGTTTGCATGGACTTACGGTAACAGAGAAGAAGATCCTGAACCAGTTGTGGAGAGTGATTGCTGAGCTTAAGTTACTCTGGCCTGCTGTGTTTCCTGCTTCTGTATCTGCAAACTGTGTGACTATTTTTGCCACTTGTATGAAGTAATACAAGATCTTCTATATCAAACCTGTGTCTCATGTATTTTCATCGCACCCAAGCACAAGACGCTATATGAACTGTACTACATACATTACATGTAGCCTATAAATCCATCGGCTCTCCACCTGTGCCAATCTTTTAAACAAATCCCCACCTCTTTGACCCAACGACACTTGATCAATTGCTCGCAAGATCAATAAGCTAGAATCTGAGTCATGATGCTCTCTGAAATGTTTGGGTATTGTTTTTAATGGTTCTCCCAATTTCATATTCCTAGACTTCTCAATATCGCGGATGTGTTCTCTCACCCTTATCTTAAATTCCCTGGTGGTCATTCCCACATATATTTTTTTGCACGGACAAGATGCATAATAGATCACACCAGAAGATGAACATGTAAGTCTGTGCCGAATTTTATATGTGCGGGTATTGGAGGAGTTGCAGAAGTCTTTACATTTAATAAGATTCCTACAGGCTTTACACATTCCACATGGATAAAACCCTTGTATGGAATTCAGATGTGTTTTTCTTTTCTCTTGCATTTCAGGGACATAATGACTCTTTACTAAAAGATCACGCACATTTTTGGACCTTTTAGATGTCATTAATGGTCTTTCCGGGATTAAATCCTTTAGAATTGGGTCAGTTTTCAACACACTCCAGTGCTTACGAAAAATGTCACTAATCTGATCCCATTGATCACAAAAGGGGGAGATGAACCTAGGAGAATCACTTTTTTGATCATTATTCGCTGATGTTTTATATAGAAGATTATTGCGTGACTCATTTCTTGCTCTATTGTAGCCATTACGAATAGCCCTATGACTATAGCCTCTGTCACGAAATCTATCATACAAATCCCTCGCTTGTTTGTGAAAAATTTCCTCCTTTGAGCAAATTCTCCTAATTCTCAGATGCTGTCCAATGGGAATCCCTCGTATGGTAGACCTGGGATGGGACGACTGAGCATGCAGGATTGTGTTGGTTGCCGTAGGCTTTCTATAGATGTCAGTGCATAGTGTACCATCCTCATCAATTTGCACATCAACATCCAAAAAATTAACCTGACGGCCTGACACATATGTCAACCGGATATTAAGATCATTTTGATTCAAATCCTCCATGAAAACCCTAAGGTCCTCAGTCGTTCCATCCCAGATAAACCACAAATCATCTATATATATAATCCAATGATGTACCTTATCAATATTCCTAACTGGATTACAGGAAAAGATCTCCCTTTCCCATGCCCCCAGAAACAGGTTTGCATACGAGGGGGCACAAGTGGTCCCCATCGCAGTTCCCTGTAACTGGAGGTACACCTGATTTTTGAAGACGAAACAATTATGTGTAAGCACAAATGTCAAAAGTTCAATAATTAATTCAATTAAGGATTTGTCAAGATTGGTAGATTCTAGAAAAAATGTGACTGCTTTAATCCCATCCCTATGTCTTATTGAAGTGTACAAACTTTCAACATCGGCCGTGACCATAATCATGTTGTCATTTAGTACCAATCCATCAAAATGGCCCAAGGCCGAAGTTGTATCCCTTATAAAGGACGGCAAAGTTGATACTAGTGGTTTCAGATAAAAGTCAATCATCTGACAAACCACCTCACATAATCCGCCAATCCCTGACACAATGGGTCGTCCGGGAGGGTCCATGAGATTTTTATGAACCTTCGAGATGAGGTAAAAAGTTGGAAGGCAGGGTTTAATGGTAACAATAGTTTCCATCATCTTTTTAGGGATCACATTCAGATCAAACGCTCTCCTTACAATGGTAGATAGCTCATCTTGAAACTGATTCAAAGGATTATTGCTAAGTTTCTGATAACAATTCTTATCAGATAGTAATTTCAGTGCCTGTTTCTCATATGATGACTTTGGCCAGATGACAAGATTCCCGCCTTTGTCGGCTGGTTTAAAACAGACATCATCCCAGGTTTGCATCTCCCTAATGGCAGTCATGACCGTACCATCATTCAAACTTTTGCTGGTGTGACTTAATTTTTCAAACATCACTTGTGACCAGTTTGACAAATATATCAACTGCCGGACAAACACCTAAATTAGGGAATGTTTTAGACTTACGGAATAAGTGTGTTGGAAACTTGCTTACCATTACTGGATCGTCTTCATCCGCAAGAGACTCTAGAATTTCCAGAGCCTCTTGTTCCTGAGTCGTATCAAAGTCAAGCCTATTAATGCTTGGTTCGTCATGATCTTCTCCTGCATTAAGACTGGTCAAATTTATACTCAATATCTCATGGAATCTTTTCAACAGTAATTTCCTTGCAAACAGATGCACATCTTTGATTACCGTGAATGTGTCTAAGGAAGTACCGGGAGAAAAGGTTAAACCTTTTTCAAGCACATTTCTCTGAATATCAGTAAGCACATGTGTGGAGAGATTTAGTACCTTGGATTGCTCACTTTTCTTTCGATTCTGATTAAAAAAGTCCCTCTGACCTCCTTTCCTTCCAAATCTGGTTTTAATGGATCCCTGATTGCTTGTCTCCGCCTCAGAATTACTAGATATATTACTTGTATGGGAGGAGAGTGACACTGTGGATGCGCTCCTATTCAGTTGTCTTTTTTGTGGACCTGTTCTCCATTGCCATCTATAAATCTTCTTATTTTCATAATCATGAATATCTCTTTATATTTCTTTATATTTGTATGTCTTGTATGTGATGTTAATGATATGTCTTTCATTTAAGGCAATATCCATTCTTATTGGTATGACGGAATTCAGTGAGCTTAATGTATATGTGCGCATAAAAGAACTTCCCGATCGGTCTGATGATGATCTAAAATGGACAATCTATTGTGAACAATCTGAATCACCTTGTGACTGCAATCAAGTATCTTATACAATTGGCACAATTTTTGAATGGCTCTAATTGGTGGAATTGTATCGCTATATATTGGGGGGATATTATTATGGGTTATAATTAGATAATACACATATATGGACAATTAATTAGCTCAATAATATTTTTCTTCTTTCTTTTTTATTATTCCTTTTTTTATTGTTTGTTTAGTATTATTATTCTTTATGTTTTGTTATTTTATATTGTATGGAATAATATTAAAGCTTGTCATTTGACATATTTAGCACTGTTAGCACTGTCACATGTTTATATATATAGGTAGTATTATTAATAGTGTCACATAATATTGTATACTTACCGCTATATATCCAAATCTGTTAGTCATATGGATTCTGATATAATAATAATGATTGTAGATGTCACAATTTATTCACTTACATGACACAATTTTTATTCACACATAGCGATTCAGCACACCTACTATGCATATGATTATTTAGTAATGTGGCTTCCCGTTTCTGACGCATGCCGAGCTGACTTAATCCATGATGCAGATGGTGAGCGGACATTTGGAGCATGCGCCGTCATGATGACAGGTCATGTTAGCCTGTGGTCCTCGGCCGCGATCCTTTTGCGTCCTTGTTTATGGATGACGTCGTCGGAGCATGCGCAATACAATACCGGAAGAGCACTGACGATAGGAAGGAACATGTGATCTCGGATTCCTCGGTATGTTGCATTGTATCCACGGTGATGGTGATTACGTCAATGGCACATGCGCGGTGGAATACCGGAAGTACATGGGTCTAATCAATTACATTAGTATGCAGACACTGGTGGTGGGAAAAATCTATTGGTCACTCAGACTATTTAATGCGCAATACCCCCTCCTTTAGCGTTCGCCTACTGAGGAAGAGACGAAACGCGCGTTGAGGCGCTTGGGGGACGCCACACCTGACCCACCTCTCATGTAAGTGTAGTTTATGGCAAGGCTTACGCTGATGTTATATAATAAAGCTGTGTTCAGTCCAGCAGTATATGCATTGGGTATTTTCAGCAATATATTTTGCACTGTGATACATGAGATGTATAGGTATCGGTGATGGATAGCAGTCCCAATATTTAGATGGCAGCAGCCTGTTGAATTTTGTATTATTAAGTATCCATGTGATATTGTTTTACTAAGTGATTGTCTGTTTTTTGACTTTAATAAAGAAATTGTTATAAAGTGGCACGGTATACTGAAAGGTTCTTTGTGCGGTTTAGTGATATATCAGTTTATGTGCCTAGTGATATATATGTTAGGGACAAGTTATTATTACATATATGTATTACCTGCCCTTATACCTTTGTTGTTTATACCTCTATTGATCTATGTGTCACCCCCACAAGTTTTCATATACGATATAAGGTTGTATATGACCCAACAAACACAGGGCTTGGATTTTAATGATTTTGTGGCAAGGTTTCTTTTTTATGGACTTCAAGTGTCATCAATGTATAACCATCTACTTAATTGGATGGCTTATCATGTTTATTTTCTCTTTTCCCTTTAGATTTCTTTCCACGGGGATGTCATATGCAGCATTGCATTTAGAATTCTTACTTGGAAAGTCAACCATCTCTGGGATTATGAGGTCAACATGCGCAGAAATCTGGTCCCGACTCCATCACCTGGTCATGCCTCAGCCGCAAATGGAAGATTGGTTGCGTATAGCTCGTGGTTTTCAGGAGAACTGCCAGTTTCCAAACTGTCTAGGAGCCCTGGATAGGAAGCACATCCATGTGCGTAAGCCGCCGAACTCAGGGTCCCAATATTACAATTATAACCAATATTTTTCAGTAGTTCTGTTGGCCCTGGTTGACACTATCTACAGGTTTATAATTGTCAATATTGGGGCCTATGGAAGAACTGGAGACTCAAGAGTCTTCAATTCTTCCATTATGGGTCGGCGGCTGCGCAACAATGAGTTGAACATCCCACCCCCACGTTACCTACCAGTGAATAATATTGAAGCCTTGCCTTATGTGATGGTTGCAGATGAGGCTTTTCAGTTGACGCGCAACGTCATGAGGCAGTATCCACGAAGAGCCCTCAACCACAGGCGCACTATATTTAACTTTAGAGTTTCCCGTGCACGTCGTCTTGTTGAGTGTGCGTTTGGTATTCTGTGTGCCATATGGTGGGTTCTCCAATCCGCTATTCAACTTGGTGAAGCCAATGTTAATGTGGTAATACAGGCGTGTGTTGTACTGCATAATTTCAGAAGATACCATGATTGCCCATCCAATGTTGATGATGAGGTGGAGTATGTAAGTCCTGATCTTAAAAATGCAAGACCCGTCCATACTCAACGTCGTCAGCCCTCTGGGCTAAGAGTGCGTGATGTTTTAACCAATTATTTTGTTTCCCCTGAGGGATCTACTCCCTGGCAACAGAATGTGTTGCTATGTAGTAGTTATGGCAGTTTGTCACTGTGTTTTTGAAATGTTTGACCCTTTGAAAACTCTAAGTATTTTGAAGATACCCTTAAATCTAGGTTGATAATAAAATAATGCTGAAATAAAACATCAGACACATGGTTTTTTTTTGGTTGCTAATTCAGATTTTTTTGTATCAAAATTGGTTCAACCATATTACCATCATATGGCTGTAACGGCCTACCATTCAGGCCTCATAATATACAACTGTCGTACAACAGACAAATGTTAATGAAAACCAAAAACAAAAAAAGAATAAAGAAAATACAAGATAATAAAAAAATAACAAACAACAGGACACCACATAGCATCATTATAGGTTGTGGTAAGTTGAGGGTGGGGGTGAAGCGGGACGTCACCTTGTGCAGAAGTTGGTCTGCTTTGTTGGGCAACCTAAGTATCACCCTAGGCTAGGGAAGATGGCCAGGCAGTATTCAGGCCCAAGGTTTGTTCCTGTGGTTGAGGAAGATAATACTGTTGTGAATGGTATGGATGCCTGACATCCTGGCTATGGGATTAACCCAAGGATTCATACCCCCCAATATGCCCATGTCAAGCAGACACATGTTGGGACCAGCCTCCAACATTGTGTCTGCTTAAGTGGGCATATTGGGCAGGTGCACTGAACTCAGACAAGTGTCCATAGGTTGTGTGGACATCGGTGTGGGTGGCCTGTGACTGGAAGGTAGGGGGGCCGAGTCTACTACCCCTGACTTCTGGTGGGGAAGGTTTTGCAATGGCAGAAGGTTGGTGTGAGACAACTGCCACCTTTCCAAAAAAGTCACAGCATCGCCTTGGGCCCTCAGGTATATTTGCTTGTTTCATGTCCTGCAGTAGTATATTACTACCTATTACTACCTATTATTACCTATCACTGGTGTGTTTTGCACTGTCATTCACAGCGCTTGTATTGGCTGGTTTCTTCCAGTCACTTGGCTGGCACTTTTGTATGGTTTAGACCTCACATTATATATTGGGTTTAATTCATTTTTTATTCTATTTATCTTGTAGCAATATGCTTTATTTTGGAGTGTTATATATACCTCACAGTATATATTGGGCTTAATTTATTTTTATTTAGTTCTTTTCGCAGCAGGGTATTTTATTTTTTATTCACCAGTAATATATTTTTTACACATTGTTTATATGTGCTGCTCCAGGTATATGCATCGCACCTATTATTAATGTGTCATTATTTCATCATTATATACGGCAATCATTTTACCTGACTACTTTACATTTGGTCCCAGGATTTGGCCATTGATGCTGTGTCCTACTCTTTTTAATTTTTATGATTACATATGTGTATTTTTATATATTTTCTGTGCAATTTGTTGAATAAAGAATTTATATTATTGCCATTTAATTGCCTGGTTATATTTATTCATTGGTGTCAATTGGTGGCCTGGTCTTTCCCTCTCCATCTCCTATGCACTTGGGTTTTTTCTTGGTTTATCCGGCTGGTCTGCCATCCTTTCTTGGTGGTTGTTGTTTTTTCACATGGTTTGTGAATTAATTACACATTCATATTGTTTACATATTTTTATATTGTTGATTCAGCAACCTCTGTTTAATTAAGCTAAAAATTGGCAGAGGATTGTTGGGTGGGGCACAAGTGTCCAGTACAATCTTTAGAGCACCTCGGGCACGCAATCTGAGTGAACGCGGCAGAGGGCGCAAGTATTGCGCAAGGCTACAGTAGACGGCCTCTTTCCCATCATCATGGGCAGCCCTGGATAGATAGTTGAGAACGTCAGTATCCACTTGCCTCCTTGTGGTAGAGGTGGAAACAACTCTTCTGCGGCGTCCACGAAGTGGTAAGGCAGAAGGCAGGGGTGACCTTTCAAGCAGCACTGTAGGACTGCTGCTGTGGCCCACATCTTCCTCCTCGGGATTAGCCTCCTGTGTGGATGCTGATGCTGCTGCAGATGGTGGTGGTGCTGCTGCTGGCTGATTGCTGTTGGGGGGTGCCAAAGATGGGCCAGCCACTTCGTCACCTTCACCGACAGGGTCAATGATGAACTCGGAGTCTGATGCAGTCTCTCGTTCAGTAAGGTTTGACTCCGTTCTGTTGGATAGAAAACATTGAACATTACAATAAATAAGTACTGGTGACAGTACAACATGTGTACAAGGTGTACCTTAATGCATGCACTTACGGTCTAAGATCCATGCTGGGGGCCAGAAAATTCAACGGGTCATAATACAGGTATTTTCTTTTCTTTGGGGCTGCATCCCCACTCCGGCCTAATTGCTGGCGTTCCTGCTGGTACTGGTCCCGGCAACTCCGCCACCGTCTAGTGACATCATTCACTGAAAATTTGAAGAGAACAAAAAAATTATGAATCACATTGTGTGTGTTTCAACATGTAGGCCTCTGTGTAATGTGGCCTGTGATGTTGCAATTGTGTATCCTATAAAATATGGGTCATATAGGACACACATAAGATATCCTGCATTTAAGCTTTTTATTTAACTGTTAACACAATTGTTATATCAATCTACTTACTAATTTCTTGCTGCTCCGCACGAGGTCAATCTTCAAAACCAAGGACCATGTGGCCACATGCTGCCTCCTTCCGGGAGAGGTCCACATGATGGGGGTCACGTTGGTCCTACAAAACAGGCCTTTCCTACACCAGCACTAGGAGCATTTCCACATTTATATGTCTGGCCATGATTACTCCGTGGAGGCGTGCTTCCTGGTTAGGAGTGTAGTGTGCTAGGCTAATTTGCATGTCAAAACTTCCTGATAAAGCATGATTGAATTTCCTGTCACCAGGAGAAGTCTTTAATTTTTCTCGCAAGTCACACGTCTCGTCCATGTGCAATCCGTTTTTTTCACGCACCCATTGACTTGCATTGGCGAGTCTCGCCCGTATTATGCTGCAAATCGCAGCATGCTGCGATTTAACTCGCACGTAAAAACGGACTAGAAAAAATCGGATGATGGGAGCTGCCCCATAGATTGACATTGGTCCGAGTGCAATGCGATTTTTTCTCGCATTGCACTCGTCCGTATTTCTCGCTAGTGTGACTCCGGCCTTACTTTTAGTTCCTTGGGTCCACCATTGCCTTTCCACTGCTGCTCTAGTTTAAATCTAGTTCATAGTCACTGCAGCTGATCAGAAAAGCCTGGGGCAGCTTCAGAAGGTATAACTGGAGCTGGGAAGGTTTATTAATTATAATTTTATTGTTATTTTATCATCAATGAGCCTACAGGCTAAAATTAGTTTATTGAAAAGGGACAACCTCTTCAAAATTATTTTTCAATCTTTTTAACTTAAGTTTTTCTTTAAAAAAGTAAATGCAATTGCAAAATAAGAAATGCTCTTTTGTGATAACTACAGGTTTGTTTTATGACTTTAGTGGACAATATTTTTTTTTCTTTATTTCTAGGTTTAGTGAGTTTTTGAAAGATTTATGTGATCAAGCCTTTTGCAACCGAAGTGTAAGTGGTCTGCAAATACCGAAGTCTGTTCAGTTACCAAAAGATGAAAGTGTCTATGATGTTGTCTGTATGAAAAAGAAATTTTCTTCTTGGTGTATGTGGAAAGATCTGGTTACACCTACTAAAATTGAGGATCTAGTCAAGGTAGGATAATTTGTTATGACACTGTATTTTGGTAGAGTATAAATAATTGTAAATAATGTTTACAAAGTTTGACAAGTAATATGGCATTTCTGGCCATTAAAACTGTAAATAATAGTATTTAAAAATATATATATATTTAATAAAAAAAAATTAACATAATTCCTAATTTAAAATGTAACAATGGTACTCAGCTTCACTTGGCTGTATTTGGTTAAACTATTTGTTGTCTGTGTATGATGAAAAACTTTGTTTGCTACTGATAACTGCATTGGTGTTCCGCATTTTTTTGGACAAATATCTCGAGAATTGTAGGTTCCAGTTTTTTATGGTCTGTATAGATAGTCACATGGAACTTATCTCCTTCAAGAAGATGCCATTGTTCCTCTAGAGCTAATTTTATGGCTAAGGGCTTGCAGTCATCAAAAGAATAATTTCATTCTGCTGAAGAGAATTTCTTGGATAAGGTTCTGAAAGGGTTATTTCTTGATTCTAAGTAATTTTGTGACAGAATTACTCAAAGAGCAATTGCAGAGGTATCCATTTCAAGGCAGAAAAGCCTGTAAAAATCAGGATGGTGTAATACTCTAGTAGCTGAAAATCAAGATTTAAGTTCCTGGAAAGTTTGAACAGTGCAATGTGAACAGATCAAGAATTAGATGCTTTGAAGAATCTAGAGCATGGGAATATTTAGCTTTATCACTTAACTTCTCTTTAAAAGTCCACTTGGGTGTTAAAAGAAATGCATCAAGATAATTTGTTAAATTCATACTAGCAAGTTGATCTTTGACCCACTGTATAGGCCAGCATAAATGGTAGCTAGTAGGGATGAGCTTTCCGATATTGAAATATCGGAAATCGGCCCGATATTTTCTATATCGGAATTCCAATTTACGATTCCGATATTTTTTTCACATCGGAAATCGGAAATTCCATAATCCTTCAGCCTCTGAGCGCTCCGTGGAGCCAACCAGGAGATGAAGAATTGCTGACAACATTGTGTAACTCCCCTAAGCTAGGTAGGAGGCGTCCAAACTTGCTAGCTAGGGGCTGCTGTTGTGAATGGACTTGAAATGAGTTCTGAGCAGAGGCTCCCTCTGGTGGTTACAAGCGGTACTGGACTGTCCAGTGAAGATTGTGAGGATTGGGAATCAGGTGTTACTGACTGGTCTTATATAAGGGAGTCGCCTTCCCATCAGGGTTGCCGGTGATCAATTGTTCTGGTCTCAATCCTTGATTCCTGTTTCCTTTGTAGCCTGCTGTGTCGTGTCTGCATCTCCTGCTAACAGATAAGACATTTTCTTCTTTTTGTTTTTGTGCTTGATTTTTGCATTTTGTCCTGCACTTCTGTGGGGGCCTTCAGGGTCCCCTCCGGGGGCTTTTGCCCTCTCAGTTTAGTTCAGCCACTGATGTTTGTACATTTGCTTTTTCCAGTTTTTTCAGTGGCTGCTGTTTTGATTTTGTTACACCAGAGAACTAATTTAGGTGGTAGAGGTTGTGTGATCTCAGGTGTTTTTGAAATTAGTAGAGTTGGTGCTTTTCAGGGTTTTTTGGGATTGCAGTAAGTGCCCTTCCTATCCTTTTCTATTTAGGTAGTTTGGGCCCCAACGTTTGCTCATACTATTTTCTGTCTGTGTCAGTATTTCTTCTTGTCTAACCGCCATTACATGTTTGGGGGCTTTCTATGTTCTTTGGGGATCTGCTCCGGGGCAGATAGCTTTCCTCTTTCTATCTTTAGGTGTAGTTAGTTTCTCAGGCTGTGACGAGGCGTCTAGGACCAACGTAGGAACACTCCACGGCTGCCTCTAGTTGTGGTGGTTAGTCAGGGTACTGCAATCTCATAGATTCCAATTGCTCTGGTGTATTGCCTTTTTTACCTGCACTCCTCAGCTACCGAAACATAACAGTATCACCGGCCTAAAAATTGAAATTGTATGGTACTCACAGAAGGGAAAAATATTGTGAAAGAAAAAAGGTTGTCAGAGTTGTCAGAGATATTTTTCTGTTTGTTGCATTTTTTTTTTCCCTCTCTGTATCTCTGGGTGCTGGGGAGGATTTTTTCTCTCAATGGAGTTTGCACAGCTGTCTGGCCGTGTGGATCAGCTTGCCACTGATGTTCGGAGTATTGCTACCTATCTTGCTAGGTTGCCTGTGGTGGAACCTAGGATTCCCATGCCAGATTTGTTTTTGGGGGATCGAGCCAAGTTTCTGAATTTCAAAAATAATTGTAAATTGTTTTTTTGCCTTAAAATCTAAGTCCCCAGGGAACGCAGCGCAGCTGGTTCAAATTGTCATCTCTCTCCTGCGCGGCGATCCTCAGGATTGGGCTTTTTCCCTGACACCTGGAGATCCTGTTTTGAGTGATGTTGATGCATTTTTTCAGGCCTTGGGGTTATTGTACGATGAGCCTAATGTCACTGATCAAGCTGAAAAAGCCTTGTTGGCATTAAATCAGGGGCTTGATGACGCTGAGTTATACTGTCAGAGATTCCGTAGGTGGGCAGTCCTGACCAAATGGAATGACGACGCTTTGGCAGCCGTTTTTCGGAAGGGTCTGTCAGATAATGTAAAGGATGTTATGGTGGGATTCCCTGTCCCTCTGGTCTCAATGATTCTATGTCATTAGCGATTCAAATTGACAGACGTTTGCGTGAGCGGAGAAGTATGCGTGGAATAGTGTTGCCTTGTGAACCTGCTTCTGAATCCATGCAGTGTGATAGAGTGGTTTCTGGGGCACAGCGTCATGAGTTTCGAAAGCGCAATGGGTTATGTTTCTACTGTGGTGATGCCTCTCATGCTATTTCAGTCTGCCCTAAGCGGGGAAGACGTTTTGCACGCTCAGTTGTCTTGGGTAGTGTTCAGACTAAGTTTTTATTAACTGTTACTCTGATATGCTCTCTGTCCTCATTTTCTGCTCAGGCTTTCGTTGATTCGGGAGCAGCTATTAACCTGATGGATTTTGATTTTGCTAAACGTTGTGGGTTTCCCTTGATACCCCTACGGAAGTCTATTCCCCTACTGGGGATCGATTCTACCCCTTTAGCTGATAATAAACCTCAGTTCTCTACTCAGGTGATAATGAGGGTTGAACCTGATCATCAGGAGAGCTGCAAATTTTTGGTTCTGTATAATCTGTATGACATTATCGTACTGGGTTTCCCTTGGTTACAGTCTCATAATCCTGTTTTGGATTGGAAATCTGTGTCTGTAACCAGTTGGGGCTGCCAATGTGTTAATACCAACACTCCTGCTTTTTCTGCCTCCTCCCAGGCTCAGGATGTTCCTGACTTTTTGATTGATTTTTCTGATGTGTTTAGCGAAAGTAAATCTGCATCCTTGCCTCCCCATAGGAGCTATGACTGCGCTATTGAATTAGTGCCTGGTAGTAAATTCCCTAAAGGTCGCCTTTTTAACTTGTCTGTACCTGAACATGACGCTATGCGGTCTTATATCAAGGAGTCATTGGAGAAGGGTCATATCAGACCATCCTCTTCACCCTTAGGTGCCGGTTTTTTCTTTGTGGCCAAAAAGGATGGTTCATTAAGGCCGTGTGTTGATTATCGTCTTTTGAACAATATTACTGTGAAATATCAATATCCGTTACCCTTGATTTCTGACCTGTTTTCCAGGGTGAAAAACGCTACTTGGTTTACCAAGCTTGACTTCAGGAGGGCATATAACCTTATTCGCATTAAGCACGGGGATGAATGGAAGACGGCATTTAATACCCCTGAGCGCATTTTGAGTACCTTGTGATGCCCTTTGGGCTCACTAATGCTCCTCCTTCTGTCTTCCAGTCCTTCATGAATGACATTTTCAGGGATTTTGTGGATACATTTCTGATTGTTTATTTGGATGATATCTTGATTTTTTCCAATGACTGGGACTCTCATGTGAAACATGTTCGAACTGTATTCCAGATTTTGAGAGAGAATGCTCTGTATGTGAAGGGATCAAAGTGTCTTTTTGGCGTACAGAGGATCTCATTTTTGGGATTCATTTTGTCCCCATCTGTTATTGAAATGGACCCGGTCAAGGTTCAGGCCATCTGTGATTGGGTCAAACCTACTTCATTAAAGGCTCTTCAAAGATTTTTGGGTTTTGCCAATTTTTATCGTAAATTTATTGGTAATTTCTCGGTTATTGTTAAACCATTAACTGATTTGACCAAAAAGGGTTCTGATGTGGTGAATTGGCCTCCTGAGGCAGTCTCTGCATTTCAGGAACTTAAGCAGAGATTCACTTCTGCTCCTGTTCTACGGCAGCCTGATGTTTCTCTGCCATTTCCTGGTGGAGGTTGATGCCTCTGAAATTGGGGCAGGTGCCGTTTTGTCCCAAAGAGATCCAGAGACCTCTAAAAGTAACCCTTGTGCCTTTTTCTCTCGAAAATTTTCTCCTACTGAACGTAATTATGACGTGGGTAATCGGGAGTTATTGGCCATGAAGTGGGCTTTTGAAGAGTGGAGACATTGGCTGGAGGGAGCCAAACATCAGGTGGTGGTCCTTACGGACCATAAGAATCTGGTTTATCTGGAATCTGCCAAGCGACTTAATCCTAGACAGGCCAGGTGGGCCTTGTTTTTCACACGTTTTAATTTTGTGGTTTCCTTTCTTCCTGGCACTAAGAATGTTAAGGCGGATGCCCTCTCGAGGAGTTTCCTTGCGGACTCTCCTGAGGTATCTGATCCTTCTGTTATTTTGAAAGAAGGTGTAGTTCTTTCCGCCTTCTCGCCCAATTTGAGACTGGCTCTGGAGGGGTGTCAGGAGGATAGGCCCGAGCGCTGCCCTGTAGGGAAATTGTTTGTCCCGGACCAGTGGAAAAAGAGTGTGATGTCTGAGATTCATTGTTCCGCGTTGGCCGGTCATCCCGGAATTTTTGGTACAAGAGACTTGGTTAGTCGGTCCTTTTGGTGGCCTACCTTGTCTCGTGATGTCAGGGAATTTGTGCAGTCCTGCGGGACTTGCTCTCGCTCCAAGCCTTGCTCTCGCTCTAGTGGTTTGTTGATGCCATTGCCTGTGCCCAAGAGACCATGGACCCATATCTCTATGGATTTCATTTCCGACCTCCCTGTTTCTCAGAGAATGACCGTCATCTGGGTGATTTGTGATAGGTTTTCCAAGATGATACATCTTGTGCCATTACATAAGTTGCCTTCCTCCTCTGAATTGGTGCCTTTGTTCCTTC
>JARQOD010000004.1:185498973-185562781 GCA_033576555.1 Oophaga sylvatica | reverse complement strand
TGACACAAGACCCCACGATCGTCTCCTCTAGGACTCTTTGCAACCATTCCCAGTTCCATCCAGGCCTTGGGGATCTATTTCCATGGATTTTATTGTGGAACTACCCCCTTCCAAACAGATGACCGTCATCCTTGTCATAGGGGGACCGACTCACAAAAATGGCCCATTTATTCCAACTGAAGGAATTCCTACTGCTGAAAAAACTGCAGAACTGATAATCAAAGAGGTATTCAGGTTACATGGAATTCCTGACAGCGTGGTGTTGACAGAGGTGTTCAGTTTACGTCAAAATTTTTGGAAGAGTTTCTGTACAGCTTGGGAGTCACGGTGAATCTTTCTACTGCTTTCCATCCTCAGTCCAATGGCCAGACGGAGAGAACGAACCAGACTTTGGAGCAATACCTCCGTTGCTTCATTTCCTATCTTCAGGATGACTGGGTGGCTATTTACCAACAGCAGAGTTTGCTACAACAACTCCATACATAGCGCTACATCTCAAACCCCATTTTTTTGCTAATTATGGAGTACATCAGTATTTATCCTAATCTGCCAGTGAACACTCCCATTTCCTGCTGTAAATGACAGGCTTGCAAAATTACAGGAATCCCAGAAGGAATTATAAGAGATATTACTCAAGACCCAGGAGTATATAAGGAAGCAGCAGATAAACATCGGAGAGTGCCCCCTGCTCTTCAGGTTGGAGACAAAGTTTGGCTGTCCACTAAAAACCCTTAAGACACATGTGCCATCCTCCAAATTGGGTCAGAAATTCTATTGGACCTTTTCAAATTTCTGCAAAAATTAACCAGGTTGCTTTTTGTTTAAAACTTCCCAACAATCTAAAGATTCATCCAGTATTTCACATATCCTTGCTCAAACCCTTCTGTGAAAACCGTTTCCAGGAAGAATTCAGCCACCTCCTCCACCAGAAAGGATCCGTGGTGAAGAAGAATACATTGTGGATAAGATTCTGGACTCCGAAAATTCAGAGGTAAACTGCAGTATCTGGTGCAGTGGGAAGGTTACGGACCAGAGGAAAATTCATGGGAACCAAAGGAGCATCCTGGACTTACAAGAGCCTTTCATCAGAGGTACCCAGATAAGCCAGCTCCTGAGAAGTCCAGAGGCCATCCTGGAAGGAGGGGAGTACTGTCAGGAATCGAACCCAGTGTCTCTTGTCACCCAGCCGGCAGCTCTACCATCTGAGCTATTCTGCTGGCTACAAAGTTCCTTGCTGAACACAGATACCATTGACTGTTCTTCCTGATCGGCTTCACCCAGTGCTCTCTCGTTTGGCCTCTGATTGCCAATTACACGCCCTATATAAACCTGGCCCTGTGGGTGTGTCATTGGAGATTATTGTGCTCTTAGCCTTTAGTCAAGCGTTTCCTGCTGTTCCTGCTGCTACAAACACTGCTCTCCTGTGAACCGACCTCGGCCTGCCTTCTGACTACGCTCTCGCCTGATCCATTGCTACAAACACTGCTCTCCTGTGAACCGACCTCGGCCTGCCTTCTGACTACGCTCTCCGCCTGATCCATTGCTACAAAACACTGCCTTTCCTGTGTACCGACCTCCGGCTGCCACCTGACTACGTTATCTGCCTGCTCTCTGCTACCGAACTGCCTTTCCTGTGTACCGACCTCGGCCTGCCACCTGACTACGCTACCTGCCTCTGCTTTCCCTAGTGTTTGCAGTAACATCGGCTCCAACCCAGACGGGATCTTGATAGTTAGTTCACGCAGATCAGGCTGGCTTCATGCCATTCAAAGCAACCGCCATTAATTTACATAGGCTATTTTTAAAATCTACAGGCAGTACAATCTGACCCCGGGGAAAGGCAGTCCTTTCCTTGGATGCCACGAAGGCATTCAATAGTGTGGAGTGGGAATACATGTGGGAGACTCTGCAAAAAATGGGCTTTGGCCCTATATTTATTAAGTGGGTACAGTTGTTTATTAAAGCCCCAGTGGCAAAGGTAAGGGCTAATGGGGAAACTTAGGAAAGTTTCAATCTGTTCAGGGGAACAAGGCAGGGCTGCCCATTGTCACCTCTCCTTTTCGCTATAGCAATAGAGCCATTAGCATGCTTATTAGACAGCACCAGGAGATAAAAGTTTTTTTCTTATGGACGTAGAGAGGAGCGGATAGCATTATACGCAGACGACATATTTTGTTTGTGGGGGATTTTGCATCTCTTCTGAAGATTATGGACATAATTGCTAGGTTTGGTGTATTCTCGGGATTAAAAATTAATTGGGGAAAGTCGGCTTTACTCTCTTTAGGAAATAATGACAATCTTCAAGTGGGGAGATTCACAAAAATCCCTGTAGTTAAAAAATGAAATATTTAGGTATTCAAGTAACTAGGGGAGTGAATGATTATATGTCACTGAATCTTGGCCCTTTAATAGTACAATCAAGGAAGAAGGTGGGAAACTTGGGGAAAATTACCATTGTTCCCCCTTGGGAGAAAAAATCTAATCAAAATGTGCCTCATGCCATCTATCCTTTACATTTTACATAATTCCCCAGTGTGGATTCCAAAACACTGGTTCAAAAATATGCATAACATTTTTAGAGATTTAGTGTGGAAGAAAGGGGTACCTAGAATCAAATTGGAGAAATTACAATTACCAAAGGATCAGGGTGGATTGGCATTACCTCATGTGTGGGGATACTTTCTGGCTTCTCAACTACAAAATTTTAAGGGATGGGCTCTGGAGGAAAATAATGAAGCAGGGGCATTGGTTATTAAATTCATGGGGGGTGGCAATAATATTTTAGACGTTTTGGAATCAGATGTGTGGCAATAATATTTTAGACGTTTTGGAATCAGATGTCCTTAGGGATAGGTTCCGTAGTGCTCCAACACTGTTCCTTATCATAAGATATGGTGGACTTGCAAAAAATTATGGGAAATGGGAACTTATTCTCAATACACCCCTCTATGGAATAACATACACTTGAGAGAATGATACCATTTGGAGGGATTTGGGGGGTAGAAAAAGCAAGGGTTGAGATATTTGCATCAGGTATATATGGGGGGAATATTTGTTCCTTTGACCATTTAAAACAAACTTATCAGATAAAAAATTCACAATTCTATAAGTATTTACAATTGCAGCATGCCTTGAGGGCCCAGGATAATATAACACCGATTGGAGTATCCAACAACGGGTTACTGGACCATGTTGCCAAAGCAAAAATGATGAAAGGGTTGATTTCTTTAATATATCAATCTCTATTGAGTACAATTTTGGGAGACCCTATGGCACTCATTAAGTCCTGGAGGGATGGGGAAGGGGGACAGATATTGTCTGAAGAGTGGGAGGACATATTGGAAGCTACAGGTAAATTATCAATCAACACAGCACAGAGAAGATCTCAGTTGTTCTTTCTTTATAGGGCTTATAGGACACCAAAGATGATGAAAAAATGAAGTTGAAAAGTGAAGATGAATGCCCGAGATGTAGTAGAGAAGAAGCTGACCTATTACATATTTTTTGGTCATTCCCCAAGCTTGGAGGGCTATGGGAGGATGTGGATAAAATTGTTTGGAGAGGTGTTTAATGTACATTTGGACATGAAACCAAAAATGTGTGTCCTGGGATATCTGGGGGATTGTGGTATTAATGCATCCATTCAATAGGGAATAGGTAAAATTTTGTATCATACAAGAAAGTGTATTGCCAGGCAATGGCTCTCGTGCAGTCCGCCTGTGATTGAACAGATAGTTAAAGACTTGAATAACACCATTCTAATGGAGAAAAAGATATATATTAAGAAAGGTGCTGTTAAGAAATTTGGGAAACAATGGGGAAAATGGATCAAATGTACCTGGGTTGTTTCAGAGGCTCTCGCTGGAGATGTGTTATTTAATACATTTATGTTAGAGTAGGAAATAAAAGGGCATAGGAATTATATAATCTGAAGAATGAATGCATTAGAGAATATTGCAGACATAAACACATAGGAAAATAAGACATACCAGACAAAGGGAAGGTGGGAGTTTTTTTGGAAAGAGTGCAATTGGGGGGAGGGAAGGTTGTATGATTTGGTTTACAATAAAATTTTAAGGTTATCCATGATACAATACAGGTATGATTATAACGATGTCTTGAAAATGGATTGATTTACAGTGATATGTAAAACAAGAATGTAATATGTATTGCTGGGAAATTGTGATTGTCATAATAAAAATGGTTTTGAGTAAAAAAAAAGAGGGATCCAATGGCTGGATATCCTTAGGACAAAAATGTCCTGGAAGGATGGGAAATTTTGAAAAATGAGATTCTCTAAGCACAATCATTAACAATTCCGAAAAAAGGGAAGACTAGGAAGCATTTAAGGAAACCAGGATGGATGAAAACAGAACTTAAAACACATGCTAAAAAGGAAGAAAGAAATGTTTATCAAATTGAAAGAGGGAGGCATTTCTAAAATAGATTATAATGCAGTCTGCACAAATCAGATTACCTAAAGCTGACAATGAATTAAGGCTTGCAAGAGACATCAAAAGCAATAAAAAGTATTTGGAGGATATGTCAAAAGTAAAAGAAAAGTCAAAGATGCTATAGGATTTTTACAGGATGAAAATGATGAAATGGTAAGAAAGGATGTTGAGAAGGCCAAACATTTATAGTATGTTCCCATGGTCAGTAAACGCTGTAAGTTGGACACTGCATACATCCACAGGGTCCAAGCCACAGCGGCGAGATGTTACAGCATAGTGGATGGGATTTCAAGAAATCCTATGTCCAATATACGTACACGGCTGCCTCCGGCTTCCCTGCGGAGATGCACATGTGGCGCGTCTTTCCAGACTGCATGTCTATTTATCTTGCGGAGATGTGAGTCTCCGCAAGATAAATATCACCAGTGCAATGTATAGGACACCGTGATTCCACACAGTTCAATGAACACATGCAGAATCACCTGCAATCAAAAGCCGGCAGAGCTTTGGAGGGAGCGGACATGTGCTGTGACAGTGGGAACATATCCTAAAATTCCTATTTTGCATTTGTTTTCTCTCTGAAAAAAAATGTAACATCAACTATATTCACTATCCTATTAAAGGAGTAGAAGATTCCAGGCTATCTATAAACAGAAAGATAGTAAGGGAATACTTAGCTAACATAAATTAATTCAAGTCTCCAGGTCCAGATGAATTCCACCCCAGAGTACTGAAGGAGATAGCAGAAGAAATTTTTGAACCACTCTCCATAATCTTTAAAAATTGTTGGAGAACAGAAGTCCCAGAAGACAGGGAAGAGCAAATGTTGTTCCTATCTTCAAAAAGGGGAAGAAGGTGGACCCAGGGTACTATACACCGGTGAGTCTAACTTCTATACCAGGAAAGATCTTTAAACAAATTATTAAACGACATGTATGTAAGTACCGGAATAAGAATGAAGTGGATTAACCAGAGTCAGCATGGGTTTGTAACTAATAAGTCATGTCAGACTAACTTAATTTCCTTCTATGACAGAATCACTGACTGGGTGGATCAGGGAAATGCTGTAGATATAGTATATCTTGACTTCAGCAAAGCATTTTACAAAGTATCTCACACAATCCTTATTGAAAAAATGACTAAGTATAGAATGGACAAGGCAACTGTTAGGTGGATTCCTAACTGGCTTAGTGATCGGACCAAAAGAGTGATCGTAAATGGCTGTGCATCCAGTTGAAAGAATGTCTCAAGTGGGGTACCACAGGGCTCTGTCCTGTGCCCTGTATTGTTCAACATCTTTATCAGTGATTTAGATTAAGGAATTGAGAGTAAACTGATTAAATTTGCTGATGACACAAAGCTAGGAGGGATAGCTAATACTAGAGAAAAGAGAGAGAGGATTCAAAAAGATATAAATAAACTGGAGCAGTGGGTAGAAACTAACAGATTGTTTTTTAACAGGGAAAATTGCAAAGTACTACATCTGGACAATAAAAATGAAAAAAAGCAAATACAGAATGGGAGGAATAGGGCTGAGCAACAGCACATGTGAAAAAGACTTGGGTATACTAATAGATCACAGACTGAACATGAGTCAACAGTGTGATGCTGCAGCAAAAAAGGCAAATACAATTCTGGAATGTATTAACAGAAGCATACAGTATCTAGATCACTTGAAGTCATTATTGCCCTCTACTCCTCTTTGGTCAGACTTCATCTGGAATACTGTGTCCAGTTTTCGGCACCACATTTTAACCCTTCCCGACCCATGACGCCACGTAGGCGTCATGAAAGTCAGTGCCAATCCGACCCATGACGCCTATGTGGCGTCATGAAAGGATCGCGTCCCTGCGGGTCGGGTGACCGGGGTCACTGAAAGGTCACCCGACCCGCCGGCACAGGACCCTTTGTGCTTCACCACAGGGGGGTTGGCTTAACCCCCCCGTGGCCACGATCGCTCTGATTGGCTGTTAAAAGTGAAACAGCCAATCAGAGCAATCTGTAATATTTCACCAATATAATTGGTGAAATATTACAATCCAGCCATGGCCGATGCTGCAATAGCATCTGCCATGGCTGGACACCGAGCCCTGACCCCCCCACACGGATTCACGGCGGCGATCGGCCGCCGCCACCGAAAGATGGCAGCGGTCGGTCACCGCCGTCACTAAAAGCTCCCCTCGTCCTGGCCTCCGCTGCCCCCACCTTCCGATCCCCCCCCTCACTTCCGACCCCCATACTCACCTCTCCGGTCCACCGATGTCCTGGATCCTTCCCGGCGGCTGCCCGGGATTCTTCATGGGCGCCGCCATCTTGGAAAATGGCGGGCGTTGCAGATTTCGCTGCTGATCCGCAGCTGATTTCGCTGCTGATCCGCAGCTGATTCCGCTGCTGATCCGCTGCTGATTTCGCTGCTGATTCGCTGCTGATTGCGCTGCGGATCAGCAGCGAAATCAGCAGCGAATCAGCAGCGAAATCAGCAGCGAAATCAGCTGCGGATCAGCAGCGAAATCAGCTGCGGATCAGCAGCGGATTTCGCTGCTGATCCGCAGCTGATTTCACTGCTGATCCGCAGCTGATTTCGCTGCTGATCCGCAGCTGATTTCGCTGCTGATCCGCAGCGGATTTCGCTGCTGATCCGCAGCGGATTTCGCTGCTGATCCGCAGCGGATTTCGCTGCTAATCCGCAGCTGATTTCGCTGCATGTCAATTCTTTGTGCGGATTCCGCAGCGATTTTACACCTATTCCATTATAGGCGTAAAACCGCAGAGAAAAACCACAGCAAATCCGCGCCAAATACGCAGGTAAAAGGCAGGTCGTTTTACCTGCGGATTTTAGAAAAATCCGCAAGTGAATCCGCAACGTGTGCACGGGGCCTTAGGGTCAGGCTGGGTTCATATTGCATTATGGCAGTCCGTTAGATGAACTGCGTTTCACCGCGGTATAACGCGGTGTAACGCAGTCCGTTAACGCTGCCATTCACTCCATTTGTGTGCGCATCGCAACGCATTTCCATGAAGCGGCATGCGTTCGCGACGTGTCGTCATTCAGTGACGGAGCCTTGGACGCAGGCTGCAGCGTCTGGGCTCCATCACCGCTAGCACAGATGAATCATCGCTGATTCCTCTGCACTAGCGGGTATAGCATAACGCGATCGCGTTATGCTATACCGTTACCAGCCGGTCAACGCTACGTGTTGAACGGGCTGGTAAAACGCAATATGAACCCAGTCTTAGGGTTAGAACTAGGGTTAGGGTTAGAACTAGGGTAAGGGTTGGAATTAGGGTTAGGGTTGGAATTAGGGTTAGGGTTGGAATTAGGGTTAGGGTTGGAATTAGGGTTAGGGTTGGGATAAGCGTTAGGGGTGTTTTGGGGTCAGGGTTGGGATTAGGGTTAGGCTTGTGGTTAGGTTTATGGTTAGAGTTGGGATTAGGGTTAGGGGTGTGTTGGGGTTAGGGTTATGGTTAGGGTTTGTATTAGGGTTAGGGGTGTGTAGGGGTTAGGGTTGGGGTTAGGGGTGTGTTGGGGTTAGGGTTGGAGTTAGAATTGAGGGTTTCCACTATTTAGGCACATCAGGGGGTCTCCATACGCGACATGGCGCCACCATTGATTCCTGCAAATTTTGCGTTCAAAAAGTCAAACAGTGCTCCCTTTATTCCAAGCCCCGACGTGTGCCCAAACAGTGGTTTACCCCCACATATGGGGTATCAGCGTACTAGGGAAAAATTGCACAACAACTTTGGGGGTCTAATTTCTCCTGTTACTGTTGGGAAAAAAAAATTGGGGACTAAAAAAGTTATTTTTTGTGGAAAAAAAATGATTTTTTATTTTCACGGCTCTGCGTTATAAACTTCTGTGAAGAACTTGGGGTTCAAAGTGCTCACCACACATCTAGATAAGTTCCTTGGGGGGTCTAGTTTCCAAAATGGGGTCACTTTTGGGGAGTTTACACTGTTTAGGCACATCAGGGACTCTGCAAACGTAACATGACGCCCGCAGACCATTCCATCAAGTCGGCATTTCAAAACGTCACTACTTCCCTTCCGAGCCCCGAAGTGTGCCCATACAGTAGTTTTCTCCCACATATAGGATATCAGCATACTCAGGACAAATTGGACAACAACTTTTGAGGTCTAATTTCTCCTGTTACCCTTGGGAAAATAAAAAAATTGGGGACTAAAAGATCATGTTTGTGGAAAAAAATATGATTTTTTTATTTTCATGGCCCGGCGTTATAAACTTCTGTGTAGCCCTTGGGGGTTCAAAGTGCTCACTACACATCTAGATAAGCTCCTTGGGGGTCTAGTTTCCAAAATGGGGTCACTTGTGGGGGGTTTCTACTGTTTAGGCACATCAGGGGCTCTGCAAATGCAACATGACGCCCACAGAACATTCCATCAAGTCTGCATTCCAAAATGGCGCTCCTTCCCTTCTGTGCTCTCCCATGCGCCAAAACAGTGGTTCCCCCCCACATATGGGGTACCAGTGTACTCAGGACAAACTGTACAACAACTTTTGTGGTCCAATTTCTCCTGTTACCCTTGTGAAAATAAAAAATTGCGGGTTAAAAAAATCAGTTTTTGAGGAAAAAAATGATTTTTTATTTTCACGGCTCTGCATTACAAACTTCTGTGAAGCACGTGGGGGTTCAAGGTGCTCACCACACATCTAGTTAAGTTCCTTGAGGGGTCTAGTTTACAAAATGTGGTCACTTGTGGGGGTTTCTACTGTTTAGGCACATCAGGGGCTCTGCCCGCCCGCAGGCCATTCCATCAAGTCGACATTTCAAAGCGTCACTACATCCCTTCCAAGACCTGACGTGTGCCCAAACAGTGGTTCTCCCCCACATGTGAGGTACTAGCATACTTAGGACAAATTAGACAACAACTTTTGGGGTCCAATTTCTCCTGTAACCATTGTGAAAATAAAAAATATGGGGCTAAATAATCATTTTTTGAGAAAAAAAATTATTTTTTATTTTCACGGCTCTGCGTTATAAACTTTTGTGAAGCACCTGGGGGTTCAAAGTGCTCACTGTGCATCTGCATAAGTTTCTTAGGGGGTCTAGTTTCCAAAATGGGGTCATTTGTGGGGGAGCTCCAAAGTTTAGGCATACAGGGGCTCTCCAAACATGACATGGTGTCCGCTAACGACTGGAGCTAATTTTCCATTCAAAAAGTCAAATGGCGCTCCTTCCCTTCTGAGCCCTGCCGTGCGCCCAAACAGTGGTTTATGACCACATATGAGGTATCTGTGTACTCAGGAGAAATTGCCCAACAAATTTTAGGATCCAATTTATACTGTTGCCCATGTGAAAATGAAAAAACTGAGGCTAAAAGAAAATTTTTGTGAAAAAAAAAGTACTTTCTTTTTTTTACGGATCAATTTGTGAAGCACTTGGGGGTTCAAAGTGCTCACTCTGCATCTAGATAAGTTCCTTGGGGGTCTAGTTTCCAAAATGGGGTCATTTGTGGGGGAGCTCCAATGTTTAGGCACACAGGGACTCTCCAAATGCGACATGGCATCCGCTAAATATTCCAGCATATTTTCCATTCAAAAAGTCAAATGGCGCTCCTTCCCTTCTGAGCCCTGCCGTGCGCCCAAACAGTGGTTTATGACCACATATGAGGTATCGGTGTACTCAGGAGAAATTGCCCAACAAATTTTAGGATCCATTTTATACTGTTGCCCATGTGAAAATGAAAAAAACTGAGGCTAAAAGAAAATTTTTGTGAAAAAAAAAAGTACTTTCTTTTTTTTATGGATCAATTTGTGAAGCACCTGGGGGTTCAAAGTGCTCACTCTGCATCTAGATAAGTTCCTTGGGGGGTCTAGTTTCCAAAATGGGGTCACTTGTGGGGGAGCTCCAATGTTTAGGCACACAGGGACTCTCCAAATGCGACATGGCAACCGCTAAATATTCCAGCATATTTTCCATTCAAAAAGTCAAATGGCGCTCCTTCCCTTCTGAGCCCTGCCGTGCGCCCAAACAGTGGTTTATGACCACATATGAGGTATCGGTGTACTCAGGAGAAATTGCCCAACAAATTTTAGGATCCATTTTATCCTGTTGCCCATGTGAAAATGAAAAAACTGAGGCTAAAAGAAAATTTTTGTGAAAAAAAAGTACTTTCTTTTTTTTACGGATCAATTTGTGAAGCACCTGGGGGTTCAAAGTGCTCACTCTGCATCTAGATAAGTTCCTTGGGGGTCTAGTTTCCAAAATGGGGTCACTTGTGGGGGAGCTCCAATATTTAGGCACACAGGGACTCTCCAAATGCGACATGGCAACCGCTAAATATTCCAGCATATTTTCCATTCAAAAAGTCAAATGGCGCTCCTTCCCTTCTGAGCCCTGCCGTGCGCCCAAACAGTGGTTAATGACCACATATGAGGTATCTGTGTACTCAGGAGAAATTGCCCAACAAATTTTAGGATCCATTTTATCCTGTTGCCCATGCAAAAATGAAAAAATTGATGCTAAAAGAAAAATTTTGTTGGAAAAATTAAAATGTCCATTTTTTCCTTCCACGTTGCTTTAGTTCCTGTGAAGCACCTGAAGGGTTAATAATCTTCTTGAATGTAGTTTTGAGTAGCTTGAGGGGTGCAGTTTTTATAATGGTGTCACTTTTGGGTATTTTCTGCCATATAGACCCCTCAAAGTGACTTCAAATGTGAGGTGGTCCCTAAAAAAAATGGTTTTGTAAATTTTGCTGTAAAAATGAGAAATCGCTGGTCAACTTTTAACCCTTATAACTTCCTAACAAAAAAAAATGTTGTTCCCAAAATTGTGCTGATGTAAAGTAGACATGTGGGAAATGTTATTTATTAACTATTTTGTGTCACATAACTCTCTGGTTTAACAGAATAAAAATTCAAAATTTGAAAATTGCGAAATTTTCAAAATTTTGGCCAAAGTTCCATTTTTTCACAAATAAACGCAAAAATTATCGACCTAAATTTACCACTAACATGAAGCCCAATATGTCACGAAAAAACAATCTCAGAATCGCTAGGATCCGTTGAAGCGTTCCTGAGTTATTACCTCATAAAGGGACACTGGTCAGAATTGCAAAAAATGGCCTGGTCATTTAGGTCAAAATAGGCTGGGTCATGAAGAGGTTAAAAAAGACATCAACAAACTGGAGCAAGTTCAGAGAAGAGATATCAGAATGGTGACCGGTCTGCAAACCATGCCCTATGAGGAACGGTTACAGGATTTGGGAATGTTTAGCTTGCAAAAAAGAAGACTGAGAGGAGACTTAATAGTTGTCTGCAAATATCTCAAGGGCTGTCACATTTTAGAAAGATCATCTTTATTCTCATTTGCACAAGGAAAGACTAGAAGAAAGGGGATGAAACTGAATGGGAGGAGACACAGATTAGATATTAGAAAAAACTTTTTGACAGGGTGATCAATGATTGGAAACAGGCTGCCACGAGAGGTGTTGAGCTCTCCTTCAATGAAAGTCTTCAAACAGAGGCTGGACAGACATCTGTCTGGGATGATTTAGTGACTCCTGCTTTGAGCAGGTGGTTGGACCAGATGACCCAGGAGGTCCCTTCCAAATCTACCATTCTATGATTCTATGAAACTAGACAGCAGAATTTCTTGCACAATTTCTCCCGAACATAGTGCTGCCCTATATATTGTCAGAAATTACTGTTAGGCCACACGTCAGGGCTGAAGGAAGGAGCACTATTCGGCTTTTGGAGCACAGATTTTGCTAGAATAGATTGCGGGTGGCATTTGCTGAGCCCCGAAGGTGCCAAAACAGCAGAAAATCCCCAAAAGTGACCCCTGTGTAGAAACTGCACCTCTTAATGAATTCATCTACGGTTGCAATGACCATTTTGTAGTATCCATGCCATTCTTTATTCTGGAGAATTGCAAATTTGCCAGTCTAGTACTTGTATATTGTGCCCCCATACAGTGTAGCGCCGCATTCTGCCCAACTTGTGCGTCTGGCGATACACACCCGTAAATTAAGTTCCTTCTCTCCATTACAGTAATGCCAAACATGTGGCTGCTTACTGTGGTTTAGGCACAGTGGGTCTTAAAAGGAGGGGAGTATTTGGATTTGGGAGCAGAGAATTCACTGGATTTTACTTGACGGTGCGGAAGCCATGTTGCTTTTCAGAGTCTTTGTTCTACCAGTAATTTGGGAACCCCTTATAGTTCCAGTGACAGATGACGGACCTGAGTGGGAGCTGGTTTTGTGCTCGATAAATTAGGGGTTTTATTGGTGTCATTTTAGGGTAAATAATATTATTCGATCCCTTCCAGAATAAGGCTGGGATCAAATTCTTGTGTTCTACGCTGAGCACCTATGTGGGGGTTTCCATGTAAATCCCACAAAACTGCAATTTAGATAAACCCCAGAGTGAACCACCCACCATGAGGCAGATGGAGACACTTCATACTCCATTTAGTATCTTCTCTGGTGGTCTCCATCTTTTTAAACGTGCACAGATCTGAGGTTGCCCACACTTGTGCTCTAAAAACACGCCTAAAATTATGGGGATACCACTGGAACACAGACCAGTGCAAAGTGACTCCATCTCCTTCATAAGTTTTGGTTCTGTCAGAGTTTTGTCTGAATCGCGGTTTTGGGGAATTTACACGGAAACCCCGATGTAAGCGATCAGCACAGAGCGCAGGGTAAATGTGAGCCGAGCCTTATTCCGATTTTTTGGAGGTAGAATCAACAGACAACAGTACAAAAATAGTTGTTTTTTTTTGTGCTGTTCACCGTGCGGTATAAGTGATGTGACAGATTTATTCTTCGGGTCGGTGCGAATACATCGATATCAGATTTATAGTTTTATTTAGGTTTAGCTGATATCACACAATAAAATGCTTTTTTATAAAAAGTGGGAGTTTTTGTCGCCATATTTTGAGAGCTGTAACTTTTTGATTTTTTGTCAACCAGAACTGTATGAGGGCTTATTTGTTGCAGGACGAGTTGCAGATTTTTTTGGTACCAGTTTGGGTTACATAATATTTTTTGATCGCTTTTTATTCAAATTTTTCAGACACAGAATGATCAGAAAACAGCAATTCAGTTATTGTTTTTATTTTTATTTTTTTGCGCCGTTCACCGTGCAGTAAAAATGAAAAGACCAATTTGTTAGTTGGGTTGGTATGATTAAGGCGATACCGGATTATTTATATAGTTTTTTTTTTTAAGATTTGCTGTTATTACACACTAAAAACAATATTTTAACAAAATGAATTTGTTTTTGCATCACCATATTCTGAGAGCTGTAATTTTTTTTATTTTTTTGCTAAATGAGCCATATTAGGGTTTATTTTTTGTGAAATGGTTTAGTGTTCTCATTTATATCATATTTTTTACATATGACTTTTTGATCATTTTTAATTCACTTTCTTGAGAGGCACTATGATGAAAAAGTGAACTTTTTGGCATGTTTTTTATTTCTTTTCTCTGGCATTCGCTAAAAGGAATAAATAACAAGCCCCTTTTATAGAGCGGGTAATTACGGACTCGACGATATCAATTATGTGTACTTTTTTGTTTATTATTGTTTTATCACAAATACTGCTTTTTGAGTGTCAAAACAGCATTAGTGTGCGCATTTTTGTGGGTTTTTTAACTCTTTTACATATTTTATTTTACTTTTTTCACTTTTTTACACTTTTCCAATGTGGGACATTTATATCCTACCTATAGCTGCTCTCCCAGTACACCTGCCAAACATGATTTAAACACATTTCCTGAAGATTACCAAAAGCTAAACAACGGTTTTGGAGCTGACAGGATCCCTTTAAAGTCAGCAGGGAAAAAGTTGAAGAATGAATCAGGTATATTACTTACATTATAGGTACATTGATTTATGGACTACTAGTACATATTTTACAGGTTTTTTTTCACATGAAAATAATTAATTTTCATGATTTTTTTAAATATCTAAAAATAAAAACATTTTTCTAGATTTGTTTCTATTTGTAACCAAAATGTGAGGGCTAGGGTGACCTGGCCCATGCTGTGGCAATGCAAATATTCATTAAACTGGCAAAGCTCCATCTGTAAGCAGTGTTACCTGATGCCGCACAGGGCATGATGTGAGTAAAGTGGCTGTCTTATGGAAAGCAGGCCTCAAAGTTTTGGGAACAAGTCCTGCAAAAGCAAGGCATCACCACAAGGCAGAAACCAAAGTAGAAACTATATTGATAATGTCAACCAGGGTTTATCAGTGCTGTTTTAGGGATGAAGGATATGTTACATCATGGTCCTTGGAGAGCCAGAGCAAACTGGAAACTCCCCTGTTACCTTCTCTCCCAACCCCAGCATTATTTAATGTTTTCCCTATGCTTTGGGGTTAGTACTGCCAAACTGGGAGGAATGATCACAAGGAAAATGCTGCTGACCTTGGGACAGGGTTGGTTGATGGAGTATGCTACTGCCAGAGGAAGAGACTGAGCGCTATTGACACGAGGCGAATGCAGCTCCCATTTGGATAAGTATTGGTTATTAGGGCAATGCTGCTGTTGGTTGAGTAGGGTTGGTAAAGGAGACTTGGGGTGGGTGGGGGTTGACAGAGGAAGCAATGCTTCTGCCAATAAGGGGAGACCGGTTAGGGACATCAACCTAGTAAGTGATGGATAGGGAGGAAGACAATGCTGATTAAAGTGTACACTCCCTGACAGAAGTTTTGTCGCTTATCCATGTTATGTAAATCAAAGCTTATAACCTGATGTTAAATTCATCCATTGGTTTTATAAATTACTCTTTTGAAAGTTGAAACCCTCCCAAATTTGGTTTAAGTTAAGAAAATAAATTGGCATCAATGCTGAAATATTGATCATTTAATGAACACAGAATGGTCAGATTTTGGCAAGACAAAAGTTTTGTCGCCTGGTCATGTAATGCACCCAATCCTAGTTTACATCCTCACCAGTGCTCAGTAAATGATTGGTTAATTAGTGGATGTGTATAAAAAGAAACCCAGCACCCCAGACCTTCACTTGAACTGCAACTTGAGCTCTGACAACGTGCCAAAAATCCACCCTGCAACCAAAGCCTTGATTATCAAGAGGCTGAAGACCAGATCCACTGCAGAGGTGGCTGGCACCTTTAATGTGTCTCAGCATCAAGTACAAAGAATCAAAAAAAGATTTGAAGAGACTGGAGATGTGTTTGACAAGCCCAGGTCGGCAGACCCCTCAAGACAACTGCTCAGGAGGAACGTTTGTTGGTTAGAAAATCCAAAGCAAGCCCTCTTCGGGTGAGTTTCCACGGTCAGGAAACGCTGCGTGTTTGGCGCTGTGCGCTGGCGCAGCGCCAAACACGCAGCGTCCAGATGTTACAGCATAGTGGAGGGGATTTCAAGAAATCCCGTCTCCACTATGCGTAACAATACGCAGGTGGCAAACCTGCGTAAACGGACATGCGGCGCGTCTTTTTAGACCGCAGCATGTCCTCGCGTATTGCGGCGACGGTGCGTCGCCGCAACAGAATTAACACAGGGCTATGTAGCCCTGCGCTCTTTCCGGAGGTGTTCCGGAGGTGTCCTGAACACCTCCGGAAAGATCGCGCGTCAGAAAGGGGGCGGGGCTTAGACGGAGCGGAATTTCCGCTCCGTCCAAAGCGCTATGGTTCCGGACCGTGGAACCATAGCCTTCCACTGCAGCAGAGCTCCAACAGGCCTGGTCACCTCAAGTCCCTGTGTCAACTAGAACAGTTTGTAGGATTCTGTCTCGAAATGGCCTCCATGGTCGAATCAGTGCCCAGAAGCCAGCACTAAACAAAAGGCAAATAAAAAACCGTGTGGCATTGCAAAGTCCCACAGCCTGCTAAACAGATGGATGCTGGAAAAGTGGCAGAAGGTGGATTTCTCTGATGAATCTTCAGTAGAATTACACCACAGCCGCCGCAAATACTGCAGGAGACCTTCTGGACCCGTATGGATCCAAAATACACCCAGAAAACAGTTAAATTTGGTGGTGGAAAGATCATGGTCTGGGGTTACATTCAGTATGGGGGTGTGTGAAACATTTGCAAAGTGGAAAGCAATATCAATAGCCTAAAATGTCAAGAAGTATTAGCTACCTCTTACATTCCATATCATAAAAGGGGTCAAATTCTGCAGCAGGATGGTGCTCCATCACATACATTCATCTCTACAACAAAGTTCCTCCAGGCAAAAAAGATTAAGGTGCTCAAAGACTGGCCAGCTGTCAGGGACACCGCACTGAACTTGCTCACTGAGCCAGTGCGTGTGTCCTGAGTGAACAAACTATGCCCAAAGATACCTGTAGCAGAGCTGCAGCAGAGATGACGTGTGTTTCTCAGTAACAGGACCTTCCACATGTGACTGCTAGTGGGTGGAGCCGGCCACACGTCTCTCAGAGGCAGTAGCAGCAGATAGAGAATGCTTCAGACCAAAGGACCTGCGGGCACGTGACTGCTAGTGGGCGTGGCCTAAGCTCCAGAGAGCTATGAGGTGAAGGAAAACTCCTAGAAGGGTAACTACGGGACACAGTTACCAAGGGGCATATACCGAACGAATAATCAGAACGTAGCCAAGGGGTCATACACATAGAGGGCGACGAAGTACAAGAGGAGCAGGCAGAGCGGAGTCAGAACGTAGCCAAGGGTCATACACGTAGAGGGCAGCAGAGTACAAAAGGGACAGGCAAAACTCGAAACAGGGACACAGCCAAATCAGAACCAGACAGACAGAACGTAGCACAGGCACAAAGCACTGACACAAGCACAACAGGGTCACACACACTCGGCCAAGGGTCAGAGTATAAGCGACAGAGGATGGCCCCACAATGAGGCTATAAAAAGCCTCCCAGAATCCCAGAGTGAGGCCATCCCGGTTAACCCTAAAACCACCTAATCCCAGAAACTCAGCAGACCATGACACCAGCCCAGTCACCAGACAAGAACATCATTGAGCATGTTTGGGGTAAGATGAAAGAGGAAGCTTGGAAGACAAAACCAAAGAATCTAGATGAACTCTGGGAGGCATGTAAGACTGCATTCTTTGCTATTCCTGAATAATTCATTAATAAATTATATGAATCATTGTTGAACCGCATGTATGCAGTCCTTCAAGCTCATGATAGTCACACAAAATATTAAATATGACTCTAATAGCACCACAACTTCATTCACCAATGTTATGCAACATATATTTGTATTTTAAGATAATTATTTGTTTGAATATCACATTACTTTCTGCAGGCGACAAAACTTTTGTCTTGCCAAAATCTGACCATTCTGTGTTCATTAAATGATCAATATTTCAGCATTGATGCCTATTTATTTTCTTAACTTAAACCAAATTTGGGAGGGTTTCAACTTTCAAAAGAGTAATTTATAAAACCAATGGATGAATTTAACGTCAGGTTATAAGCTTTGATTTACATAACATGGATAAGCGACATAACTTCTGTCAGGGAGTGTAAAAGGGGACAATTTTGTTGTCAGTGGGATTAATTGAAAGTTGCTGCAGGTGGGGTAAGAATATAGCTGGCATTTAAAAAGGGGCGATAACAGGGATAATGTTGCAGGCAGTGGGTATAGGGTGGAATGCTGCTACCAGTTCTGCTGTAATGTGGTGTTTGTGCCCCTGGAAAGTTATCTTGGGCTGCACTGTGGTATTTGGTGCTACATGTGAGTATTATATATGCTGCATAGCTGATTGTTCATTGAAGAAGCCCCAGGATTTACATGGATTGACTGATAAGGCCAGAGTAAAAAAGGATTGAAAAGTCTTATGATCTGATTCACTATTGATTTTTGCACTATTTTTGTCGAATTTGTGTTTTTCACCTGTATTTGTTTGCGTCATACTTATATTTTTATTTGCGCTTTTTTTAAAAATTCTTTTTTTCTGTGTTCGTCTTGTGTTTTTTACTTCTCCATTGTAGGCAAGATCTAGGCTTTCCAAATTTCTTCGGTTCATTAATCATTTGCAACTGGTCAAAAATTCCCAAAATGTTTGCACAAACTTATTCAAATCCTACCCCAGAAGATAGATTTTATGCAGGTATAGAATTTTCTGCAACATTTTTGTGATATTTCACAGAATATTGTGAATTTGCACTACAGGTCACAAAAAAGGTGAAAATAAAGACTGTGTTTGACTTTGCACAAAATTAATAAACTGCACACGCCATTCAAAAGAATTTGTTGAAAAAAAATGGAAACGAATACAAGGACAAAAAAGTGACTGTAAAAAATAAATTTATTAAAAATTGGGGTCTTAGTGTATAGGGTTGGATGTCTGTATGCTGCATCTCCAGACACCATGGGTGAGTACTGTAATAAATTATACTAGTTAGACACTGGTTGATTGTATACTGCAGGAGGGCCCCTAAAATGGTTGTCCACTAATAGACAATTCCAGTATACTGAATAAACTAAAAAAAAATATTGCTGTTTACCTCCCAAACTGGTGCCTCTTCTTCGCTCTCAGCCCTGTATTCCCTGCCGGTCTAGCAAAACCAATATTACGTGACCAATGCAACAAGTTACCAGCCAATAATTGACTGCAACTTTCACACTTCTGTTCAAGCGGAAGAAACATTGTCCCGGAGATAATTATCAATTAATTTAAAACTTATACAGCACTTTTGGGCCATTAATGTGGGTACTGTGATGTACTGTGAAGAACTACAAAGCATTATAGTTTTTAAAAATTTCTATCAGGCAAGGTGATATGGAAAGTGTGAAGAGGGACATAACAGTTTTGCGCTTAATGTGCAGAGGAGAAAAGTTTAAAGTTTGCTATAGGGCCATAGCAAGTAGGACTCTAACTATGCCAATGTTAATGTCCCATATCATATTTACACCAATAAGATTTTATCTATTAGGTCAAATTATAGAATCCTCAACTCTTCTTGGGAAATCAGGGTATGTTTAAGTGGTTCCTTAATGATGAAAATGTTCAGCAGCAACAGAGTGACATGGCCTTGCTATGATTTCTGTTAAGGCTCCATGCACATTAGATGAAAGTTGGCCAAACATGCTAATTTCGGTGGGAACAGCCAAACCATCTGAAGAGTATTGGAACCTTCTCTTCCTTAATAAGAGAGAAAGATCAGACGTTTGGAATTTGATTAGCCATTCCTTTAGTTTTCACGAGAGATAAGAAGCTGCCAGAGAAGTTCAGAATTTCTGATTAAAAATTGTATGGTTATCTGTTATGATTTGGTAGCTGAGGAGAGCAGGCAAAAACGGCAATACACCAGAGAGGTTGGAATCTACTGGATTGCAGTACCCTGACTAACCACCACAACTAAAGGCAGCCGTGGAGCGTACCTACGCTGGTCCTAGACGCCTCGTCACAGCCCGAGAGGTTAACTACACCCAAAGATAGAAAGAGGAAAGCTATTTGCCCCGGAGCAGATCCCCAAAGAACATAGGAAGCCCCCAAACATGTAATGGAGGCTAGACAAGAGTAAATACAGACACAGACAGAAAATAGTATGAGCAAACGCTGGGGCCCAATCTGCCCAGACAGAAAAGGATAGGAAGGATACTTACTGCAATCCAAAAAAACCCTAAAAAAAAAAGCCAACGCTACTAATTGCAAAAACACCTGAGATCACACGACCTCTACCACCTAAATCAGTTCTCTGGTGTAACAAAACAAAGCCGCAGCCACTGAAAAAACTGGAAAAGGCAAATGAACAAACAACAGTGGCTCCAGAGGAACTGAGAGGAGCCCAAGCCCCCCGGGGGGGGGGGGGAAACCTGGCTAAACTCACAGAAATGCAGAGAAATATGCAAATGGTAAGCACAAAAAGAAAAAACAGAAAATATCTTCTCTGAGAGCAGGAGAAGAGGCAAGACTCGGCAAGCTTCCAAGTGAACCAGGAAACAACGTCGAGACAAGAACAATTGATCACCGGCAACCATGATGGGAGGGAATCTCCCTTATATCCAGCCAGTCTGTAATTCCTGATTGCCAATCCTCATTTAATGGTTCAGCACTGTCTGCAACCACCAGAGGGAGCTTATGCTCAGAATTCATTTCTAACACATTCACAACAGTACCCCCACTTGAGGAGGGTCACCGAACCCTCATTTGTGCAACCAGGTCGGTCAGGATGAGCTCTGTGATACGCACGGATCAGTCTCCTAGCATGGATGTCCGAAGCAAACACCCAATTGTCCTCCTGACCATAACCTCTCCACTTAACCAAATACTGGAGTTTCCGTCTAGAAAAACGAGAATCCAATATTTTCTCAACCACATACTCCAGATTGCCCTCAACCAAAACAGGGTCAGGAGGCGCAGCCATAGGAACCACTGGCTCGACAAACCTCTTCAATAAGGACTTGTGGAACACGTTATGGATCTTAAATGTCCCTGGAAGAAGTAAACGAAAGGAAACAGGATTAAGAATCTCCATGATCTTATAAGGTCCAATGAACCTAGGCTTAAACTTAGGAGATGCAACTCTCATAGGGATATTTCTTGAGGACAACCAGACCAAGTCCCCCACTTCAAACCGAGGACCATCAGTCCTATGCCGGTTGGCAAACCGCTGGGCCCTCTCCTGAGAGAGGGACAACCTCTCCACTACCTGGTCCCAAATCTGCTGCATACGCTCCACAACAGAGTCAACACCTGGACAGACAGAAGCCTCTGTCTGTCCCGAAGAAAATCGAGGGTGAAACCCAAAATTGCAGAAAAATGGAGACATCAAAGTGGCAGAGCTAGCCCTATTATTAAGAGCAAACTCAGCCAAAGGCAAAAAAGAGACCCAGTCATCTTGATCAGCAGACACAAAGCATCTCAGATAAGTCTCCAATGTCTGGTTTGTTCTCTCAGTTTGTCCATTTGTCTGAGGATGAAAAGCCGAGGAGAAAGACAATTGAACACCAAGTTTAGAACAAAAAGTCCTCCAAAATCTGGAAAAAAACTGGACTCCTCTGTCAGACACAATGTTCTCAGGAATGCCGTGTAACCGAACCACGTGCTGAAGGAACAAAGGCACCAATTCGGAGGAGGAAGGCAACTTAGGTAATGGCACAAGATGTATCATTTTGGAAAACCTATCACAAATCACCCAGATAACGGTCATTCTCTGAGAAACAGGGAGGTCGGAAATAAAATCCATAGAGATATGGGTCCATGGTCTCTTGGGCACAGGCAATGGCATCAACAAACCACTAGAGCGAGAGCAAGGCTTGGAGCGAGAGCAAGTCCCGCAGGACTGCACAAATTCCCTGACGTCACGAGACAAAGTAGGCCACCAAAAGGATCGACTAACCAAGTCTCTGGTACCAAAAATTCCGGGATGACCAGCCAACGCGGAACAATGAATCTCAGACATCACACTCTTTTTCCACTGGTCTGGGACAAACAATTTCCCAATAGGGCAGCGCTCGGGTTTATCCTCCTGACACCCTTCCAGAGTCAGTCTCAAATTGGGCGAGATGGCGGAAAGAACTACATCCTCTTTCAAAATAACAGCAGGATCAGATAACTCAGGAGAGTCCGCAAGGAAACTCCTCGAGAGGGCATCCGCCTTAACATTCTTAGTGCCAGGAAGAAAGGAAACCACAAAATTAAAACGTGTGAAAAACAAGGCACACCTGGCCAGTCTAGTATTAAGTCGCTAGGCTGATTCCAGATAAACCAGATTCTTGTGGTCCGTGAGGACCACCACCTGATGTTTGGCTCCCTCCAGCCAATGTCTCCACTCTTCAAAAGCCCACTTCATGGCCAATAACTCCTGATTACCCACGTCATAATTACGTTCAGTTGGAGAAAATTTTTGAGAGAAAAAGGCACAAGGGTTACTTTTAGAGGTCTCAGGATCTCTTTGGGACAAAACGGCACCTGCCCCAATTTCAGAGGCATCAACCTCCACCTTAACGGCAGAGAAACATCAGGCTGCCGTAGAACAGGAGCAGAAGTGAATCTCTGCTTAAGTTCCTGAAACGCAGAGACTGCCTCAGGAGGCCAATTCACCACATCAGAACCCTTTTTGGTCAAATCAGTCAATGGTTTAACAATAACAGAGAAATTACCAATAAATTTACGATAAAAATTGGCAAAACCCAAGAATCTCTGAAGAGCCTTTAATGAAGTAGGTTGGACCCAATCACAGATGGCCTGAACCTTGACCGGGTCCATTTCAATAACAGATGGGGACAAAATGAATCCCAGAAAAGAGATCCTCTGTACGCCAAAAAGACACTTTGATCCATTCACATACAGAGCATTCTCTCTCAAAATCTGGAACACAGACCGAACATGTTTCACATGAGAGTCCCAGTCATTGGAAAAAAATCAAGATATCATCCAAATAAACAATCAGAAATTTATCCACAAAATCCCTGAAAATGTCATTCATGAAGGACTGGAAGACGGAAGGAGCATTAGTGAGCCCAAAGGGCATCACTAAGTACTCAAAATGCCCCTCTGGGGTATTAAACGCCATCTTCCATTCATCTCCGTGCTTAATGCGAATAAGGTTATACGCCCCCCTGAGGTCAAGCTTGGTAAACCAAGTAGCACTTTTCACCCTGGAAAACAGGTCAGAAATCAAGGGTAACGGATATTGATATTTCACAGTGATATTGTTCAAGAGACGATAATCAATACACGGCCTTAATGAACCATCCTTTTTGGCCACAAAGAAAAAACCGGCACCCAAGGGTGAAGAGGATGGTCTGATATGACCCTTCTCCATTGACTCCTTGATATAATACCGCATAGCTTCATGTTCAGGTACAGACAAGTTAAAAAGGCGACCTTTAGGGAATTTACTACCAGGCACTAATTCAATAGCGCAGTCATAGCTCCTATGGGGGAGCAAGGATGCAGATTTACTTTCGCTAAACACATCAGAAAAATCAGTCAAAAAGTCAGGAACATCCTGAGCCTGGGAGAGGCAGAAAAAACAGGAGTGTTGGCATTAACACATTGGCAGCCCCAACTGGTTACAGACACAGATTTCCAATCCAAAACAGGATTATGAGACTGTAACCAAGGGAAACCTAGTACAATAATGTCATGCAGATTATACAGCACCAAAAATTTGCAACTCTCCTGATGATCAGCTTCAACCCTCATTATCACCTGAGTAGAGAACTGGGGTTTATTCTCAGCCAAAGGGGTAGAATCAATCCCCAGTAGGGGAATAGACTTCCGTATGGGTATCAAGGGAAACCCACAACGTTTAGCAAAATCAAAATCCATCAGGTTAATAGCTGCTCCCGAATCAACAAAAGCCTAAGCAGAAAATGTGGACAGGGAGCAAATCAGGGTAACAGTCAACAGAAATTTAGTCTGAACACTACCCAAGACAACTGAGCGTGCAAAACGTCTTCCCCGCTTAGGGCAGACTGAAATAGCATGAAGGGCATCACCACAGTAGAAACATAACCCATTGCGTTTTCGAAACTCATGACGCTGTGCCCCAGAAGCCACTCTATCACACTGCATGTGCTCAGAAGCTGGTTCACAAGGCAACACTATTCCACGCATACCTCTACGCTCACGCAAACGTCTGTCAATTTGAATCGCTAATGACATAGAATCATTGAGACCAGAGGGAGCAGGGAAACCCACCATAACTTCTTTTACATTCTCTGACAGACCCTTCCGAAAAAGGGCTGCCAAAGCATCATCATTCCATTTGGTCAGGACTGCCCACTTTCGGAATTTCTGACAGTACAACTCAGCATCCTCAAGCCCCTGATTTAATGCCAACAAGGTTTTTTCAGCTTGATCAGTGACATTAGGTTCATCGTACAATAACCCCAGAGCCAGAAAAAATGCATCAACATTACTCAAAACAGGGTCCCCAGGTGTCAGGGAAAAAGCCCAATCCTGAGGATCGCCGCGCAGGAGAGAGATGACAATTTGAACCTGCTGTGCTGCGTTCCCTGAGGACTTAAGTTTTAAGGCAAAAAACAACCTACAGTTATTTTTGAAATTCAGAAATTTAGCTTGATCCCCCAAAAACAAATCCGGCATGTGGATCCTAGGCTCCACAACAGGCAACCCTGCAAGATAGGTAGCAATACTCCGAATTTCAGTGGAAGCTGATCCACACGGCCAGACAACTGTGCAAACTCCATTGAGAGAGAAAAAAAAATTCCTCCTCAGCACCCAGAGAAAAAGAGGGAAAAAATGCAACAGAGAAAAAAAAAAAAAAATTCTGACAACTCCCCCTTTTTTTTTTTCCTTTTTACTATTTTTCCCTTCTGTGAGTACCATATAATTTTCAGTTTGGCCGGTGATACTGTTATGATTTGGTAGCTGAGGAGAGCAGGCAAAAACGGCAATACACCAGAGAGGTTGGAATCTAATGGATTGCAGTACCCTGGCTAACCACCACAACTAAAGGCAGCCGTAGAGCGTACCTACGCTGGTCCTAGACGCTTCGTCACAGCCCGAGAGGTTAACTACACCCAAAGATAGAAAGAGGAAAGCTATCTGCCCCGGAGCAGATCCCCAAAGAACATAGGAAGCCCCCAAACATGTAATGGTGGCTGGACAAGAGGAAATACAGACATAGACAGAAAATAGTATGAGCAAACGCTGGGGCCCAATCTGCCCAGACAGAAAAGGATAGGAAGGATATTAACTGCAATCCAAAAAAACCCTAAAAAAAAAAGCCAACGCTACTAATTGCAAAAACACCTGAGATCACACGACCTCTACCACCTAAATCAGTTCTCTGGTGTAACAAAACAAAGCCGCAGCCACTGAAAAAACTGGAAAAGGCAAATGAACAAACAACAGTGGCTCCAGAGGAACTGAGAGGAGCCCAAGCCCCCCGGGGGGGGAAACCTGGCTAACCTCACAGAAATGCAGAGAAATATGCAAATGGTAAGCACAAAAACAAAAAACAGAAAATATCTTATCTGAGAGCAGGAGAAGAGGCAAGACTCAGCAAGCTTCCAAGTGAACCAGGAAACAATGTCGAGACAAGAACAATTGATCACCGGCAACCATGATGGGAGGGAACCTCCCTTATATCCAGCCAGTCTGTAATTCCTGATTGCCAATCCTCATTGAATGGTTCAGCACTGTCTGCAACCACCAGAGGGAGCTTCTGCTCAGAATTCATTTCTAACACATTCACAACAGTTATCCATGGGATAAACTAATTTATTGCATATTAGTAAGGGTGGATAGGTGAATACTAGAGGTGAGCAGATCAGGCACAATTAGAATTCACCTGTTGATGTGGATTTCCCCAGGAAAATCAATTTGCAAATTCAAATGTCTCCACGAATTGAATGTCTCTTATTATGTTCTGGGGTCTATACAGACCCTAGGGTAAAATAAAACTAAGATGTAATAAATAAAGGAAAAAATATCCTGACATCACTGCCCACCTCTCCAATCACTCTGCTCTTTACTGTCACTTCTCTGGTCCTAGTCAAATCTTCATATCACTTCTTCACGCAAGGCTATTTTGTTTGATAAAGCCCAAGATGGTTTTGCACAAGAGCGCATAAGGTCCCAATATTATAAATCTTTGGCGCCATGACCTTGCACATGCATGCGTGGATACTTTCCTCATCAAAGCCAGAATTCCTTGGCCTGGGGATTCAGCACTTGTGATGATGTAAGAAGATGCTACGAGTACCGGACAGGTGATGGTGAGGAGTGCACGGACCGGAAAGGTGAACAGTATTATTTTTTCATAACCTTATAGGATGGCTCTTTACAGTTCAGAAAATAGTGGCCAACAGCTGCCATTTTGCTGAATCTGTGCAAAAGCAAATTACAGTAATCCCGCAATTTCACTCGAATATACTTGTTCATCTCTAGTGAAGATCATAATTCTGGGGCCCCCACATATTGGAAGAACACGTTAAATAGCTGTACACTCATATATCAAATCTCAGCTTTTGATAAATATCAGTACAATGCTATTTTGATATAATAGTTTTTACAGCTGTCCAGCTTTTCTTCTTCATGAGTGTAACAATATTTATATTTTTGTTATTCTGTCAATTTATCCTTATCCCACCAATAATTGTTCAGACACTACAGTAATTATACTAGAAAAGATGATATAGCAAAGCTTTATTTTCCTGAGTGATTTTCCTTCCACCTTCTCAGAGTTTTTGTGCCGCGCTCAGAGGACCACATATTCATGCACAAGAGCTTTTGAGCACTAAAATGGAGTATTGTTGGATGAACATGATAGCTTTCTGATGAGTTTCAGTGAGATATAATAAAAAAAGGAAATGAATTCTTAATTCTTGCCTTGATGCAATTAGTCTAGGCATTATAATTACAGTTTTTTCACTGTAACTAATGAATCTAGTGATTATAAGAACATTTCAGTTTTCATTAATCAAGAAAAATTGAATTTAAATTATTCAGTTATACTGCATAACCATATTATGGTTATATATCTGCTTACAGTTAAGTGCTATAAATATATAACTTATGCAATTACGGTGGCTTTACCATTTGATTCTTTGAAAAATGAAACCGGAAACAAGTTATAACATACGTACCACCAGGATTATTTCCATAATAGTCAGCCAACAAAGTAAAATTACTATAAGAGAGTTTCCAGTTTTATGTTCAGGTGCTTCTCACAAATTAGAATATCATCAAAAAGTTATTTTTATTTCAGTTCTTCAATACAAGAAGTGAAACTCATATATTATATACTGTAGAGTCAGACTCATTATAAACAGAGTGATCTAATTCAAGTGTGTATTTCTGTTAATGTTTAGTGATGATGAGCGAACGTGCTTGCCACTACTCGCTACTCGCCCGAGTATCAGTGTATTCGGTGTACTCGGCGAGCACAGAGCATTTCCGGTATTATTCGGAGGGAGCTTGGGTCTCCGCCCTGCAATTTTGGCACTCTTTAGAGCGCCAATGAACATGCACGGATTGTCTGCCACACACTGTAATGCCGCAGCCATCTTTGTTGTGGTATTATAGTGATTGGCTGACCACACAGCATCATCAGGTCTATAAGAGACCGGACACCGCCCTGCTCGGCGCATTCAGCTCCGGAATCAGATAGTGTAGGGAGAGGTGCTGCTGAGATAGGGTCAAATTTGTGATTTTATTAGTTAGTGTGGGTATACCATTGTTCAATCCACAAATCCAGCTAAACCAACAGTACTTTTAAGGGCTAATTAGGGGGTATGTAGATTGCAAGGCATGAAGGCACTGTGAGTATATAGATCTCACTGCATACTTCAACAGGGTCCATTACTGTCTGGTGCTGCCTATTATATATATACCTAGCTGCAGGTATCCGTGGCTAGCATTATTTTTTTTTGCACCTGAATTCTGCTAATTTTATTACAAAGCAATCCAGAGCCCCCTTTTTTCTACATTTGTTTGCTTGGTCACACTACAGACTACGGCCATGTCATTTTAATACAACAGCGTGAAATTCTGGCAATTTAAAACGGCTTTTTTTGTCCCAGGCATCAGATCTGAGTGCGCAGAAAATTCTGGCCTTTTTTTTGGTACTGTAGTATTTTTTGAATTGTCTTCCAACATTTTTGGACACCATTTTAATGACCAAAAAATCTTTAGGAGGCCAAAAAATATTTAGCTACAGTTCTTTATCACTGTGTTTGTACGCGACACGCATCACATATCATTGCGATAACTATTTAACAATTTTAGTACTCCAACAATTTTTTTTTGGTGTCATAGTCTAGTTATTGACACAATTTTGGTGGGCCAAAAAAAATCCAGTCCACATATTTAACAGTGTTCTATCTCCGTCAGATCTATCTGTGGTCTACAAATTGCGGCATTTCCGGCCTATATTCCACTGTTTTTGCTGTCTGTTACCCTACGTCTAGACAGTATTTTGGGGTAAAAAAAATTTTTTAAAAACTCCAGGGCAGATATTGAACAGTCTGTTATCTCTGTCAGACGCCTGGTGTATCTGTGCTCTACAAATAGTTGCTTTTCAGGCCTACCTTACACTTTTTTTGGCTGTCTGCTACCCTATGTCTATATAGTATTTTGGGGTAAAAAAAATTAAAAAACCTCCAGGACACATATTGAACAGTCTGTTATCTCCATCAGACGCCTGGTGTATCTGTGCTCTACAAATAGTTGCTTTTCAGGCCTACCTTACACTTTTTTTTTGCTGTCTGCTACAATACCTCTATACAGTATTTTGGGTTAAAAAAAATAAAAAAAAACTCCAGGACACATATTGAACAGTCTGTTATCTCCGTCACATGCCTGGTGTATCTTGTGCTCTACAAATAGTTGCTTTTCAGGCATAAATTACACTTTTTTGGCTGTCTGCTACCCAAGGTCTAGTATACACGATGTTGGGGTATAAAATAAAAAAATCCAGGCCACATAGTGACCAGTGTGGTATCTGTGTCAGACTCCTATCTCTGTGTGCAAAAAATTGTGGCATATCAGGGCAACATTACCCTTTTTTTGCTATGTCTTACCCTATTTATATAGTCTTTTTGGGTAAAAAAAATAAAAAAAACTTCAGGACACATATTGAACAGTCTGTTATCTCCGTCAGACGCCTGGTGTATCTGTGTTCTCGAAATAGGTGCTTTTCAGGCCTACATTACACTATTTTGGCTGTCTGCTACCCTAGTTCTGTACAATATTTTGGGGTATAAACTAAAAAAATACAGGCTACATAGAGTGACCAGTGTGGTATCTGTGTCAGACTCCTATCTCTCTGTGTGCAAAAAATTGTGGCATATCAGGGAAACATTACCCTTTTTTGCTGTGTCTTACCCTAATTCTAGACAGTCTTTTTGGGTAAAAAAAAAAAATTAAAAAACTTGTCTCCGTAAGACGCAAGTTGTATCTATGCTCTACAAAAAGTTGCTTTTCAGGCCTACCTTGCCCTTTTTTTGTCTGCTACCCTATGTATAGTATACACTATTTTGGCCTAAAAAATAAAAAAATACTGGCCTCATATTGAACAGTCTGGTATCTTAGTGGCACGCCTCACCTATCTGTGGGCTAGAAAGTGTGCTTTTGAGCCTTCCCTTCATCTTTTTTAGCTGTGTTTTAAAGTAGCTCAAAACAGTTTTTCGTTGTAAAAAATATAAAAAGACTGGCGACATATTGAACAGTCCGGTATCTCTGTGGTACACCTCGTATCTGAGGGCTAAAAAGTGTGCTTTGGAGGCTTCTATTCACCCTTATTTGCTGTGTGTTACCCTAGCTGTAAACACTATTTAGGGCTAAAAATTTAAAAAATACAGCCCACATATTGAACAGATAGCTAAGCTATTGTGGCCTACAAATTGAGGCAATTCAAGCCTACATTTCACTGTATTTGCTGTCCGTTACCCTAGTTCTGTACAATATTTTGGTGTATAAACTAAAAAAATACAGGCTATATAAAGTGACCAGTGTGGTATCTGTGTCAGACTCCTATCTCTCAGTGTGCTAAAAATTGTGGCATTTCAAGGCTACATTAGACAGTTTTTTCTTCATCTTACCACAGTTATAGACAGTGACAACAGTTTGTTCAACAAATAAAGTACATTCTAGATATTTGAAAGTGTGTTTTGCCCCGCACACGGATTACATCTAATTTTGCTCCAAATTGTGAATTTTTTTATTGAAAGTTGAAAATATTGTACTACATTTAAAATGGGCAAAGCTCGTGGCAAGGGACCGGGAACTGGATGTGATGGTGATGGTGCATGTAGAGGCAGAGGGCAAGCTGCAATTGTGCCACAACAAACACTCACATTTTATCGCAACAGATTCCTGTCAGAATTCATAGAGGAAGGCAGAAGACCACTCTTGACACCAGAGCAGCGTGAAAAGGTAGTTGGTTGGATGTCGGAAAATACTTCCAGTCAGTTTGGCACCACCACCAGCACCGTCTTCCACATGGTCAAGTCTGAGTAGCTGTGAGTCTGGACCGCATATTCCTCAGCCTGAACCTCCTTCCACCTCCCATGCCGAGTGCGCGCAGACAGCTGATCCCACATTTGAACACTCCGAAGAGCTGTTCAGTTGTCCATTTACAGATTGTGGACTCCCACCCGGTCCACTTGAAGCGGGGCAAACTGAGATTGCATATAGCGATGCTCAAATATTTGAGCAGCCAGGTTCACATGAAGGCGATAGTGGGAATATGTCACAAGAGGTGGACGATGATGAGACACAATTACCAGAAAGACAGGAGGAGGACCAGGGTGCGGACGTGGAAGAGGAGGTGGTGGATGATAAAGTAATTGACCCAACCTGGCAGGAGGACATGCAGAGTGAGGACAGCAGCACACAGGGGGAGGGAGGCATAGCACCACAACAGGCAGGAAGAAGCACTGTGGTGGCCGCAAACAGAAAGAGGGCAACCGTTCCTCATAACACCAACATGACGGAAGTTGTCATCACAACTGTTCAGTCTTCCCGAGTCTGGTTGTTAGAAAGTCAGCTACAGCTTCAGCCGCCCTTACCGTGCTTCAGCAGCATTTGCAGCTTCCAGCTCACCGACTGGTGTGTGATGTCCCCATGCGTTGGAATGCTACACTGCATATGCTGGAAAGGATTTGTGAGCAGAAGAGGGCCGTTGATGAGTACCAGCATCAACAAGGGCGTTGGTATTCAGTTCAGACTCCACACATAACATTTCAGTAGTGGACATGGATGTCAGACATATGTACCATCCTACAAAACTTTGAGGAGTCCACCAAGATGGTGAGTGGCGGTGACGCCATAATTAGCGTCACCATCCCTTTTCTCTGTATTCTGAAACGCTCTCTGCTCACAATCAAAGAGGATGCATTGCAGGTGGATCACGATAAGATGGAGCAAGGAACCATACAGGGTGATTACACAGCCTAGCCTCATGTCATCTCAATGTGGATTGGTTGACACTGAGGAAGAGGAGGAGGAAGAACAGGAGCTACTTTCCTGCGCTATATATGGTACTACAAGCAAAACTGTCATGCCGTCTATTCAGCATGGATGGCCTGAGGACAGGGAGGAGGAGGACAGCATGGTCAGTCATCCTGTTGGTGAGGACACGGAAGGCTTGCCAGTTATCAATCTGGCACGCATGGCAGACTTTATGCTGTGCTGCCTTTCCCGTGACCCTCGCATTATCAAAATTTTTCTGGACACTCAGTACTGGTTGGTGACACTTCTAGACCCATGCTACAAGGAGAACTTTCAATCTCTTATTCCAGAGTGAGATAGGTATATTATAATGATGCAGTACCAGAGGGCCATTGTTGTGGAATTACTGAAAAAATTCCCATCTAAAACGCTGGTGGCAGAGGTCGCAGTTCGTTGGCCAACCAAGGAGTAGAGGCAAGAGAGACATAACCACAATCCAGCAGAGGCAGGGAACACTGGGAAAGTACTGGGACACTTTTCTCAGACCCTCCCATCGCCCTGGCACAGAGTCGAGGGGTAGTCTCACAAGGCCTGGAAAGTTTGGGAAGATGTTGAAGGAGTACCTTGTTGACCGTACCAACATTCTCCGTGATTTCTCTGTGCCTATTAATTATTGGGTATCCAAGCGGGACATGTGGCATGAACTGGCTCTCTAAGCCTTGGAAGTCCTGGCCTGCCCTGCCACTAGCGTTTTGTCAGAGCGGGTTTTTAGTGCTGCTGGTGGAATAATAATTGATAAGCGCATCCGCCTGTCAACAGAAAATATTGACAGACTGACTCTTATAAAAATGAACAAGGCATGGATTGGGGCAGACTTCTGTACACCACCGAATGAGAACAGCGAAACATAACCTTCAATACAGTATATTTTTTTGGGAGGTGTATTTCCATCCATTTCACACCCACACATGGGTATACACTTCCTGACTTTGGCTATTTGGTGTGTTATTATCCTCCTTCTCATCCTCATCATCCACCACCACTAGAACACAAGGGTGACCATGGTCTGTGATGCAACAGCCAGTATTAATTTTTTCAAGGGTGTTTTGATGCCCGTTCAAAAAATGTTTACACTTAATGTTGAAGTGTCACCCCACAGGGGAAAATGTTTTTCAGCCTATGCACTTAGTGTATGGGCATTCCAAGTATAGGAGACGCGCTCCTTTAAACTGGGAAGACCTTTTTCATAGGCCATACTCCACGTCTCTTCCTACACCACCCCTAGATCACCAGGGTGAATGTGTTCCATGATGATACAGGCACTACATTGTTTTGCAAGGGAGTTTAGCATGTCCGTAACTACAATTATTTACACTTTTGATTGATGTGCCCCACCCCAGGGGAAAAGGTATTTCAGCCTATGCACTTAGTGTATGTGCATTACAAGTATAGGAGACATGCTCCTTTAAACTATGAAGACCTTTTTCGCAGGCCATACTCCACGTCTCTTCAGAAACCACCACTAGATCACCAGGGTGAATGTGTTCCGTGATAATACAGCCACTACATTGTTTTGCAAGGGTGTATGGCCATTACAAGTATAGGAGACTTGCACCTTTGTAATGGAAACTGATTTTTAGGAGGACTTCATACACGTCTCTTCAAAGTGGTATTTTCATTTGACCAAATTTGGGGCAGGCCTTCCATTTAATGCACAGGAAAATACTATGGCAGACCCACTTCATAATAATGTGAACTTTGTTGGTTGTTAATATTCTTCAACAATGCAATTCTTATATGCCAGTTCTTCAGCCTCAACACTGCAATGCTAAAATGCAGGGTCTTCAGACACACCACAGCAATTGATCAATGCAGGTTCTTAAGCCTCAACAGTGCCAGTGTCCACCGCTGGGTCTTCAGGGTCAACACTGCAATTGTCCACCACTGGGTCTTTAGCATCAACACTGCAATTGTCCACTGCCGGTTATTCAGCCTCAACACTACAATTGTCCACCGCTGGGTCTTCAGGGTCTTCAGCCTCAACACTGCAATTGTCCACCGCTGGGTCTTCAGCGTCAACACTACAATTGTCCACTGCCGGGTCTTCAGGCTCAACTATCACTGCGTAGCCAAACAATATGGGAGTAACAAATTAATAGGAAGAATGCTTTCAGGTGGCCATCAAGTACGTGGTTTCAAAGCCTTTTTGTGGAGCATTTGAATTTGATGCAGGCAGGGCCTTGTACTCAATGCATGAGCTAACAATATGGCAGTGGCAAAAGAGTAATGTGAACGTGGTTTTCCTGTAGACATCCACTAGGTTGCTTCTAAGCCTTTTTGGGGTGCATTTCAATTTGATGCAGGCAGGGCCTTGTATTTAATGCATAAGCTAACAGTATGGCAGTGGCAAAAGAGTAATGTGAACGTGGTTTTCCTGTGGACATCCACTAGGTCGCTTCTAAGCCTTTTTGGGGTGCATTTCAATTTGATGCAGGCAGGGCCTTGTATTCAATGCTTAAGCTAACAGTATGGCAGTGGCAAAAGAGTAATGTGAATGTGGTTTTTCTGTGTACATACACTAGGTCGCTTCTAAGACTTTTTGGGGTGCGTTTCAATATGATGCAGGCAGGGCCTTGTATTAAATGCATAAGCTAACAGTATGGCAGTGGCAAAATAGTAATGTGAACGTGGTTTTCCTGTGTACATCCACTAGGTCGCTTCTAAGCCTATTTGGGGTGTGTTTGCATTTGATGCAGGGCGGGCCTTGCATTCAATCAAGAAGCTAACAGTCTAGCAGTGGCAAAAGAGTAATGTGAACTTGGCTTTCCTGTGTACATCCACTAGGTCGCTTCTAAGCCTTTTTGGGGTGTGTTTCAATTTGTTGCAGGCAGGGCCTTGTATTCAATGCATAAGCTAACAGTATGGCGGTGGCAAAAGAGTAATGTAAACGTGGTTTTCCTGTGTACATCCACTAGGTCGCTTCTAAGCCTTTTTGGGGTGCGTTTAAATTTGATGCAGGCAGGGTCTTGTATTCAATGCATAAGCTAACAGTATGGCAGAGGCTAAAGAGTAACGTGAACTTAGTTTTCCTGTGGCCATCCAGTACCTGGGTTCAAAGGCTTATTGGGGTGCGTGTTACTTAGCTGCAAGGCAGGCCTTGCATTTAATGCATAGGCTAACACTATGGGAGACCTATTTCCTTATAATTGGAACACTTTTTCATGAGTCCCTCCTGTATGTCTCATCACAGGGTTATTGGGGTGCGTCCTAATTTTTGGCAGCCCAGCCACTCAGTGCCTAGGCAATAACAGTATAGGAGACCCACTGTTTAATATTGGCCCTTTAAGTAGATTAATGCTGCCTGATGCCCCTATAAAAATTGGCTTTGTGACTTTAAGAGTCCCTCCTTCATAAATGAAACAAGATGTGTCTGATGATGTGTCACACACCACATGGCCAGCTAAGGTTGTTAAATGCTTCAAAAACATTTCACAGTAAATGCATTTGTATTGGTTGAAAGCAATGGTAATGTTGAAAAACGCATGAAAAATGCTACGTGTGAACATAGACAAATTGGTGGAGGAACTTTTTTACTTTGGGTAAATTATTTTGCCTTATATAAAAGTCATTAGCCTGGAAACGATGTTCCTTGACATATTTCCCAGGAAAATCCATTTTGGTTTCGTTTTTGTATGTTTTTTGATGTGCCTGTAAAAATGGCGTAAGACTCTGACAACATTGCTCACAGCTGTGACCTGGGAGTCAGAAATACTTCCAGGGGCATTCCCCATGATGTCCCCATGTCATTGAGCTGTGCTTCCATTATTTACAGACGTTTTTAGACTTTAAAAGGACCCCCAGGGGGGAATCGCGGCAAAAATGTTTGGTTTTCCCATAGACTTATATTGGGCTCGTTGCTTGGGTCGAGTACCCGAGTATTCCAATTTGCTCAACCCGACTAACGAGCACCCGAGCATTTTAGTGCTCGCTCATCACTATTAATGATGATGATTATGGCTTACAGCCAATGAAAACCCAAAAGTCATTATCTCAGTAAATTAAAATAATTAATAAAAAAAAATCTGCAAAGGCTTCCTAAGCATTTAAAAGGGTCCCTTAGTCCATTTCAGTAGGCTCCACAATCTTGGGGAAGACTGCTGAGTTGATAGATGTCCAGAAGGCAGTCATTGACACTCTCCACAAGGAGGGTAAGCCACAAAAGGTCATTGCTAAAGAAGCTAGCTGTTCACAGAGTGTTGTGAACAGCCAGCACTCCCAGCACTCCATTACAGACAGACAGAATTAGACGATTATATAGTAGATGTGGACAGATAATTGTCAGATGTTGTAAGAAGCCCTTACAACATCTGACAATTATCTATCCACATCTACTATATAATCGTCTAATTCTGTCTGTCTATAATGGAAATCCCACGTCGCTGATTGGTCGTGCCCGGCCGGACGTGGCCAATCAGCGTCAGGTGCAGTCCGGCCGCAAAATGGCACAGGATTTGAACCATGCACGCCACCGCTATCTCGGGAGAGCGCCGCTGATCTCCCGACGGTAGCCACGGGTCATCTCCTGCCGCATGGAGGTCAGCAGCGACGCAGCCGGGAGATGACCGGCGCCAGCCGGTCATCTCCCCGCTGCTTGCAGCAGAAGTACCCCGACCGGCGGCCTCCATGTAAACCCCAGCAGCAGCCTCCACATACAGCCCACCACCAGCAGCCTCCACATATACCCCAGCAGCAGCAGCCTCCACATATACTCCAGCAGCAGCCTCCACATATACTCCAGCAGCAGCCTCCACATATACCCCAGCAGCAGCCTCTACGTACACCCCAGCAGCCTCTATATACACCCCACAGCAGCAGCCTCTATATACACCACAGCAGCCTCTATATACACCCCAGAAGCCTCTATATACAGCCCAGTAGCCTCTATATACAGCCCAGTAGCCTCTATATACACCCAGCAGCCTCTATATATACCCCAGCAGCCTCTATATACACACCAGCAGCCTCTATATACACCCCAGAAGCCTCTATATACACCCCAGCAGCCTCCAACATATTCTAGAATACCCAATGTGTTAGAACCGGGCCACCATTTAGTAAACAAATATTTATTTATCTACCCAGAGAATTGTTATGGACGAATGTGATGAACGGCATACGGAGGCCGGGGAATCCCGGATTAGGATCCCACCACTGCCACCAATATGTCACGATCTGCAAGGATTTTTATTTATCCCACTTTCCAGTTCCGCTTAGGAACTCGCTGCTCTCCGGCGCCCCCTTACCCTCAGGTCAGTCAGCGAACTGCACCTAGGATAATTAGTAGCCGGACGGGCCGCTTGGACGTGTGCTGGCTATTGGGCACGCTGCAGTGAGGGGATTATATCTACTCCTAGCCGCAGCGAGGCAATACACTTATAAAACCCGCACCGTCACTGCCAGCTATAGCCAAAGCCTCAGCACACACACGCTCGCTGCCACCAGCCTCTGGATCTAGAATGTGGGGCAGAGGCCACCCCAATTTAGTAGCGTAGTATACTTCAGGCACGTGCAAATTTGTTAGAGCATGGAGACGAACTAGTAATTTTATACTTTACTCCAAAAAGATAGGCAGTGTTTACAAAAGTTTTAAAAAGATTTTACAAAGGGAGACAATTAAAAAAATATGTACAAGCAATTAAAATAAAACAGGGTTAAAGAAGAAAACACTCACATGGTACTTAAAACATTCCGGCAAACCAGGCTGGTGGGCGGAGCCACACGTCATAGTTCATTTGAGATCCGACTGGCACGGCATCCCAGGCTAGAAAGACCAGGAGGGCTCAGGTGCAGACTTATACATCTGGGCTTGTGAAATCACTAAAAGGGCTGGCTTGTGACAGTCCTCCCCCCTGCTCTCACAGTTACAATCTGGCTAAAAGACTTATCATAATCATAACTTGCAGAGGGTACCCAATGTAGAAACACACATAGAATCATCTTACCCAGCATGTCGCCGGCATTCATCCACATCCAAATATGGAGTACCCATTTCACACAGTTTAGGAGGAATCCTTTTCTCGGATTCTGTTGGGGCTACAACTTAGCCAGAACCACTGTAGTGAAATCTGATAGGAGCATGTTGCAGAACTGTAGCTTTCGTATTTTTATCATAAACTCGCTGCGTTTTATGACCAAATGAGTACATTCCCATTATTGTCTATGGAAGGAGCTGCACATGTTTGGAACAGAGGCCTGTTATGTTTTGGTAACTGAGGCAGGGCAAAAAAAACACAAAGGCAGGCAAACACCAGAAAGGTTAGTAACTAATAGGTTGCAGACCCCTAAACTAACCACACAACTAGAAGCAACCGTGGGACATCCCTACGGTGCCCTAGATGCCTCGTCACAGCCGGATAGCTATCCCTGAAGATGGAAAAAGGAAAGCTAACTGCACCGGAGTAGAGCCCCAAAAAAATAGGAAGCCGCCAAACATATAATGGCAGTTAGACAACATGAAAACACGGACACAGACAGAAAATAGCATGAGCAAACGCTGGGACCCGAACTGTCTAGATAGGACAGCACAGGAGAAGACACTCTCTGCAAGCCAGAAAAACCCTAGGAAAAACTCCAACACTTCTGAATCCAAAAACGCTGAGACCACTCGGCCTCGACCACCTATATCAGATCTCTGGTGTGAACACGCAGATACCCAGTGGTACAAAATCACAAGAACTGAGCAAATGAACAAATACAAAAAGAGAACAGAGACCAGCACAAGCCCCTAAAGGGGACCCGGCTGAACTCAAAAGCAAGGCAGAAAAAACAAGCAAAATCAAACCACAGAAAAAAAACAGAAACTTATCTGAATGATAGCAGAGGCAGCAGAAAACGAAGCTGAATTCCAACCTAGACTGTTGTGAATATGCTGGAGGCGGCTTCTGAGCTGGGGCTCCCTCCGGTGGTTGCTGAGGGTAATGAACTGATCAATGAATGGCCTTCAGCTGGCGCTGAATGGTAGGATATAAGTGGCCTGATTTCCCAGCAGCCTTGCCGGTTATCAATTGTTCTTATCGTCTTGCTTGAAGCACTGCTAGTTTCCTGCTCTCCTTCAGATACGTGCTGTTTTTTTTTCTGTTTGATTTTCTCTGCTGGTTTGCTGCCTGTAGTGGACTGTAGCCTGTCCCCTTTTGGGGGTCTGGCGCTGCAATTGTGCTCTGTTTGTGTCTGCACTTTTGCTTTGCTCTTTTGTTACTTTTATTTGCTGAATAGCGTTTTGTTACACGAGAGATCTGATTTAGGTGGAAGAAGTCGTGTGATCTCAGGTTTTTTGGCAATCAGAAGTGTTGGTATTTTTGTTAGGGTTTTTGTTGGATTGCAGTCAGAATTCTTTCCTTTACTTTTCTGTCTAGACAGATTGGGCCCCAGTGTTTGCTCATTCTATTTTCAGTCTGTGTCCGTGCTTTCTTCCTGTCTAACTGCCATTACATGTTTGGGGGCTTCCTATTTTCTTTGGGGATCTGCTCCGGGGCAGATAGCTTTCATCTTTCTGTCTTTAGGTGTAGTTATCTCTCAGGCTGTGACGAGGCGTCTAGGATCAACTTAGGAACGCTCCACGGCTACCTCTAGTTGTGTGGTTAGTTCAGGTTACTGCAATCCAATAGATTCCAGCCTCTCTGGTGTATTACCGCTTTTGCTATTTTTTGCCATTTCTCCTAAGTTACCGAAACATAACAGTATAACCGGACTAAACTGAAAATTATATGGTACTCAAGAGAAGGGAAAAATAGTAAAAAAGGAAAAAGAAAAAAGGGAGTTGTCAGAAATTTTTCTTTTCTGTTTGTTGCATTTTTTCTCTGGGTGCTGAGGAGGAATTTTTTTTTCTCTCAATGGAGTTTGCACAGTTGTCTGGCTGTGTGGATCAGCTTGCCACTGAGGTTCGGAGTATTGCTACCTATCTTGCTGGGTTGCCGGTTGTGGAACCTAGGATCCCCATGCCAGATTTGTTTTTGGGGGATCGATCTAAATTTCTCAATTTCAAAAATAACTGTAAGTTGTTTTTTGCCTTAAGACCTAAGTCCTCAGGGAATGCGGCACAGCAGGTTCAAATTGTCATCTCCCTGCTGCGCGGCGACCCTCAGGATTGGGCTTTTTCCCTGACACCTGGGGATCCTCTTTTGAATGATATTGATGTATTTTTTCAGGCTCTGGGGTTATTGTACGATGAACCTAATGTCACTGATCAAGCTGGAAAGACCTTGTTGGCATTAAATCAGGGTCTTGAAGACGCTGAGTTGTACTGTCAGAAATTTCAAAAGTGGGCAGTCCTGACCAAATGGAATGATCATGCTTTGGCAGCCCTTTTTAAAAAGCGTCTGTCAGAAAAAGTAAAGGACGTTATGGTGGGATTCCCTGTTCCCTCTGGTCTCAATGATTCTATGTCTTTGGCTATTCAAATTGACAGACGTTTGCGTGAGCGCAGAGGTATGCGTGAGATAGTGTTGCCTTGTGAGCCAGCTCCTGAGCCCATGCAGTGTGATGGAGTGACTTCTGGGACTCAGCATCATGAGTTTCGTAAGCGCAATGGGTTACGTTTCTACTGTGGTGATGCTTCCCATGCTATCTCTGTCTGCCCTAAGCGGGGAAGACGTTTTGCACGCTCTGTTGTCTTGGGTAGTGTTCAGACTAAATTTCTGTTGACTGTTACCCTGATTTGCTCCCTGTCCACATTTTCTGCTCAGCTCAAACTTTTGTTGATTCAGGAGCAGCTATTAACCTGATGGATTTTGACTTTGCCAAACGTTGTGGGTTTCCCATGATACCCCTGCGGAAGTCTATTCCCCTACTGGGCATTGATTCTACCTTTTTGGCGGAGAATAAACCCCAGTTTTCTACTCAGGTGATAATGAGGGTTGAACCAGATCATCAGGAGAGTTGCAAATTTCTGGTGCTGCATAATCTGCATGACATTATTGTATTAGGTTTCCCTTGGTTACAGTCTCATAATCCTGTTTTGGATTGGAAATCTGTGTCTGTGACCAGTTGGGGCTGCCAATGTGTTAATACTGACACTCCTGTTTTTTCTGCCTCTCCCCAGTCTCAGGATGTCCCTGACTTTTTGACTGATTTTTCTGATGTGTTTAGTGAAAGTAAATCTGCATCCCTGCCCCCTCACAAGAGCTACGATTGCGCTATTGAATTAGTGCCTGGTGGTAAATTTCCTAAAGGTCGCCTTTTTAATCTATCTGTACCTGAACATGATGCTATGCGATCTTATATCAAGGAGTCATTGGAGAAGGGTCATATCAAACCATCCTCTTCACCCTTGTGCGCCGTTTTTTTCTTTGTGGCCAAAAAGGATGGTTCATTGAGGCCGTGTATTGATTATCGCCTCCTGAATAAGATCACTGTTAAATATCAATATCCGTTACCTTTGATTTCTGACCCATTTTCCAGAGTGAAAAGTGCTGGTTGATTTACCAAGCTTGACCTCAGGGGGGCGTATAACCTTATTCGCATTAAGCACAGGGATGAATGGAAGACGGCGTTTAATACCCCTGAGGGGCATTTTGAGTACCTAGTGATGCCTTTTGGGCTTACTAATGCCCCTTCCGTCTTCCAATCCTTCATGAATGATATTTTCAGGGATTTTGTGGATAAATTTCTGATTGTTTATTTGGATGATATCTTGATTTTTTCCAATGACTGGGACTCTCATGTGAAACATGTTTGGACTGTGTTCCAGATTTTGAGAGAGAATGCACTGTATGTGAAGGGATCAAAGTGTCTTTTTAGCATACAGAAGATCTCATTTCTGGGATTCATTTTGTCTCCGTCTGTTATTGAAATGGACCCGGTCAAGGTTCAGGCCATCTGTGATTATGTTCAATGTTGTGAATGTGTTAGAAATGAATTCTGAGCAGAAGCTCCCTCTGGTGGTTACTAACAGTACTGAACTATTCAATGAAGATTGTGAAGATTGGCAATCAGGTGTTACAGACTGGTCTTATATAAGGGAGGTTCCCTCCCATCAGGGTTGCCGGTGATCAATTGTTCTTGTCTCAACTTTGGTTCCTGGTTCACTTGGAAGCTTGCTGTGTCTTGCCTGCATCTTCTGCTAACAGATAAGATATTTTCTGCTTTTATTTTTGTCCTTGCTTTTTGCATTTTGTCCTGCACTTCTGTGGAGGTCAGCCGGGTCCCCTCCGGGGGCTTGTGCTCCTCTCAGTTTATCTGAGCCATTGTTATTTGTTCATTTGCCTTTTCCAGTTTTTTCAGTGGCTGCTGCTTAGTTTTGTTACACCAGAGAACTAATTTAGGTGGTAGAGGTCGTGTGATCTCAGGTGTTTTTGCAATTAGTGTGTTGGTATTTTTTTAGGGTTTTTTGGATTGCAGTAAGTGTCCTTCCTATCCTTTTCTTTCTAGGAAGATTGGGCCCCAACGTTTGCTCATACTATTTTCTGTCTGTGTCTGTATTTCCTCTTGTCTAACCGCCATTACATGTTTGGGGGCTTCCTATGTTCTTTGGGGATCTGCTCCGGGGCAGATAGTTTTCCTCTTTCTATCTTTAGGTGTAGTTAGCTTCTCAGGCTGTGACGAGGCGTCTAGGACCAACGTAGGTACGCTCCACGGCTGCCTTTAGTTGTGGTGGTTAGTCAGGGTACTGCAATCCAGTAGATTTCAACCTCTCTGGTGTATTGCCTTTTTTGCCTGCTCTCCTCAGCTACCAAATCATAACAGTATCACCGGCCAAACTGAAAATTATATGGTACTCACAGAAGGGAAAGATAGTGTTAAAAAAAAAAAAAAAAGTTGTCAGAGTTGTCAGAGATATATATATATTTTTTTTTTCCTTTCCCTCTTTTTCTCTGGGTGCTGAGGATTTTTTTTCTCTCAATGGAGTTTGCACAGTTGTCTGGCCGTGTGGATCAGCTTGCCACTGAAGTTCGGAGTATTGCTACCTATCTTGCAGGGTTGCCGGTTGTGGAACCTAGGATCCCCATGCCAGATTTGTTTTTAGGGGATCGAGCTAAATTTCTGAATTTCAAAAATAACTAAGTTGTTTTTTGCCTTAAAACCTAAGTCCTCAGGGAACGCAGCACAGCAGGTTCAAATTGTCATCTCTCTCCTGCGCGGCGATCCTCAGGATTGGGCTTTTTCCCTGACACCTGGGGATCCTGTTTTGAGTAATGTTGATGCATTTTTTCTGACTCTGGGGTTATTGTACGATGAACCTAATGTCACTGATCAAGCTGAAAAAGCCTTGTTGGCATTAAATCAGGGGATTGAGGACGCTGAGTTGTACTGTCAGAGATTCCGAAGGTGGGCAGTCCTGACCAAATGGAATGATGATGCTTTGGCAGCCCTTTTTCGGAAGGGTCTGTCAGAGAATGTAAAAGATGTTATGGTGGGTTTCCCTGCTCCCTCTGGTCTCAATGATTCTATGTCATTGGCGATTCAAATTGACAGACGTTTGCGTGAGCGTAGAGGTATGCGTGGAATAGTGTTGCCTTGTGAACCAGCTTCTGAACCCATGCAGTGTGATAGAGTGGCTTCTGGGGCACAGCGTCATGAGTTTCGAAAACGCAATGGGTTATGTTTCTACTGTGGTGACACCTCTCATGCTATTTCAGTCTGCCCTAAGCGGGGAAGACGTTTTGCACGCTCAGTTGTCTTGGGTAGTGTTCAGACTAAATTTCTGTTGACTGTTACCCTGATTTGCTCCCTGTCCACATTTTCTGCTCAGGCTTTTGTTGATTCGGGAGCAGCTATTAACCTGATGGATTTTGATTTTGCTAAACGTTGTGGGTTTCCCTTGATACCCCTACGGAAGTCTATTCCCCTACTGGGGATTGATTCTACCCCTTTGGCTGAGAATAAACCCCCAGTTCTCTACTCAGGTGATAATGAGGTTTGAACCTGATCATCAGGAGAGTTGCAAATTTTTGGTGCTGCATAATCTGCATGACATTATTGTACTAGGTTTCCCTTGGTTACAGTCTCATAATCCTGTTTTGGATTGGAAATCTGTGTCTGTAACCAGTTGGGGCTGCCAATGTGTTAATGCCAACACTCCTGTTTTTCTGCCTCTCCCCAGGCTCAGGATGTTCCTGACTTTTTGACTGATTTTTCTGATGTGTTTAGCGAAAGTAAATCTGCATCCTTGCCCCCCCATAGGAGCTATGACTGCGCTATTGAATTAGTGCCTGGTGGTAAATTCCCTAAAGGTCGCCTTTTTAACTTGTCTGTACCTGAACATGACGCTATGCGGTCTTATATCATGGAGTCATTGGAGAAGGGTCATATCAGACCATCCTCTTCACCCTTGGGTGCCGGTTTTTTCTTTGTGGCCAAAAAGGATGGTTCATTAAGGCCGTGTATTGATTATCGTCTCTTGAACAATATCACTCTGAAATATCAATATCCGTTACCCTTGATTTCTGACCTGTTTTCCAGGGTGAAAAGTGCTACTTGGTTTACCAAGCTTGACCACAGGGGGGCGTATAACCTTATTCGCATTAAGCACGGTGATGAATGGAAGACGGCATTTAATACCCCAGAGGGGCATTTTGAGTACCTTGTAATGCCCTTTGGGCTCACTAATGCTCCTTCTGTCTTCCAGTCCTTCATAAATGACATTTTCAGGGATTTTGTGGATAAATTTCTGATTGTTTATTTGGATGATATCTTGATTTTTTCCAATGACTGGGACTCTCATGTGAAACATGTTCGGACTGTGTTCCAGATTTTGAGAGAGAATGCTTTGTATGTGAAAGAATCAAAGTGTCTTTTTGGCGTACAGAGGATCTCATTTCTGGGATTCATTTTGTCCCCATCTGTTATTGAAATGGACCCGGTCAAGGTTCAGGCCATCTGTGATTGGGTCCAACCTACTTCATTAAAGGCTCTTCAGAGATTCTTGGGTTTTGCCAATTTTTATCGTAAATTTATTGGTAATTTCTCTGTTATTGTTAAACCATTGACTGATTTGACCAAGAAGGGTTCTGATGTGGTGAATTGGCCTCCTGAGGCAGTCTCTGCGTTTCAGGAACTTAAGCAGAGATTCATTTCTGCTCCTGTTCTACGGCAGCCTGATGTTTCTCTGCCATTTCAGGTGGAGGTTGATGCCTCTGAAATTGGGGCAGGTGCCGTTTTGTCCCAAAGAGATCCAGAGACCTCTAAAAGTAACCCTTGTGCCTTTTTCTCTCGAAAATTTTCTCCAACTGAACGTAATTATGACGTGGGTAATCGGGAGTTATTGGCCATGAAGTGGGCTTTTGAAGAGTGGAGACATTGGCTGGAGGGAGCCAAACATCAGGTGGTGGTCCTCACGGACCATAAGAATCTGGTTTATCTGGAATCAGCCAAGCGACTTAATCCTAGACAGGCCAGGTGGGCCTTGTTTTTCACACGTTTTAATTTTGTGGTTTCCTTTCTTCCTGGCACTAAGAATGTCAAAGCGGATGCCCTCTCGAGGAGTATCCTTGCGGACTCTCCTGAGTTATCTGATCCTGCTGTTATTTTGAAAGAGGGTGTAGTTCTTTCCGCCATCTCGCCCAATTTGAGACTGGCTCTGGAAGGGTGTCAGGAGGATAAACCCGAGCGCTGCCCTATTGGGAAATTGTTTGTCCCAGACCGGTGGAAAAAGAGTGTGATGTCTGAGATTCATTGTTCCGCGTTGGCCGGTCATCCCGGAATTTTTGGTACCAGAAACTTGGTTAGTCGGTCCTTTTGGTGGCCTACTTTGTCTGTGACGTCAGGGAATTTGTGCAGTCCTGCGGGACTTGCTCTCGCTCCAAGCCTTGCTCTCGCTCTAGTGGTTTGTCCATGCCATTGCCTGTGCCCAAGAGACCATGGACCCATATCTCTATGGATTTCATTTCCGACCTCCCTGTTTCTCAGAGAATGACCGTTATCTGGGTGATTTGTGATAGGTTTTCCAAAATGATACATCTTGTGCCATTACCTAAGTTGCCTTCCTCCTCCGAATTGGTGCCTTTGTTCCTTCAGCACGTGGTTCGGTTACACGGCATTCCTGAGAACATTGTGTCTGACAGAGGAGTCCAGTTTGTTTCCAGATTTTGGAGGACTTTTTGTTCTAAACATGGTGTTCAATTGTCTTTCTCCTCGGCATTTCATCCTCAGACCAATGGACAAACTGAGAGAACAAACCAGACATTGGAGACTTATCTGAGATGCTTTGTGTCTGCTGATCAGGATGACTGGGTCTCTTTTTTGCCTTTGGCTGAGTTTGCTCTTAATAATAGGGCTAGCTCTGCCACTTTGATGTCTCCATTTTTCTGCAATTTTGGGTTTCACCCTCGATTTTCTTCGGGACAGACGGTGTTGACTCTGTTGTGGAGCGTATGCAGCAGATTTGGGACCAGGTAGTGGAGAGGTTGTCCCTCTCTCAGGAGAGGGCCCAGCGGTTTGCCAACCGGCATAGGACTGATGGTCCTCGGTTTGAAGTGGGGGACTTGGTCTGGTTGTCCTCAAGAAATATCCCTATGAGAGTTGCATCTCCTAAGTTTAAGCCTAGGTTCATTGGACCTTATAAGATCATGGAGATTCTTAATCCTGTTTCCTTTCGTTTACTTCTTCCAGGGACATTTAAGATCCATAACGTGTTCCACAAGTCCTTATTGAAGAGGTTTGTCGAGCCAATGGTTCCTATGGCTGCGCCTCCTGACCCTGTTTTGGTTGAGGGCAATCTGGTGTATGTGGTTGAGAAAATATTGGATTCTCGTTTTTCTAGACGGAAACTCCAGTATTTGGTTAAGTGGAGAGGTTATGGTCAGGAGGACAATTCTTGGGTGTTTGCTTCGGACATCCATGCTAGGAGACTGATCCGTGCGTATCACAGAGCTCATCCTGACCGACCAGGTTGCCCAAATGAGGGTTCGGTGACCCCTCCTCAAGGGGGGGTACTGTTGTGAATGTGTTAGAAATGAATTCTGAGAAGAAGCTCCCTCTGGTGGTTACAAACAGTACTGAACTATTCAATGAAGATTGTGAAGATTGGCAATCAGGTGTTACAGACTGGTCTTATATAAGGGAGGTTCCCTCCCATCAGGGTTGCCGGTGATCAATTGTTCTTGTCTCTACTTTGGTTCCTGGTTCACTTGGAAGCTTGCTGTGTCTTGCCTGCATCTTCTGCTAACAGATAAGATATTTTCTGCTTTTATTTTTTGTGCTTGCTTTTGCATTTTGTCCTGCACTTCTGTGGAGGTCAGCCAGGTCCCCTCCGGGGGCTTGTGCTCCTCTCAGTTTATCTGAGCCACTGTTATTTGTTCATTTGCCTTTTCCAGTTTTTTCAGTGGCTGCTGCTTAGTTTTGTTACACCAGAGAACTACCGTATATACTCATGTATAAGCCGATCCGTGTATAAGCCGACCCCCCTAATTTTGCCACAAAATACTGGGAAAACTTATTGACTCGCGTATAAGCCTAGGGTGAAAAATGATTATGCCCCCATATGATGCTCCACAGATTATGCCCCCATACGCTCCAGATGATGCCCTCATATGTTCCACAGATTATGCCCCCATATGCTCCAGATTATGCCCCATATGTTCCACAGATTATGCCCCATATGCTCCATATTTTGCCCCCATATATTCCACAGATTATGCCCCCATATGCTCCAGATTATGCCCCATATATTCCACAGATTATGCCCCCATATTCTCCATATTATGCCCCCATATGCTCCAGATTATGCCCCATATGTTCCACAGTTAATGCCCCCATATGCTCCATATTATGCCCCCATATGCTCCATATTATGCCCCCATATGCTCCAGATTATGCCCCATATGTTCCACAGTTTATGCCCCCATATGCCCCATATTATGCCCCATATGTTCCACAGCTTATGCCCCCATATGCTCCAGATTATGCCCCATATGTTCCACAGCTTATGCCCCCATATGCTCCAGATTATGCCCCATATGTTACACAGTTTATGCCCCCATATGCTCCAGATTATGCCCCCATATGCTCCAGATTATGCCCCATAGTATAGGCCTCATATGCTGCTGCAAAAAAAAAAAAAAAAAAAAATGACATACTCACCTCTCGTCGCTGGGGGCCAGGTGCCGGTGTCCTGAGCAGGCGGAGACACCGGCGCGCTATGGGGGACAGGTGCCGGTGTCATCGCTCACTCAGGACCCCGGCACCTGAGATATTTACCTGTCCTCGCTGCGCGCTGCTCCCTCGGTCTGACTCCTGGCTGTGACTGATATGGCAGGGGGCGGGGCACGCACTAACGACGTCATCGCGCCCTCTGTCTGATCATTCACAGCGTCAGCCAGAGGAGTCAGACCGAGGGAGTGATGCGCATCAGTGGCACGGGGACAGGTAAATATAGCTATACTCACCCCTCCGCCGCGCGTCCCTGCAGCCTCTCCTCTTCTCCCGGCGCTCTCCGCAGCGCTTCCTTCCTACAGCGGTCACATGCTACCGCTCATTAAAGTCATGAATATGCGCATATTCATGACTTTAATGAGCGGTGCCATGTGACAGCTGCAGGAAGGAGCCGGAGATCGTGGGAGAAGCAGGGGGGCTGCAGAGACCGCGCTGGTGGAGGGGTGAGTATGATCCGAGACCCCCGCTCCCCCTCCCCCGCCGACCCCGTATATGACCCGCGTATAAGCCGAGAGGGGGACTTTCAGCCCTAAAAAATGGGCTGAAAATCTCGGCTTATATATGGGTAATTTAGGTGGTAGAGGTCGTGTGATCTCAGGTGTTTTTGCAATTAGTGTGTTGGTATTTTTTTAGGGTTTTTTGGATTGCAGTAAGTGTCCTTCTTATTCTTTTCTTTCTAGGAAGATTGGGCCCCAACGTTTGCTCATACTATTTTCTGTCTGTGTCTGTATTTCCTCTTGTCTAACCGCCATTACATGTTTGGGGGCTTCCTATGTTCTTTGGGGATCTGCTCCGGGGCAGATAGTTTTCCTCTTTCTATCTTTAGGTGTAGTTAGCTTCTCAGGCTGTGACGAGGCGTCTAGGACCAACGTAGGTACGCTCCACGGCTGCCTTTAGTTGTGGTGGTTAGTCAGGGTACTGCAATCCAGTAGATTCCAACCTCTCTGGTGTATTGCCTTTTTTGCCTGCTCTCCTCAGCTACCAAATCATAACAGCTTTCCTCTTTCTATCTTTAGGTGTAGTTAGCCTCTCTGGCTGTGGCGAGGCGTCTAGGACCAACGTAGGAACGCTCCACGGCTGCCTTTAGTTGTGGTGGTTAGTCAGGGTACTGCAATCCAGTAGATTCCAACCTCTCTGGTGTATTGCCGTTTTTGCCTGCTCTCCTCAGCTACCAAAGCATAACAGGTTCCAGCCTCTCTGGTGCATTACCACTTTTGCTATTTTTTGCCATTTCTCCTCATTTACCGAAACATAACACTAGACCAGGAAGAATAATTGATCACCGGCGAGGATCATGGGAGTTCAGCTCACTTATATCAGGCCAGTCAGAACCACCTGACAACCACTCGTTAATTGCAGGTGGAGGACTTCTGGAGTTCAACATAGGTTCAATACCCTCAGCAACCACCAGAGGGAGCTTCAGCTCAGAAGTCGTCTCCAATACATTCACAACAGAGGCCCCCCGCGGTGAGGAGGGAAAATCACGCATTGGCATCTCAGGTTACACTGAGTGTGTGTGCCGGCTGGGAAGCTGCAGGCACAAGGGGGGAAGAGTGGGGTGGCTTGGCTCTGTGCTGCTAAACATAATGGATGTAGTAGATGTCTGTGTCGAAAGTTCTAGAAAAGTGTAAGGAATGGAACTCATATTCCAGGTTATCGTCACAACGAAAACAAGTTTTAAAGGGAACCTGTCAGAAGGATTGTGCACAGTAACCTACAGACAGTATCACGTGGGCGCCGTTATACTGATTAAAATGATACTTGGGTGATGAAATCCTTCTTATGGTTATGGTTTAATCTTTATTTTCAGTTTTGAGTCTTAATGATATGCCCGTGCTGCCGGTGGTCTGTGACAGCTCTTCATGTGGTGCTCTGAATAGCTATTCATACTGATGGCTTCTGACAGATCACTGACCCCTCAGTGACCTGCCCCCTAGTTTGCATAATGAATATTATGTACAGCTCTGGTAAAAATTAAGAGACCACTGCAGAATTTTCAGTTTGTCTGATTTTTCTCTTTATAGGTATATTTTTGAGTAAAATGTTTATTGATCTTTTATTCTATAAACTACTGATAACATGTCTCCGAATTTCCAAACTGTAAATTTTGTATTTATTTTCAGAAAATGAGAAATGGTCAAAATAACAAAAAAATGCAGTGCTTGCAGACCTCAGATAATGCTAAGAAAACAAGTTCATAATCATTTAGAAACAACAATACTAATGTTTTAACTCAGGAAGAGTTCAGAAATCAATATTTTGTGGAATAACCATGATTTTTAATCACAGTTTTCATGCGTCTTGACATGCTTTCTACCAGTCTGTCACACTGCTTCTGGCGCAAAAATTTAAGCAGTTCTTCCTTGATTGATGGCTTGTGACTATCCATCTTCCTCTTGATTACATTCCAGAGGTTTTCAATGGGTTCAGGTCTGGAGATTGGGCTGGCCATGACAGGGATTTGATATGGTGGTCCTTCATCCACACATTGATTGACCTAGTTGTGTGGCATGGCGCATTGTCCTGCTTGAAAAGCCAGTCCTCAAAGTTGGGGAATATTGCTTGAGCAGAAGGAATCAACTGTTTTTCTAGGATAACCTTGTATGCGGCTTGATTCATATGTCCTTCGCAAAGAATAACCTGCCCAATTCCAGCCTTGCTGAAGCATCCCCAGATCATCACCCATCCTCCACCAAATTTCACAGTGGTCCAAGACACTGTGGCTTGTACGCCTCTCCAGGTCTCCGTTTAACCATTAGACAACCAGGTGTTGGGCAAAGCTGAAAATTAGACTCATCAGAGAAGATTACCTTATTCCAGTCCTCTATGGTCTAATCCTTATGGTCTTTGGCAAACTTCAGCCTGGCTCTCCTTTGCTTCTCATTGATGAAAGGCTTTTTTCTTTCTTTACATGACTTGAGTTCTGCCTCTAGGAGCCTGTTACGAACTGTTCTTGCTGTGCACTTCACCCCAGCTCCCATTTGCCATTCCTTTTGTAGGTCACTTGAAGTCATCTGTGGTTGCTGAGTGACATTTGAATGACGGTCATCCCGGTCAGTGGAGTGTCGTTTTCGCCCTCTGCCTATCTGTAGCTTTGTTGTCCCCAATGTCTGCAGCTTGACCTTGTTGTAATGGACTGCTGTCTTAAAAATTTTAAGGATGGAGGCATCATGACGCTCACTGTATCCCTCTGCTTGTAAAGCCAGAATTGAGCCCTTCTTTTCCTCACTCAAGACTTTTCTTTTCAACTCCTTTGGCATAGTTAACAGTTATTTTTCCATTCCTATTACTTTTGGGATATTACTAGCACTTGTTTTGACATCCAGCTTGTCCTATTGCAAGAGGATTGTGAACACCACAGCAGTGTTTTTTATACTTTCCTTTGTTAAATAAGATTTGGTTCAGGTGATCACCTAATCAGAAGCACATTAAGTAGAATGAGGTGTACAGTCATGGCCAAAAGTTTTGAGAATGACACAAATATTAATTTTTATAAAGTCTACTGCTTCACTTTTTCTAATGGCAATTTGCATATACTCCAGAATGTTATAAAGAGTGATCAGCTTAACAGCAATTACTTGCAAAGTCAATATTTGGCTAGAAAATGAACTTTATCCCCCAAAACACATTTCAACATCATTGCAGCCCTGCCTTAAAAGGACCAGCTAACCTCTTTTCAGTGATTGCTCCATTAACAAGGTGTGGGTGTTGATGAGGACATGGCTGGAGATCAATCTGTCATGATTAAGTAAAAATGACACCACTGAACACTTTAAAAGGAGGCTGGTGCTTGGCATCATTGTTTCTCTTCTGTTAACCATGGTTATCTCTAAAGAAACACGTGCAGTTATCATTGCAATGCACAAAAATGGCCTAACAGGGAAGAGTATCGCAGCTAGAAAGATTGCACCTCAGTCAACAATCTATCACATCATCAAGAACTTCAAGGAGAGAGGTTCCATTGTTGCCAAAAAGGCTCCAGGGCGCCCAAGAAAGACCAGCAAGCGCCAGGACCGTCTCTTAAAAGTGTTTCAGCTGTGGGATTGGGCTACCAGCAGTGCAGAGCTTGCTCAGGAATGGCAGCAGGCAGGTGTGAGTGCATCTGCATGCACTGTGAGGCGGAGACTCTTGGAGCAAGGCCTGGTCTCAAGGAGGGCAGCAAAGAAGCCACTTCTCTCCAGAAAAAACATCATGGACAGACTGATATTCTGCAAAAGGTACAGGTAGTGGACTGCTGAGGACTGGGTAAAGTTATTTTCTATGATGAATCCCCTTTTCGATTGTTTGGGACATCAGGAAAACGCCTCATTCGGAGAAGACAAGGTGAGCGCTACCCACCAGTCTTGTCTCATGCCAACTGTTAAGCATCCTGAAACCATTCATGTGTGGGGTTGCTTCTCAGCCAAGGGAATCGGCTCTCTCACAGTCTTGCCTAAAAACACAGCCATGAATAAAGAATGGTACCAGAATGTCCTCCAAGAGCAACTTCTCCCAACCCTCCAAGAGCAGTTTGGCGATCAACAATGCCTTTTCCAGCATGATGGAGCACCTTGCCATAAAGCAAAGGTGATAACTAAATGGCTCAGGGAACAAAACATAGAGATTTTGGGTCCATGGCCTGGAAACTCCCCAGATCTTAATCCCATTGAGAACTTGTGGTCAATCATCAAGAGACGGGTGGACAAACAAAAACCTAAAAATTCTGACAAAATGAAAGCATTGATTGTGCAAGAATGGACTGCTATCAGTCAGGATTTGGTCCAGAAGTTGATTGAGAGCATGCCAGGGAGAATTGCAGAGGTCCTGAAGAAGAAGGGTCAACACTGCAAATATTGACTTGCTGCATTAACTCATTCTAACTGTCAATATAAGCTTTTGTTACTCATATGTTTGCAATTATTATATTTCTGTCTGTGATAAAAACATCTGTCAAACACACATAAAAACCAGAGGGCAGCAGATCATGTGAAAATATAATATTTGTGTCATTCTCAAAACTTTTGGCCATGACTGTACTCTGGTTGGAATTCAACTGAACCGGAAATGGAATAGCGGTCAGACATGTAGAGAAGCTTATTTTTATAAAACTGTGCAGTGGTCTCTTAATTTTTTGCTAGAGCTGTATATACATATATATTTCTTAAAAAACTGACTGTCAGTGGCCATACTGATAAATACCCAAGCAGAGCACCACATGAAGACCCCCCCCCCCACAGGCAGCCCAGGGGCACAAGCATATCATTTACTCAAATCTGAAAATAAATATTAAACAACAATCAAAGATGAATTTAATCAACAAAGGTGTCATTTTAATCAGTATAATTATGCCAATCTGACACTGTAGGTTACTCAGCACAATCCTGCTGACAGGTTCCGTTTAAACAAACATATAGGAAATTAGGTGATCAGAATCTGGGTTAAGTTTGTCCTTGCCAATCTTTGGGAATAGTGTAAAGGTATGCCACACTAAACAATATCGCTAACGGGATCGCTAAAAAAATCACATTTAGCGATCCGTTAGCGATGTTGTTCAGTGCGGCAGCTTCCACGACGAGCTTCCTGCTGTGATCTCGCTCGTCGCTGAATCGCTCCGGACCCTATTTCATCGCTGGAGCTCCCCTGGGTAAGTATGTTATCGCTGTGTGGCACTTTTCTTAGCGATTTAGCGGTACTTTTGTACCGTAAAGTCGTTAAGAAGATCGCTAACGGCGATAGCGTCGTTAACTATATCGCTAATGCGGCAGCATTTAGCGATATAAAACAATCCGCTAGCGATCTCATAGTATGCAACGCTAACGAGATCCTAGCGGATTGCTTAGTGTGGCAGTACCTTAAGTATAGTTTATTCCAAAAGAATAATCAAATAAAGGAGCATTAAATGTCTGATACATTTCAATGGCAAGTCATTTCATATGAATCCATTGGTGATTCTATGACTATGGCAGTAAAAATATGATTGCCACTCTATCACCTGTTGCAACACAGAGATATTCTAAAATACCTTTGCAATACCATTCCTTATGTACCAGACATTAGAGGACTGCTGGGGCCAGTGTGCCATTCTAATGTACATTATGAAAAAAACAGCAGGCTAACTAAATGGAGAAGTTACTGTACTAATTGGGATCTTTGTAGCTGCACCTAACATAAACTACACACAACCCATATACAGTGGGGAAAAAGTATTTAGTCAACCACCAATTGTGCAAGTTCTCATACTAAAAAAAAATGAGAGAGGCCTGTAATTGACATCATAGGTAAACCACAACTATGAGAGTCAAAATGAGAAAAAAATCCAGAAAATCATCTTGTCTGATTTAGCAAGATTTATTTTGCAAATTGTGGTGAAAAATAAGTATTTGGTAATTAACAAAAGTTCATCTCAATATTTTGTTATATATTCTTTGTTGGCAATGACAGAGGTCAAACGTTTTCTGCAAGTCTCAACAAGGTTGGCACACACTGTTGGTATGTTGGCCCATTCCTCCCTGCAGATCAACTCTAGAGCAGTAATGTTTTGGGACTGTCGCTGGGCAGTGCGGACATTCAATTCACTCCAAACGTTTTCTGTGGGGTTGAGATCTGGAGACTGGCTAGGCAATTCCAAGACCTTCATATGCTTCTTACGAAGCCAATCCTTTGTTGCCCTGGTGATGTGCTTGGGATCATAATCATGCTGAAAGACCATCCACATTTCATCTTCAATGCCCTTGTTGGTACAAGGAGGTTTGCACTCAAAATCTCACGATACTTGGCCCCATTCATTCTTTCATTTACACGGATCAGTCGTCCTGGTCCCTTTGCAGAGAAACAGCCCAAAAGCATGATGTTGCCACCCCCATGCTTCACAGTAGGTATGGTGTTCTTTGGATGCAACTCAACGTTCTGTCTCCTCCAAACACAACGAGTTTTATTTCTGCCAAACAGTTCTAATTTGGTTTCATCAGACCATATGACATTCTCCCAATACTCTTCTGGATAATCCAAATGCTCTCTAACAAACTTCAGATGGGCCTGGACAGGTACTGGCTTAAGCAGGGGGACACGTCTGGCACTGCAAGATCCGTGTCCCTGGTGGCATAGTGTGTTACTGATGGTAACCTTTGTTATGGTGGTCCCAGCTCTATGCAGGTCATTCACTAGGTCCCCCCCATGTGGATCTGGGATTTTTGCTCACCTTTCTTGTGATCATTTTGACCCCACAGGGTGAGATCTTGCATGGAGCCCCAGATCAAGGGAGATTATCAGTGGTCTTGCATGTCTTCCATTTTCTTATTATTGCTCCCACAGTTGATTTCATCACACCAAGCTGCTTGCCTATTGCAGATTCAGTATTCCCAGTCTGGTGCAGGGCTACAATTTTGTTTCTGGTGTCCTTCAACAGCTCTTTGGTCTTCACCATAGTGGAGTTTGGAGTGTGACCGTTTGAGGTTGTGGACAGAAGTCTTTTACACTGATAACAAGTTCAAACAGGTGCCATTACTACAGGTAATGAGTGGAGGACAGAGGAGCCTTTTAAAAAAGAAGTTACAGGTCTGTGAGACCCAGAAATCTTGCATGTTTTTAGGTGACCAAATACTTATTTTCCACAATAATTTGCAAAATTAATCTTGCCAAATCAGACAAGATGATTTTATTTTGTTTTCTCATTTTGACTCTCATAGTAGTGGTCTACCTATGATGTCAATTACAGGCCTTTTTAAGTGGGAGAACTTGCACAATTGGTGGCTGACTAAACACTTTTTTTCCCCACTGTTTTATTATGATATTCAATGTGCACAGAACGATGCGCTTATAACATGGGTCTTTTTTCAACTTATGTAACTATGAATTATGATATTCCATACACACAGGACAGTGTTCAATTCTCTCTCCAGCATTCTGGGTACCTCTGCTGCTTACTAGGCCATTATGATATTACATGTGATCTACTGCAGTCATTAAGCCACACGTAGCAAAAGACTCAGCACTCAACTTCAGTAGTGTGATGAATTTTTAATCGTGTCCACAGCAATAACAGAAACGTTTCGGTCTTAAATTCGGACCTTCATCAGTCACTGTATAGTTATAAAATACAATGAACATAAACAAAACAAAGTATATACAATAATAGCAATCAAAAGTATGGTCAAGAGAAATTGATGTAATTAATGATGTGCTGATAACAAAGACATATCTAGACCAGATCTTAAAGAAAGGTATATGGCATAAAGGTAGTGAACGTACCAGGGACTACTGGTGGAATTAGATGAGACCAGCAGTATGGGATTACATCAATTTCTCTTGACCATACTTTTGATTGCTATTATTGTATATACTTTGTTTTGTTTATGTTCATTATATTTTATAACTATACAGTGACTGATGAAGGTCCGAATTTAGGACCGAAACGTTTGTTATTGCTGTGGACATGATTAAAAATTCATCACACTACTGAAGTTGAGTGCTGAGTCTTTTGCTAATAATTCATGGTGTGGGAACCTACTCAGACACTCTTATGCAGCTGTGCACATGATTATTCTTTATGCAGTAATTATCCCATATGTGTAGCACGCCCATTTGGTCATGTCTCTCTCCGCATTGACCTTATTATATAATGCTGATGAAATTACAAGCATTCTAGCCCAGACAACCCTTTCTAGCGACTTTCTTAAGGCTCCCCCAAGGGAGACCCGTGGACGCGATTTGGAGAAAGAACTCCGCAACCGTATAAACCTAGAGTTACACTGCGCCACTCTCACCGAGTATATACGTGTACAAAGAATTCCACGCGGTTTACGGGTGCCTCTCCGTCCTACACTTTTCTCTGATTCCTCTGAATTTTGCCATAAGTATGAACAAATTCTTAATAAGTACTCTTTCGACTTAATACTTTTAACCATAGAGCATCTAGAAAAAGCGATAAACACCAGCGCTGAGCAGATTCAATCTATTGAAGCTCAACTAGCCTCCACGGGCACACCTGAGGAAGTCTCTTCATTGAAAACTCAAATCAACAACAACATTGCTCTCCATAGAAAGGATATTGAGGACCGCAGAAGACATAAATTCATTCGAGACCAGGAGGATTACGAATTAGATCGGGTCTACAAGTGGCGTGATAGACCCTCCTCATGGCGCACCTTTACGAGACCGGGACCAAGATCTTCCACCGATGCTTCCACTTCTGGCTCGGAACAAGACCGCGGTGGTCCTTCCTCCATCCCAACTTCTTCTTTTTTAGGACAACGAAGAAGAACACAACGACGAAGAGGACCAGACGGGGGCACAGACCGCAGGGGCAACCACAATCAAATACGGACTACTCGGTCCCAGGTTTGTGCTCACTCGTCATTAACATCTCGTCACGGACATTAAGTATTGCAGAACACAATGTCCTCAAAAAGGGACCATCCTTTTGTCCATCTTATAAATACAGGACGTTCGATCTAGAGATGGACCTTCAAAGGTTTTTTCGGTCTCTTAGACTTATTTCTCTAATCTACCACAAATCACATGTATTCCACCACATCCCACCAATGAGCCAGACCACCTCTCTGTGACCACCTTAGGTCTTAGAACTAAGAACCTGTTCAGACCACCCCCGGGTTCAAATGCATTAGAGACCTTCATCGATTTCATTCAAACTTCATTTCACAACTTGAAATCAGATGTAGAAAAAGGTAAACTACATTATGCACCTAACTTACCCGCAGTTGACCACCATGCCCTCAGATCCTTACAAGATGATACCTGTTATGTTTTGGTAGCTGAGGAGAGCAGGCAAAAACGGCAATACACCAGAGAGGTTGGAATCTACTGGATTGCAGTACCCTGACTAACCACCACAACTAAAGGCAGCCGTGGAGCGTTCCTACATTGGTCCTAGACGCCTCGCCACAGTCAGAGAGACTAACTACACCTAAAGATAGAAAGAGGAAAGCTATCTGCCCCGGAGCAGATCCCCAAAGAACATAGGAAGCCCCCAAACATGTAATGGCGGTTAGACAAGAGGAAATACAGACACAGACAGAAAATAGTATGAGCAAACGCTGGGGCCCAATCTGCCTAGACAGAAAAGGATAGGAAGGATACTTACTGCAATTCCAAAAAACCCTAAAAAAAAAAACGCTACTAATTGCAAAAACTCCTGAGATCACACGACCTCTACCACCTAAATTAGTTCTCTGGTGTAACAAAACTAAGCTGCAGCCACAGAAAAAAACTAGAAAAGGCAAATGAACAAACAACAGTGGCTCCAGAGGAACCGAGAGGAGCCCAAGCCCCCCGGGGAGGGGAACCTGGCCAACCTCACAGAAATGCAGAGAAAAATGGCAAGCACAAAAACAAAAAACAGAAAATATCTTATCTGAGAGCAGGAGAACAGGCAAGAATCAGCAAGCTTCCAAGTGAACCAGGAAACAACGTTGAGACAAGAACAATTGATCACCGGCAACCATGATGGGGGGAAACCTCCCTTATATCCAGCCAGTCTGTGATTCCTGATTGCCAATCCTCATTGAATGGTTCAGTACTGTTTGTAACCACCAGAGGGAGCTTCTGCTCAGAATTCATTTCTAAAACATTCATAACAGTACCCCCCCCTTGAGGAGGGGTCACCGAACCCTCATTTGTGCAACCAGGTCGGTCAGGATGAGCTCTGTGATACGCACGGATCAGTCTCCTAGCATGGATGTCCGAAGCAAACACCCAAGAATTGTCCTCCTGACCATAACCTCTCCACTTAACCAAATACTGGAGTTTCTGTCTAGAAAAACGAGAATCCAATATTTTCTCAACCACATACTCCAGATTGCCCTCAACCAAAACAGGGTCAGGGGGCGCAGCCATAGGAACCACTGTCTCAACAAACGTCTTCAATAAGGACTTGTTGAACACGTTATGGATCTTAAATGTCCCTGGAAGAAGTAAACGAAAGGAAACAGGATTAAGAATCTCCATGATCTTATAAGGTCCAATGAACCTAGGGTTAAACTTAGGAGATGCAACTCTCATAGGGATATTTCTTGAGGATAACCAGACCAAGTCCCCCACTTTAAACCGAGGACCATCAGTCCTATGCCGGTTGGCAAACCGCTGGGCCTTCTCCTGAGAGAGGGACAACCTCTCCACTACCTGGTCCCAAATCTGCTGCATACGCTCCACAACAGAGTCAACACCCAGACAGACAGAAGCCTCCGACTGTCCCGAAGAAAATCGAGGGTGAAACCCAAAATTGCAGAAAAATGGAGACATCAAAGTGGCAGAGCTTGCCCTATTATTAAGAGCAAACTCAGCAAAAGGCAAAAAAGAGACCCAGTCATCTTGATCAGCAGACACAAAGCATCTCAGATAAGTCTCCAATGTCTGGTTTGTTCTCTCAGTTTGTCCATTGGTCTGAGGATCAAAAGCGGCTGTCGTCGCTGTTATCTTGTTAACCCTTTCCTCCTCAGAATGTGGTACCAGAGAGAATAAGACACAAACCAAAGGGTGCGTCAATATACTCTACTCTTTATTGCTAATGAAGGGGCTTATATACACCCCTGAAGCAGGAAGCGGAATTACCATATATGGCAGTTAATACAACTTATCATTAAAGCACGTAACATACTGTTTTCTAACCAAACTTTCCATCTTTGCCTTTAGCTCCTGATTTTCGCTCCTAGTACAGAGTATCTCTTCATGTCAGGAGGAGTATTTATTAATGAAGGAACATTCCTTTCTTATCTTCCCTTCTGCTATGCCTCAGCTTTCCAAGGCCTTGAGAAGAAATACTGAATTTAACTCTGCTAGCCTTATCATAAATGGATGGAAAAGTATTCACATGAATTTAACTCTAACATTCCCTCCTTTTTTTCCTTCATTTGATCAATACATATCTTCATATCTCCTCTTTGTCTTAGTACATCGTCTAATACACATCAAACAAATTTTAAAAAGTAAATAGATAGCAAGACATATCAATAAAACCTGTAGGCCAGCTTGTATTATCCCAGTCAGCCATCCCCTATGCCTTTGAACCAATTTGCGGGGTTAAGAAAGGAGAAAGTATTTGCCCACCATGAATCTTGATTCTTCAGATTTGCCTCATCATATAGTTTCCTTAACTTTATGACATCCTCTAGCTTATGTTTAAGGGTTAAAACACTAGAATTATCAATATAATAGCAACATGCAGGTCCAATAATCTGGCACATCCCTCCTTGAGCTGCAGTCAGGTAATCTAACACGAGAGTATGTTGGTTAGTAACAATAATTAGCTGGTTCTGTACTGCAAGGGACCCATTCATGATATCTAAAATATCCCATATTTGATCATCTAGGTAATCTGTGGATTCTACCAACTTATCCCAATTTCTGAGTTATCATAGGGTAGATAAATAATGCACTGAAAAATTTATTTGCTATCCCCATCTCCACTATGTGTGGTCTCCCATTTGGGCGAGGTCTATTGTCTGCAGATCGTTTATGTAATATACGAATCCAACAGTTTGCAACAGTTTGGTTTTGTTCTTTCAGTCCATCCACTAAAACTAAGTGGTGTCTAATGAACCTGTTATCATCACCATCTACTCGGCTAAGTCTGTTCCAAGCATCCGTTACTGCAAGGATGCAAGCAAATGTCATTAGTAGCATCATTCCTCTTCTGGAGGCTCTCCAAGGATCTTCTTACAATGCGATGCGTGGATCCAAGTTTCTTTGCCTTGTAGCTTGACTGCGGTACTTGTCGTCAGTAGAACTTGAAAAGGTCCATCAAATCTCGGATCCAGACTCTTTCTCACGTGTCTTTTAATGACTACCCAGTCTCCGGGCTGCAAGCTGTGACTCCCAGGATCCTGGTTCGGATCTGGAAGAGAACTGAAGACATTATCATGTACTTTTTTTGAGTCTTTTATGCAAATCCCTTACATATGAGCTACTCATCTCCAGTGCTTGGGGAAAGAAACATCCTAAACTAGGCATTTTGCCAAGTAGTACTTCATACGGAGAAAGTCCAGTTTTCTATTTGGAGTGTACCTTACTGAGTATAGGGCTAACGGTAAACATTCAGGCCAAGATTTCCCTGTTTCAGCCATGGCCTTTTGGATTTTTAACTTCAATGTCCCATTTAGTCTTTCTACTTTTCCACTGCTTTGTGGATGATATGGGGTATGAAAAGCTTGTTGAATTCCCAGAGCTGTCAAGACTTCATTCATTATTTCACCTGTGAAATGTGTACCTCTGTCACTTTCGATCACCTCTGGTACTCCATACCTGCACACCACCTCCGCAAGCAGCTTCTTTGCGGTTGCCGCAGCCGTAGCCTTGGCAATCGGGAAAGCCTCCGGCCAACCTGAGAATAAATCAAAAACACACCAACACGTACTCCCATGATCCTGATTTTGGCAGCTGAATATAATCAATCTGCAGTCTCTGGAAAGGATAGAGGGGCCGAGGGGTGTGTTTGGGTGGTGTCTTGACTACCCTTCCCTGATTATGTGTAGCACATACCATGCATCCCTGGATCAACCTTCTATACAGGTGGAAAAGCCTGGTGCTACCCAATGCTTCTGCATCACGCTCATTACAGCAGTTTTGGACTGGTGGGTTGGCCCATGTAACATCTGGGCGACCGCAGGGTACAACGCTCTTGGAAGGCATCGACGCATCCCTCTCCCCCATACCCCAGTTGCTGCATTCAGACATGCACCTTCTTTTTCCCACTTTTCTACTTCCTCCTGGCGCACCTGAACCTGCATCTGGGCTAAGGCATCCTCCGACACAAAGGGATTTTTGGGAGCGCTTACCTGGTGCATCGTTACCCCTTGGAGTGGTCTACTGGCTGCTGTTTTTGCTGCTGTATCGGCCATTGCGTTTCCTTTACTCACCTGATCAGTGCGTCTGGTATGTGCTTTAACTTTTATGACAGCTACCTTTTGGTAATTGTAATGCATCAATTAACTGCTGGACTGCGTCAGCATTTTTAATGGGATGTCCTGCTGCCGTCAGGAATCCTCTAGATTTCCAAATTGGACCAAAATCATGAGCTATACCGAATGCGTATCTAGAATCTGTGTAGATGTTAACAATTCTACCTTCAGCTATCTTACAGGCCTCGGTCAGAGCCTTAAATTCAGCCTCCTGGGCCGACTGATGTGGGAGCATTGGTTCTGCTTTGATCACTGCATTCAGGGAGACGATGGCATACCCGGTGTGGAAGGTACCTGAGTCATCTTGGTGGCGAGATCCATCTACAAAAAAATTCAAAATCAGCATTAAGTCTCTCAGTTTCAAACACTGTGGGTAGGCCTGCTGTTTCCTGTGCCATAAGCTGAACACAGTCTTGAGGAATCTCCTCTCTTGGATCTTCTTTGTATAAAACCGTACCTGACCCCTCCTTTAGATCCGAGAGAGGTAACAACGTGGCAGGATTAAGTGTGGTACATCTCTGCAAAGAAACATTTGGAGGCATTAAAAGTGCACATTGCAATCGAAGGTGACGTGCAGCTGAAAGGTGTGCCGGTTGCACCTGGTTCAGTATGTTATATACGTCATGAGGTGTAAGTACTGTCAGTGGATGATCAAGAACGATATCTGACGATTTGTGGAGCAATAGTCCTACAGCATGTACTGCCCGTACACAGGACGGGGCACCTCTAGCCACTGCATCTAGTCTTCCACTGAAATAGGCTACAGGCCTTTGATTGTCACCATGTAACTGAGTCAATACCCCTGCCGCGTGTCCCTGCTGTTCGTGGAGATACAGGGTGAATGGTAGTTCGTAGTTGGGGGTTCCTAGCGCTGGAGCTGCCACAATCCTGTTTTTGAGAGAATAAAAACAGTCTATACCTTCAGGAGTTAGTTTAAAAGGCACAATGGTGATACAGTCATAGAGAGGCTGCATGAGGATTGATACAGCATGAATCCACTGCCTGCAGTAGGAAATCAGTCTAAGAAATATCCTAAGAGCGGCAACATTAACAGGAATAGGAAAATTCTGTACAGCTTCTTTGCGAGCGCTGGTCAGATGTCGCGCCCCCGGTGTAATGCAATGTCCCAAAAAGATAACTGAAGATTTACAGAATTGCAGTTTATCCTTTGACGCTTTACATCCAGCTTGGTACAAAAACAACATAAGTGATATTGTTGCAATACGACACTGTTTCCTGGAGGGGGCACAAATCAGTAAGTCATCAACATATTATAAAAATAACATTGGCAAAATCAATAACTGTGAACCAAGCAGCTTCCTGAGATATCTGGAACAAAAGTGTATATATATATATATTGTACCAGCCAATACATAGAGAGTTAAATCTCGTAGTTGAAGGGGAAGCTGGAGTTTTTTTTTCTGTTAAAGCTACTGATAAGAACCTAGCTGCAGGCCTGCTGCCAAAGGTGGGGGCTAGGTTTTAACATCACTTGCTACCAGTTTCTGCATCTGCTGAGCAATAGTCGTTTCTTGAGCTAAACTAAGAAGATACTGTCTCTGTTGGGGCAGGATTGCACCTGGCTTTAATTTGACCATGACTGGCTGCACCCTTAATCTGCCCACATCTGTTTTATCTGAAGCCCAGAAATCATGCGGTATCACACCTTCTAACATTGAAGGAAATTAATTTGTCCTCTTCTGTAATTACTGAATTGTCTGCCCCCGTGTCCACTTGGAACTCAACCTCATGTCCCCCTGGTGTTCACCTGCACTGTGCATTTAGGAGTGGGGGGTAAGGAGACAAGGGGGTTCATGTGCAAGCTACCTCTTTTTGCCTGCGCTAAATCATGTTGTGCCCCCTGTGCTATTCTCGCTAGATCCTCTGCTTTAACTGATCTCCAATCTGGTCTACTTACTTTCTCTGCCTGTCTATCTTTCTTCTCACGTACTCTGACCTTCGATTCTTACATACTGTGTCTATTCTAAAAACATATTCAACAAAATCTAAAAACTGTTGCACTCTTTCCTGTGCATCCTCACGAATACCCGATGGGAGGGGCTGGTCAAACCTCAGCCTGCAGTTTCCTTATCTGTAGAATGACCTTGGTGTACAGCAAAATACCATCTCGCTGCTGCCAGCACTTATCTCTGCTTGCTGTCACTGACTTTTGCATTGTCAGGTGTGGTCCTACACACATAGCACTTGTATGTCTCATCTATCAGTCTATCGTATCTAGCTTCATCTGCCAATTTCCCTTTTATAAGTGCTTGCAAATCCTGTCTAGTTGCTTTATTAGAGCCGACTGCTCTGTAGGGCTCCATGGTCTGTACATTTCTACTGTCCGGGGGGGGGGAAGCAGACAGGAGGGTAAATCAGTCATCCCTGTTTTTGTCAGTCTGTAACGTCCGTCTCCTAATTCTTCAGTCTTTTCTTCTAAGTAATCACACGCACTCATCCACAGGTTCACTGTTTTCCTTTGTCTCTCAACCATCCATGATGTGAGTCAAAGAACCTTTTCCATTTAT